>CM035406.1:109041653-109594153 GCA_020310875.1 Ceratopteris richardii
TCCAAACCCTACTTTCCTTTTTCTTCTTAAGACATTTTATTACCATATGATCATGATATCCATAGTCAAAACATAAATTATTGTCTTTGTGATATTTTCTTCCTTCTAATGTAAGACATAAAACACTAATGTTATCCAATTGCATGAATTTTGGTTGAGAATCTGCAGAGGCTGATGATAGATGGGCTGGAATACACTTACATTCTTACATGCACACCCTATCCCCTATACATAATCAATTGCAGCAACCAGCAGATCATGAATTATGAACATTTTTAATAACATAGAAATCACCAAAAATAATTGACTTTATTCTTAAATGCACTCTGTGCCCTACACATAATCATTCACAGGAACCAGCAGATCATGAATTATAAGCATTTTCAGATTACAAAAAAATTACCATGAAATATATTCATATTATGCATCTAGAAAAAGCATGATTCCCATGGGGTCATTAAATATATCAACAGAAAACTTACAGTAGACACTATAAATTGTAACTGCCTGTCCGTGTCAAAACACAAACACACCATTGTTCACAATGTCGACAAACAACAAAACAAATGCAATCAAACGGAAGTACCAAATAACAAAACAAGCAAGCAGAAAGCAAGAAAAACAGCATCTTCATTATCAAGTTTCAATTAACACTCGAAACCTATAATTACTTGTCCATTAAAATCCCCCCCCCCCCCCTTATCAGCATGTATTGCCTGCAGACATTAATGTAATCCTTCCCCCCATAAAAGCATGTACATAAAGACACACTGATAAGCAAACAAATTATATGTGCTCATGCTTAAGAGCATAACATTCAGTTTGTAGATTTTAAATCACCACTATAATTGCACTTAAGGATGAATGCGTGTTTATATTACCAGGTTGTAAGATAAGGCAAATTTCCGAAACTGGTCATCCGAGCTACGATCAGTCTCTCAAAATGGAGTGCAAACATATTCGTAAAAAGCACTTGTAAACAAGGAAAAGAGAAGAGACGAAATCATTGTTGAGCCCAAACAGACCATTCAAAACCAAGATAGATGCATCCAAACATCAAGTTACTATTTTGATAGATACATGTACAAACAAAATAAGAAAGAACTGTAGTATCTGCAAATTTAATTTAAATAGAATCTCATGCATGAAAATATTCATGTTCAGATACAAGCCACCTAGATTCTGAAAAAACTTTGACTATCTCTGTTCATGATAAAAATAGATCTCACAGCAAAGGCAGGAAAATCTATATTGCACCAGAAAATATTTGTTGAGAAGCCTAACTCAAGGTCATTGAAAAATGACAAAAAATTCCTCACATTTTGACACTATCTTGAACCTCATAAGACATTATATACTTGTCTCTGGATTATGCCCAAACACTGCTTCTGTACAGCTGTGGCAGCCCATGCTAGTGGTTATAGCTTGTCAATGTTGCTTTTCAAGTATCAAAGGGTATTTGCATATAGGATGCATCAGATAAAAATGGCACATCTGCATACATACCCCTCAATGCACATCTTATACATTCTGCAACTATAAAAAGAAAAGCAAAGGCGAGAGCCAACCAATAGTGTGCACCAATTTTTCCCCAATACAATGATTGAGGAACCCAGTCATTCACTGTTCCAATCACTTGGACAATGATCTCAAGGAGCATCCCTGTCACAACATGAAACCTGAAGAAATGTGGCCAGCGATTGTTACGCACAATTCCGAGGTAAGCACTGAAGAAATAGGCCAACAAAAACCATGATGGAAGCTTCCCAATAAAAGTCAGGAAAGGGTATGTAGCGAATTCGTAGTCCTCAAGAAATCCATGTAAGCTGTATGCAGTCTCAGCATACATCCACGTCTCACTTAGAGGCATGAGATATGGGATACATGCCAGAACCCTCCACCACCATCGTGGCCTTTTTGTCATTGGAGGAAAACCCTTGAAATTCGGCACATCCTCTGCAGAAGCTCTTGGATTACATGATTTTCTTGAGATACTAAACCACAGGATATGCATATCTTTGAGCAGACGTCCAGAATCTTCTCCTCCCAGAAAAGATGTAGATGATGAAGCTAGACCAGTTTCTGGAAATCATCATAATACCAAAAGTTTAGTGATTAGAGGAGTTAACTCTACAAATTCACTGACACCCAGAGAAAAATTATAGGAAAGACGTAGATGATGAAGCTAGACCAGATTCTGCACATCATCACGATTGCAAAGCTTCCTGATGAGAGAAGCGAAATTCACTGAATTCAGTCACAACCAGTGAAGAGATCCCACATGTCACGAAAACTTCCACGGGTTAAGAATGCAGCAAGAGCAGCCTAAAGATTTTACAGATGGTTGTATAACTCATAGTTCATTATGTAAGCCAAAAATATTATGTAAAACGTAACCATCGAAGTGTAGCTATTGTCTACTAAAAAAATAGTATATGAACCATAAGCATTGAAGTATATATATTCTCTGTCGACCCATTCATGGGGAAAATCGCGAAAATGCACTGGCCGACATCAGAAAACCATAAACCCTACTCTTTTGCAAAAATATTCATAGCAAAAGCAATACATGCAGTATCACTCCTTACTCTGCTCAAAACTGGCATTTAAACAGCCAAGAAGTCTCGAAAAAACGTTCTGTATCTAGGTAAATGTAAACCGGTCGGTAATGGGCGTTCATCGGCGCATTCTCTCAGCCAAGGGAGAAAAACAAAGTCTCAGGAAAGCATGAACTTACTACATTGCAATGAAGGACGAATTGTCGAAGGGTTGAATGATAACAGGGCCTGGGGAAGTCCGCTTCTACGTGTTTGTGGATAGGATGTGCAGCTTGTTGGGCGAACCGTTGAGCATTGGCTGCACGAGATGACCCCTGCCATCGTCCCAGTAATCTTATGTTCTGCTACATGCGCAGATAAAATTGATATACAAGTGCTGACACCGAAACACCCAACGCATCTATTTAAATATGTACACACATGCACAAATTTACGCACTTACATTTCTCGATTTGTGTGGGTCATCTTAAGCATGGGCACCCAATGTTCCAATTTTATCACATGTCCTCTAAGTGACCACACACATATACATACATACGTCTATCCATCTATCTTTTTGTGTCTTGGGGGGGGCAACATTATATAAAGTACAACAAATGTGGACACATGTATTTATATACATATACATATATATACTCCATAGAATATAAGCAAGACCTCACGAAGGAGCACTAGACAATCATTTAGGCTTGTAAGGTGATGAAGGATAATGATTGAGTTGGGGTCACCCAATTCAAAAAGAATCACTCTATTGCACTAAAGAAGTCACCCACGTTCTATATGGGTTGCCCAATCGACACGTGGCTGCTTGATGTATGAACTCACCTAACTGTACTCACCCAAGTTGGGTTTGCCCAAGCACGTATGTGATCATCCAAATCCCACTCTATCAAAGTGTGGTCACCTAAATAGCAGACTAACAAAGTATGGCCACCCAAGTTGCAGTCTACCAAAGTGTTCACCCAAGTTGCATTCACATGTATGTGTTTCCCGAAATTGATGGGGAAGCTGACCAAGATGATTATGGTCATCTCTCAAGTAATTCCACCCACCATTGGATAATAAGTGGTCAAAAAGTGTTCGTTCATGTCCTATGTGATTTTTCAAGGTGGGAGAAGTGTTTCTCTAGGGGTAAAAAGGTAAATAGGTGACCAAAAGTGGAAAAATCTTATGAGTGGGTCCAAAGGAATTTGGTAATTGCTATTGGACATTTCTAGACCAGTTGCAAAAAGGCCCATGTACTGACCACCCTTATGACATGCAAGTAATCTACCTTCCCCAAAAAGTTCCATGTACTCTCTAGAAATATCTATATCCACAAGATGGTTCTCCAAGGCCTATATAAAGATGTATCAGTCACTTGACACATGATAAAATAGAGAGAGAGAGTGTATATGTCCAATCAATGTGCAAGTAGGCTTATCAAACCAAGGAAGGAAGGGACATTGTCAAGGAGACCTGTTGCAATTTGGTCCAAGAAGGTGCTATCAATCCATGCATATGAAGAGTCAAAAAATATAGTGACTCACGAGAAGAGTTTTACTTATTGGACTATGATTGGAGGTAGTTGAAAGTGGAAGTAAAATTGTTGTTTGCCCTTGTCTAGCTTGCAATTTCTTGTATGGATCCATCTATTGATACATCTTAGGTTACTTGTTCAATCATAGTATTCATCACCACTCATCTCTTTGGGCTAACCTAGGATTTGAATATCAACCATAGATTTGTGATTGAGTATATCGATTTTGCCTCTTCTCATAACCCTTGTGTGATAGTCATGGTTCAACTGAATTTTAATCTCCATTATTTCACATCCTTAGTCAAGCCTTATTTTTCGATTATTTAGATGCAGTTTAGTCTATTGTTGAGCCCCATTGTGACATCATCTCCTCATTGCACAAAGTGCGTTATGGAGTATAATGCTCCAAGGCAAATCCTTATCTTAAAGGTAGCTAGTCGTAAGGTGTAGCTATAGTTTGCATGCCCAATGGGGCCCTTATATACATTTTAAAAGAAGGAGGTAAAGGAGCATCAAAAGAAGCTTGGATGTTCGTCTATACTTTACATGGGAGCTAAGTGGCCTGAACTTGCCTAGTTGGTTGAGACTTCCTAGTCACACAAACTTACTAGAGGTGGTCATCTTACACCAAATGTAGTTTCTTGCACTCATCCATCTTATCTAGTTTGGTGAGAAGTTGTCCAATGTATTTTTGCAAGTTGAAGCCTAGTTTTCCAAGAACTCATGCAACATAGTGGTGGACTAGATGGTGTGGGTGCAAGTTTGTAACCCATACCCACTTATCAAGAGAGGATCTATGTAGACTTCCTCGAGTTCCCTCTAAACTGCTATCAAGGAAGAGGGCATTTTGTCACTCCATGAAGGATTCCTTCTCCGCATCTATGCTGGAGGATACCCACAAGTTTGTTTAGGTGACATTAAGGTGGAAGTTTTCTAGTATGCTCAAACACTACCCTTCTAGGATAAGTTGCATACCATACCAAAATCCACTTTGGACACCTCTTCAAAAGACTCATAAACCAACTTGGAGGATTTTATCATCTTATTATCTAAAATCAACATAAAATTTCCCACTTTCAAGGATCTAACATAGGAAAATATAGAAGATCGAGTGAGGATGTTCATCTCCTTATTTTAGTGAATTTGTTTGTGGCATGGAAAGGGCACTCCATTAGCCTTGTTTCCATCCATTGTAAGCGGGTTGACATGAGGAGGGGCACTTCCTCACCTAGGAGGAGCTTAAAAGTACCTTTTTCTAAACATCCTCTTTGAGAAATTTGTTCAAATGAGCCTCGGACTTTCTCACAAATCTTGAAATCCAACCAAATGAATCATTTCATGTATTTTATACTAGAATCAAGGCCCTAATTGCATGCTCTACACATGTATGAAGAGAGTTTATGATAAAAAAATGGATTGAGAAGTCTTTACCTAATTCTTCTTAGCCAAAACTTGCGTATCTTATATTAATCTCTAGATTGAATGAGTTTGTGACTTAGTGTATCATGCATTGAAGAGGAAAGAACAATTTTGAAAAAAGCATCTTATTACACATGCCAGCAATAAGGACCCTATCAAGTGAATCAATTGAGGGCTACAAGCTTTGAAGATGGAACATGCCTACTGTGAGGAAAAATTCCCCTCTCATGGAGCATGGCACAATGAAGACATGATCACTTAGCTCTATTGAGAGGTAGAAGTGCTTCATAGCCTCTAACAACTTAGGAGGCAAATATGGTATACCATCTCATTTTAACTTTTTCCCTACACATTAGCTTGTTGGGGATAGGGTGCGGATTTCTTATGAATAACTAACAATTCATTGAGGAGTGATTCCACCACTTCATTGATGAAACACATGTTTCTATTACTCACGATTTCTATTAGAAGTACAAATCTAGCAGATATCTATTCAAATAGAAACTTTATCATGGTATGATCATCACTTTTTCTAGTGGCTTTAGCCTCCATCCACTTTGTTAGATAGTTATTCACCACTACGATTCACTTAGCATCGGGAAGCCTATTGTTCGTGGGTTTATAAATCCAATAAAATCTATGCCTTATACATGCCTCCTAGTTGACAAGCAATTGACCTCAATTGATAAGAATAAAATAGACATGGATGGTCAGTCACATGTCCCATCACTAAACAATCATAAGCATATTCCATGTAAAAACACATGCATGGAAATGGAAAACTAGAAGTTAATGTGACTGCAAATGATATGCAAAAGTCAAGTGGTCATAATGTGGAGTTAGTGATGTCTTATGAATCCATTGAGATTCTTCAAGTGAGTGATTTTTATATTTAACTAAATATCTATGATATTGCTTACATGTGATTGTAGTAGTAACATCACAATCAAGTATTTTCTCTTGAACTAAAATTTCTACATCCTCTTCAAGTAAAGGAGGTTCATCTAAAGTTCCTTTAAAGGATTGTAATAAACAAATATGAAAAGAATTATGTATATTCCAATGAGAAGGTATATCTAATCTAAAAGCATTCTCATTTATTTCTTGAATAATACAGAAAGGTCCATAATAATGTGGTGCAAGTTTAACCTTAGGATGTTGTGAAACATTTTTCAGACATCTTTTGATTATTCGTAACCATACCAAGTCATTTTCATTAAATTGTTTAGCTACTCGTTTCTTATTAACATTATGCATGTACCGTTGTTGACTCTTCTTAATGTGCTCATGAACCTCATGAAGTAAGGAAATATGATCTTGTGCAAAAGAATCAACCATAGGAATATTAGTTTTAGTGATAGACATGAGAGCAGGAAGCTTTTTACCATAAACAATTTCATATCATGCACGTCAAGTAGTGGTATGTGTTGTGTTATTATATGCAAATTGTAGTAAAGGAATTTTCTCATCCCAATTACTTGGATTATCTAAAGAATAACAATGTAATAAATCTAAAATAGTATTATTTGTAGCTTCACTTTGCATGTTACTTTGGGATGAAATGTAGAGCGAAAGTCTATTTTGGAACCTAAATTTTGAAATAATGCAAACCAAAAGTGATTACAAAAACGAACATCTCGATCTGATAGAATAACTTTTGGAAAACCATGATGTGAAAAAAATACATTTAACAAATAACTTAGCAACTTGAGGTATAGAAAGAGTCCTTTTACAAGGAATGAAATATGCTTGTTTACTAAACCTATCAACAATTGTCCAAATCATATCATTATAACTTAAACCTTCTGAAAATAATTATAGTACATATGATAAGGAACTCTTAGTTATTGTGCATGTTTTGAAATTTTGGAAACATTACCTTATGGATTCTGAATTTCTAATCAAAACAAATCAACACCCTATTAAACATTTATTAAATCAACCATTGATCTCCAAGAGACACATTAAATGGGCTTCATTCATACAAAATTTTCAGCCTATAATTCAATATCAACCTAGCAAAGCTAATGTTGTAGATGATGCCCTTAGCCACTTCCCATCACCACAAACAAAGATTGTTTCAATCAATAATATTTTTGCTATTCATATTCATTCATTTCATGACATGATTCCTACTTATGCATCTAATTTGTAATTTTCACAAACATGGAGTGCTTTCAATAATTCTACAAAATTTAATGAGGATCACTACACTTTTCATAATGGATTCTTGTATTTCCAACACAAGTTGTGCATCACACAAGTTTTTAAAGAATTTGTTATGAAAGAGATGCATGAACCACCATATATGGGTCATAGGAGCATACAAAGTACTATTTCTACGTGTAAAGAATTCTTCATTTGGCCAAATATGGAAAAGGATATTTTCAGGATGTTTCCCATTGCATTGTGTGTCAATGTGTGAAACGACATCATGGTAAAGCATTTGGATTATTAATGCCACTTCCCATACCTAGTGGACCATGGGAAAAAAATTCTATGGATTTTATTAGTGGCCTTCCTACAACTTCATCTCGGATGATCATTTTTCTATTAATGCAACATCTATACCTAAACCACTAGCATCTGTAACTACATGGAAAGCTTATGCAAAATTTGATAATTTCAAAAGAGGTGCATGAGAAAGTGCATGTTTGAGTTTTTCAAAAGATTGTTGTTGTGCTAATCCCCATGCGAATTTTAAGTTTTTCTTCAATAATAATGTGAGTGGAAGTGCTAAATAAAACCTTTTACAAACTTTC
This sequence comes from Ceratopteris richardii, assembly GCA_020310875.1. Lineage (NCBI taxonomy): Eukaryota > Viridiplantae > Streptophyta > Polypodiopsida > Polypodiales > Pteridaceae > Ceratopteris > Ceratopteris richardii. The sequence goes on from CM035406.1 coordinate 109,049,912, forward strand.
TATATAAACTAGCTAACCCTAGAAAAGAGCATACATCATTCACAGATTGAGGTACAAGCCATTCTTCAATTACTTTAATTTTCTTTGGATTTACATGAACGCCTTGACTAGAAACAATATGTCCTAAATACTCTAGTTCTTTTTAGAAAAAGGAACTCTTTTCAAGATTGGCATAAAGTTTGTTTTTGTGTAACAAATTAAAGATTGCTGCTAAATGATTTTCATGGTCATTGTCATTCTCACTATAGACAAGTATTTCATCAAAGAAAACAAGAACAAAAGCTTGGTAATCAAGAAAAATGTTATTCATCATACGCGCAAATGTAGCAAATACATTGGTGAGTCCAAAAGGCATTACCATGAATTCAAAGTGAACAGTTTGAGTTCTAAAGGCAATCTTATAAATGTCATTTTTTGTCATTCGTATTTGATGATAACCAGATTTAAGATCAATTTTGCTAAAAATATGGGCTCCACGAAGTTTATCTAGCAAATCATCTATCCTAGGAATTCGATATCTATTTTTAATTGTGATCTTATTGAGTGCTCTATAGTCAATGCACATCCTATAAGTCTTGTTTTTCTTCTCCACTAAGAGAACAGGTGCTCCAAAGGGAGAAGAACTAGGCCTTATAAGTCCTTTGTGGAGTAGATCCTTAACTTGATTACCTATTTCTTTTGTAAAGGTCCATGCCTATAAAGTGCTTTATGGGGAAAAGAACTACTAGGAATTAAATCTATACTATGGTCAAGAGATCCCTTAGAAGGTGTTAGTTTAGAAGGAAAATCAATCAAAAAGCAATCATGATAGGACATCATAAATGATTTATGTGCATTCAGAAGGGTATGTGTATAATCAACTATATTATTGACAAAAAAATACATGAATTGTAGCTTTTCCTAAATGCACGTTTTACTTGAGCATGAATAATTAATGGAAATGGTTGGAAGTCATGCATTGCAAACAAAGAAATATCTTGATTATTAAACTTAAAACTAATTATGTGTGTATGATAATCAATGCATAGATTATAATGATGATGAAAAGGCACGCCAAGTGTAACATCATAGGACTGCAAAGGAGCAATTAAAAATGTGTGTTCATCTACATATGAACAAATACAAATCTGAACATTATGCACTTCACTTGTAACATTATATCTGCTTCCTTGAAATGCAGCCTTAACTTTATACATAGAAGGAAGTGGATTTAATTGGAGATATTGTACCAGTGTATGAGAAATAAAATCATGAGAACTACCATTATCATGTAAAATATAATTAACAACTTTACCATTAATAGTACCTTGCATGCAAAGTAAAGAATGGATAACAATTGCATTACCCAAGGTACTTAGATCTTTTTCCAATGCTTCTTCCGTCCAATCAGGCTGAGTGTCTTCATGAACCACCCCCATGTTGTGTACTTGAACTTTGATAGGTTTCATATCATTAGCTTGCAACCTACATTTAGCTTTAGTATGACCAAACTTACCACAATTCAAGCAAGTGATATAAGGCCTCTTTTGTTAAGCATCCATCATCGTAGTTTGAAGAGTTGGAGGTTTTGTAGGTTGTAAGGGGGTTGACTTGTGTGCTAGTGAGAAATTGGATCGAGGAGGGCACTGAAAAATAGGATAAGAAAAAGTAGTGAAAGGATGCTTCAAAGGAAAATTGGGCTGGTTGGTTGTTTTCATCGACGCGTTTGTTGTAAGTGAATTGACTTGGTGATGGATTGAAACTCCTTCTCAACATTGTGTGCAAAAGAGATAGCTTCATAGAGAGTCGTAGGATGTATTGTGTTGAGCTTGGCTTGGACTCCCATCTCCAAACCATTTTCATACTTCCATTGCAAGGTCTCTTCAAGAACCGTTTCAAGTGAACAAATTAGTAGTACTCATTGCCAAAAGTGTTCAGTATAGGTAGACATAGTATTTCCTTCTTTCCATCCAAAAGTTATCCATGATTGATGAGCATGTAATTGGAACGAGGGAGGAAGGAAGGACTTCTTGAGCTTTTCTTGAAATGTGATCCATGTGGTGGGGCAGTTTGTGCTATGCCGCAAAACATTCCACCATAATTGGACTTTGCCCACCAAATAATCAGTAACAAATTTCACCTTTTCATTTCAGAATAGGATTCATCAAAATAAAAGTCATCAAATTGGGATAGCCATGAAAGAACAAATTGGCCATCCTTTCGCCCATCGAATCAAGAAAATTGGAAATTTTTGGCACCAATCTTGGAATGCATGCCTTCTTCTTGAGTAGTGATAATGGGGTACACCACCCTAACTAGGTTGTTGTCATCACTTTGCATTTGTTGGAGAGCAACATCGCATTCTTTTATCTCATTTTGAGCATCTTGGAGTTCGTGCCACAAAAGCTCCAACTTTTCCTCAAGTAGTGCCCTAGGTAGGGGTGATGTACCAAAGTCCTCTATAGTATGGGTAGGGTCGATGGCCTTATATAGAACCAAAAACTATTACTAAGCATGTGAAAAGAATTTTAGTAATAGAAATAGAAATGGGATGGCTTTGTCTTGGAAATATAAAAGGGAAGAGAGAGAAGTAGAAGTAATGTTAAATATTAGTTAAAAGGAATGGAGTATCAATAAGTGAAAATAGGCTAGTGGATAAAGCATATCTCTTGCAAGTGAGAGCTGGCGGGTTCAAATACGCTACATGCTAAATAGGGAAATAAGTAAGCTCTAATTGACACTCATTAGTCAGAGAGGGTTTGCGTGTAGCCAACGGTTTCCAATGGAAACAAAGGGGACCATGAGTGCCAGAGAAGCCAAAGATGCCATAGTTCTATGCCTTAGTCCATGGCTTGGAGTAAGCCGCAGGAGTAACCACATGGATAACCAAATTTATAAAACAAATTTATAAAATGAATTTATAGAATGAACCAAATCGGAATAGGAACAATGCATAGTGAGCACAATGAGCACAGTGTGACAATAAGCATAGTGTGATAGTGTGACAGTGAGTGTAGTACACAGTGTGATAGTGTACAGTGCACAAGGGCATAGTAACAGATTAGAAAAATATTAGCAAACAAGGAAAAAAAAACATGAATTGACAAATGCAAACCTGGACCGAATGCGAATATATGAACCAAAACAGGTGTTGAATCACGAATGCACATCGAGAATCATGAACAGATATTGAGAAGTACACCTTTGCAGATGCACATGGGCTCTGATAGCACAATTGACTGGATCTTGTAGACACATGTACATAGAGATAGTACAATAAAAAATCTCACAAAAGCACACACATAATAGAGACAGATAAGAGACTGAATGCAAGATTGGGTGCCCCCATATACTTTGATGGATGAGTCTAATAGAGTATGTGTATTTATAGGTATTTTTCATTACTTCTTGAATAGAAGATACATGAGGGCAGCACTTCAAAAAGTATGCATTTACGAAAAATCTACTTTATGTACAAATCATTGCTTTCTAAGAGATCTAATAGTTTTACAAAAAATGTATAAAATACTATCTTTTAAATATCTTCAAAAATATCTGAATGAATCCACGCACGTCCATGCCCTCATGATTCTTCACCTGCTAAATCAAAACACAATCACATTAAAATCCTCAAGATTTTACAATCCATTCAAGATTACATGATTCCATAAAGTATAACACAAGATATGATAGACCAACAAGGAAATCGCAATAAGGAAAGCCCACGTGATAGAAAACATTTCTACTGCCCCAAACAAGAAATGGATGAGGCATTAAAATACTTGAAGGAAATGATGTTGGTTGGCCTCTGTCAAGGCCCTAGATCCCCACTCATATACATAGCTAGAGTAGGAATGGGTTTGGACCGCCTGACCTTCCCTCCCCGAGAATCCAATATCAAGCTAATGCATACCTTTATGTTTTTTCTTTGAAAATAGTGCACGGTCCTCAAACAACCTAGATTTTTTAAATGGTTCCCATAATTCAACTTGCTTACAGACAAACCTAAGAAATGTAAGACAATAGTTATGCAATATAACATAGGAGCAGTAGCAGAGAAGATAACAGATATAGGAGAATCTCAACAATTTTATACTAACAACGAGAACGAGAGATGGTAATGTAGGGGGAAGAGAGTCATACTAAAAAGGGGGGATATCGGTAATGCTCATGCCATGGTCTGCCAACCATCGGTAGGTCTATGCATACCATACTCTCTCATGCCCTATCTCTGCCAAATGTCTAGAGCTCTCAAATGCAAGCCTGGTGAGTCGACTGGTGCGAGAAAATCAGTGTCTGGATATTGTTTCTCACTTGGTTCAGGAATATTTTCTTGGGTAAGTAGGAAGCAACCAACTCTCGCACTCTCCTCCACTGAAGCAGAGTACAAAGCAGCTTGTTTTGCTTCTTGTGAGGCAGTCTAGTTAAGGAGAATTCTTGTAGATCTGGGCTTTCCATCAAATATGGCAACTGTACTCAAGTGTGATAATCAAAGTTGTATGGCTATTGCAAAGAACCCAGTATTTCATGCTCGCACCAAGCACATAGAAGTACAGTACCATTACATTTGTGAGCTAATTGAAGATGAAATTGTGGAGCTAGAATATTGCCCAACAGAGGCAAATTGTGCTGACATATTCACTAAAGCACTTGGAAGAGAGCAACTCAACAGGCATCTTCAATAGATGGGCATAGGATTGAGACCTACTTGATTTATCATCGATAAACATTGAGGGGGGGTGTTAGTATATGATCAATGTCTACCCCTCATGATTGTATGCACATTTTGTAAGGCCCCCATTATGAGGAGAAGCCAAGCATGCATTACCCAATTGATGGGAATCCCAACTTGCATGGTGGATGAAGGTCATATTGGACCATGTAAGGTATTGTAAGGAAAGGGAGTTACCAGGGTCCCCACTTGTGGGGTCTGGGCAGTAGTGAGCAGCCTCGGTTGGGGGGTCCAAGGGGGCTAGCGGGCCCCCTGGTGGGGGTCTGAGGGCAACACCCTCGGTGCAACGATAAAAGGAATATACCATGGAATATTCTCTTTCGGATTCAGAAATCATTTATATTTGTTAGGTCAGTTCAACCGGCCGAAGCCATGTATGGCTACCACCCATGTATAGCCGTCCATAGAAGGCCACCCATGATCCTCTATATACATGACTTCTGCACTAGCTGAGACATCAAATTGAGCCTGTATACCTCTACCTTGTATCTCCCTATCTAGAATTGTTTAGATCACCATTTAAGCTCTACCTTGAGAGTGCACGGGTGGACAATGCCATGTACCTTAGAATTTGCATTCCGGCATTCCAGTGACTCTCCTTAGGTTTGTTGGAAAACCTACTTAACACTCCAATAGCATAGAAAATGTCTAGTCTATTGTTGCACAGAAAAATAAGACTTTCAACGAGCTTCCTATACTACTTAGCATCTACATCAGGCATGTTATCATCCATAGATAGCTTATGCTAGTTGGTTTGCAGTCCATCATTCCAAATGCCTTGAGAATTTCTTTGGCATATTTTTGTTTTGAGATGAAAATGCCATCCTTCCTTTGTCATACTTCAATTCCCATACAAAAATGGATTAGACCTAAGTCTGTCATTTCAAACTCAGTTCCCAAGCTGATCCGAGTTTGATTGATGATTCCCGATGATCTCTTGTAATGATCAAATCATCTACATATACAATGACAACAACTAGCTTGCTTTCCCTTTTCGTTACATACAAGTTAGCATCAGAAGTACTTCTTTCAAAACCCATATTTTTGAAAAAATTATCTATCCGTTGGTACCAAGCCCGTGGAGCTTGCTTAAGTCCATACAAAGCTTTCTTCAACCTGTAAACTTTATTATTTGAATTGGCCACCTCAAAACCTGGTGGTTGAGATACATATACCTCCTCCTTGAGGTGACCATTCAAAAATGCATATTTGACATCCATCTGGAAAATAGGTCAGGCCTTTTGTGCAGCTACTGCAAATACTGTCCGAATAGTTGTCATGCATGCTGTTGGTGCAAAAGTTTCTTGAACATCAAATCCTTCGATCTGTGAAAAACCATGTGCAACTAATCTTGCCTTATACTTTTCTAATGTTCCATCTGCTTTATACTTAGCTTTCCAAATCCATTTAGTACCTATTACCTTCTTCTTTGGCGGCAAGCCGACTAGATTCCATGTATTATTTTTGAGCATACTATCATACTTAGGCTGCATTGCCACTCTCCAACCTGGATCACCCAAGGTATTCTTCAATGGTGGTAGGTTCCTTTATCGAGCCCATGATATCTACCATTAGAGCCATGTTAACAATGTGTTCTGAGGCTCTTCTTTGCTCCTCTATTCTCTTTGATCTTCGTAATCCATCCAAGGATGATTCTGGTACATCTACATGTGGATTGTGATCATCAAAGAGCTATTGTGCCCACTTCGGTAGTGGCTTACGCTGTGCAGCTACAATTGTTTGGCTTTTTATTGAGGAAATTTCTTCATCAGATGTTTCCTCCTCCTCAAATTTAACCTGTCTTTTGATAGGCACAAGGTGAGATATTTCTCCATTTGATGAGATAGTAGATTTACCTTTATCTTCTACTAAGTGTGATCGTTCATCAAACACCACATCTCGGCTGACAAAAATCTTCCTTGCCTCAGGATCCCACAACCTGTATGCTTTAGACTCTTCACTATATCCTAGGAAGACACACTTTTTGCTTTTTGAATCCAATTTTGATCTTGTTGAATCAAGAATATGTGTATAACAGAAACAACCAAAAATTTTGAAATGCAAAATTGAAGGCTTTTTACCAGAATATGCTTCTTGAGGAGTCATCCCCTTCAGTGCTTTTGTGTAGCTTCGATTGAGGATGTAGACTACTGTATTGACTGCTTCTACCCAGAATGAATCAGACATGTCTTGAGCCTTTAACATACAACGAGCCATTTCAACTACTGTCCTCTTCCTACGCTCAACAATGCTATTTTGTTGAGGTGTATGAGCTGTGGTAAGTTGCCTTTTCACACCATGCTCCTTACAGTAATTGTTGAATTATTTTGACAATAATTCACCTCCTCTATCTGTTCTGAATTTCTTCAGATTCCTTCCTGATTCATTTTCCACATACTTATGCCACGTTTTAAATTTTTCAAAAGCATCAGCTTCTCTCGAATGAAATAAACCCACATCTTTTTACTATAATCATTGACTAACAGCAAAAAGTAGAAAGATCCTCCTAAAGCAGGTGTAGACATTTTACCGCAGAGATTAGCATGTACCAACTCTAGAGGAGCTTGAGATCGATTGCTGTTCTCTCTTGGAAATCCCTTTCATTGTTGCTTGCCCATCATATAAGCTTTACAAGGTTCCTGCAACTCTGAAAATGCAGGCAAATGAGCAACCATCCCTGTTCTTTGCATCTCCTTCAAAATTGCAAATCGGAGATGCCCAAATTGTTGGTGCCACAACCTGCTTACATCTTTATCTTCTGTAGCAGTTAAGGCACTTAACTCATACAAGTTATCACGTCTTATGCCTTTACCTACTACATTACCTAATGAATCCATGATTTCTGCACCACTCTTATTGAAGTGAACTTCGAATCCATGATCTGTTATTGCAGAAACTAACAATAAATTTCTTTTTAAGTGTAGGTACATAGAGAACATCGGATAACTTTTTCTCAACACCTGGAGAAGTGATAAAAGAGATGGTTCCAGTTCCTTCTGCTGGATACTTGGAGTCATTTCCCACCACTACATTGATGGATTCCCGTAGAGGCACCAAGGAACTATACCAATCCTTTTTACTGGTCATATGGTGAGAAGCTCTAAAATCCATGGTTCATCAACACGAGCTTGAGCAGATGAGCATACCTCTTCAATAGCTATCCATAGTTCCAGCTCTGTGTTGTTTGCAGACTCTTTGTTCTTCCATGATGATTTTACTGTCCCATTCCGTTCATCAGCTTGCTTCTTTCTGCAATCCTTGATGGCATGGCCTTTCTTTTCACAATAGAAGCAACTTCCTGTGAACTTTTTCTTCTTTCACTTCTTCTTTGATCCATCAGAAGAGCCTTTACCTTTTGCATTTGTTGAGAATGCAGCATCACTTGTACTTTGCCGATTCTTCAACTGCATCTCTTCTTCTAAAAGCATAGCACAAAACTCTTCAAATGTGAGCGGAGTTGGTCTTACCTGAGTGTTAAGGGCTGTTATTAATCCATCATATTTTGCTGGAAGAACACGTACACATCTTCAAGCCAGCTCTTCTAGTGTTATAACAACACCAACTATAGCCAATGACGATGTTTTATCCGTTTGATAAAATCTTCAACCTTTTTAGAATCAGAATGCTTTTCATTTGCCAACTGATTTTCTAAATTTTGTATCCTAATGTAGTTCTTGGTCTCATATTGACGAGCCAATATGCCCCAAGCCTCATGTGCTTTAGTAGTATGTTGAACTTAAGTAAGCACAGAATCACTTACACTAGTGACAATTGCACATAATGCATCAGCATTCTGCCTCTTCCAAGCTCATAGTAGATCTGGATCTGGCTAAATCATCAATCTTGAATTTGTTGGATCTTCAACAGATATAGGCTCTGGATCAAATCCCATCGGTCCCATGACAGTGTCAAGTAATTCATAGGAGTCCAAAATTGCAGAAATTTTGAACTTCCAGAGTGTATAGTTGGTTCCATCCAGCTTCCCTTCAGTGAATGCAGGTGGGCGAATTCGAATAGGTGCAGCGCCATTAACATTAGCTGAAGCACCAAGACCAGTGTTCGACAATGAAGCCATCATGTAATCATTCGAATAATCTACTGATATTCTAGTCTGCTAGTAGGCTAAAATAGTGATACTACTCAAGCTATTCGAACCTTACGGCTCTAATACCATGTAAGACAATAGTTATGCAATATAACACAGGAGCAGTGCCAAAGAAGATAACAGATATAGGAGAATCTGAACAATTTTCTACTAACAGTAAGTACAAAGATGATGGCATTGTCCACCCGTGTGCTCTCAAGGTAGAGCTTAAATGGTGATATAGACAACTCTAGATAGGGAGATACAAGGTAGAGGTATAATGGCTCAATTCGATGTCTCAACTAGTGCAGAAGTCATGTATATATAGGATCATGGGTGGCCTTCTGTGGATGGCTATACATGGGCGGTAGAGCATGGGCAGCCACCACCCACGTAATTGCCATACACGGCTTAGGCCGCTTGAACCGACCTAACAAATATAAATAATTTCTGACTCTGACAGAGAATACTCCATGGAATATTCCCTTTACCATCGCAATAGCTTACATGGTCCAATATGACCTTCATCCACCATGCAAGTTGGGATTCCCATCAATTGGGTAATGCACGCTTGGCTTCTCCTCATAATGGGGGCCTTACAAAATGTGCATACAATCATGAGGGGTAGACATTGATCATATACTAACAAGAAACCCCTTATTTGGATGGAATTTCCAAACCTTCCCTTGTGTTGGAGCCACAATATCATCAAGATAGCCAACACTCTTGGCTCGATTCTTAACTTCAAGGAGTCACCTTTGATCAACCCAAGATGGAATCCAGAAGTCCTTTTTGAAATAGAATTAGAAAATAACCTTTGACACAAAAATAGAAATCATGAAATCACTGATGAATCTGGGAAAGTTGACCATGTCCAAGAAGTCATATGTAAAAAAACTCCCTATTCCTGCTTTGTTGGCCATAAGCAAGATCACTTTGTGAGGAGATTGTCCTCTCCAAAAACAGAGGAAACAAGAAAACAACCCTACAAGGCTAGTTGAGAAGGATGGCTTTATGGTGGTTGGCAAGAGGAATAACACTTTTACAACAAGACTTCTGTCTCAAGGATATTTCTCAAGGTATTGTGCTTCCTAATTGGATTGATTTTACTCGTCATCTAGACTAGCTAATGATTGGCAATTTCAACATGAATTTAGATAACCTTGGCTTCATTTTAGGCCATAGTGCCTATCATCAAAGCTCATAACCCTCAACTTTAATGTGGATGGTTCCACATTGATGCATGGTTACTTACACTAGAGTACATAAGAATGGAAGTGAGCAAAATAATTGAAAGGATAATTATTGCTCAATATCCAATCAGTTAGAGATGGTTTGAGATTGTTAGATGATGCCAAACATTGCTTAGGGAAACTAAAAGACACATAAGAGATCATAGAAGTTAGAAGGCCCAAATTACTCACGGTGCATGGATCAAGGCAATTAAAGACAATAGAATCAAATAAATTTTCATCTTAAGGAACAAAATCAGAACATTCATCAATTCTTTCTTCCTTATTTTGTGGGATCACACTCATTGAGTGTCTTTTCTTCTCACTCATCTACTTTGAAAATCCACAAATGGATGTCCTCATTGTTATAAAGTGAGACTTGATAAGCCTGAAGCTCAATATAAGATTAGTGGGAAAGGTAAGAAGTTTAGACTAGTGGTTAAGTCAATGGGATGAGAAGGAGGAGGTCTCGTGTTCATATCCCATGGGAGACATGTGTGGAGTGATGAAAGTTTGCAGAGATGAGAGGATCCTAGCAAACACATGCTCCATGCTAGCCTATTTTTAATTTGGAATCTCTAATATATTTCCTAAGCTTGCAATCTATGCAATAATATGACTATAATACCTTGGACCATTGTTCTCAAAAGCTTGTGTCAAAACAAGTAACTTATGAATTATGCACATGTGGAGAAAACCTTCTATTTATGGAAGAAGGCATTCAAAAAATTACTCAGAGCACACAAATTTCTAGGAATCGACCCAAATCCTTTTGCACATCAAATAAAGAGGTACTTGAGCTAAAAAAATTTATGTGACAAATTTAGAGTGATTATATTGTGAGATAGGTACATTAGAAGTCATGGGGGCAATCCTGGCATTTCAAGATGATGATGATGCAGAGATATAATCACAAAGATATTGTCATATTGTTACTATTAGTGTCCACGTGAAAGGCCAAATGGCCATCAAACACTTTTGTATATGTTCTTTAATAAAACATATAGTGGCCTGGTGAGCCACAGACTATAAGTTCAATCGCATTTGTAACACCTAAGAAGAGCTCACTATGGTGCATCTCAAGAAGAGCTCACTATGGTGCATCGCCGTCGAAATACTTCACTGGTATCAGAGCATTTTGACACAAAAGCTTTGCTTCTTTTATGCGATCGAAGCGAGCACCCACCCACCCAAGGCTTTCGACTAAGGCAGTGACAAGTCATAGATCTTGGCATACCTTTTCATCCGTCGCCAAAGTCACCATTGGAACCATTGGCTATGCACGAGGGAGGACCTCAACAATCACAAAAGACAGAGGTGGGAGGTCACCCATCCCAGTATGTTCCCCTGGAGCTCGCTTAACTGTGGAAATCTCCTGTCACTCCAAGAACATCAAGAAGAGTGTTCTTTGTATTCCTTCAACAATGAATGTTCACCTTTTGGGGCTGTGTTTTCAGCCACACTAGTTAATCTACATGTTTCTTGAAAGGTTTTAGCTGTGGTGGAAGCAGCCACCACAAGTCTATGCAAGTTTTTGAGCCTAAAGAACAGAGTTGAGAGACACTTGCAAGTGTTGTTGGCCAGTGTTTGAGCAGTGAATTCAGTCTTTCAATCCCTTTTTACTACATATATTGAGCACATACACACTATGTATGCTTCTGTGGATACCGCTTATGTACGTCCATGTGGTCAGGTCTCTTCGGTGATGCAGTTGGAAGAATTACCCAGCCTCACCATAGGAGATGTATGATAGTTGTTCATAGGTGCTCGATAAGTCTAGTTGGCTTCTTTTGGGTAATTAATTATATGCACTAGAGTTAGTGATTCACTATGCAAGTAAACATGTCAGTACTTGCAGTTTTATTAGATTTTGACACTGGTCATATGCTCATTTTACAGAGGATATTCTGATAATTTTTTTTAGATTTTCGGTTTTCTCAACTATACAGTGGTAGATTTACTCCTTGATACACTTATTGGTGTGAGCACATTCATTCTCACATACTCCTTTTGATTGGCCATTATTGTTCATTAATTCATTTTTCTGGGAAGAGTACTGAATTCTCTCTTAGAATCTGACACTTGGTCATCCTTCTTTGAGCCTTAGTGGGGTTTGGACTCTTCTAGCTCCATTATCATTCTATTCAATTCTCTACCATGGCACGTCTGGTGGATTAGGGTCTAGTGCCAGTGTTATGAGGGGGAGCTATAACTTGCAGGGTAAAGACCATTTTGAGATCCAAAAATTTGATGACACAAACTTTGCTCTATGGAAGAATCAGATTAAAGATATGCTGATTCAGAGGAGGCAATGGAAGCAAATAAATGGAATCTCAAAGAAGCCTGCTGACATGGATGAAGATGATTGGGATGAGTTAGATGAAATGGCTAGGTCTACCATTTGATTGCATCTAGCAGATAATGTTTACTTTATAGTATTAGATTGTGAAAGTGGAGAGGAGATTTGGAAGAAGTTATGCAATACATATGAAAAAGAGACAGAATCAAATAAAGTGTATCTGATGAGAAAGTTATATGACCTTTGCATGGACATATATAGTGTTGCTACTCATCTAAATGAATTTCATGCTATATTCTCCCAATTATAGGCTCAAAAAATGGATATGGATAATGAAATGAAAGTAGTCTTGTTGTTATGCACCTTGCCATCATCATGGGATACATTTTGCATAGCTATTAGCAATAGTGCACTTGGTGGTAAGCTAGTCTATGATGACATATGTGGAGCACTCTTGAGTGAGGAGATTCATGGAAAATCTATGGTTGTCACTCAGAGTGAAGATGCATATAATGTTCATGATTCTTACCAAGGAAAGAATCGACAACATGGCAGGATCAAGAACAAAGAAAATAATGGTCAATGGAATAAGAGTAGAAGTAAGTACATGTGGCAATTGAGGCTCTTGTGTTGGACTTACACATCTGCGGAAGCACACGAACAACACAAGGAAGAAGAAGAAGCTTCAACACAACACACAATACTGAATGTATTACTAGAGAATGTACTTATCTGGCGTATATACAAGCCGGGGGAAAAAAACCTCCTAAAGAGGGAAAAAAGTTTTTTCAAGTACTTGTAGTGTTTCTTGATTCATGTGCAGACAATCTTCTTGAGGCTATAGTAAAATTTGAATTCAACTGTGTAACTGCGTCGCTTCTTCTCCACTCTCTTTCGGTTGAAATTCGCGCCTCTCTTGAGTACTGTCGCATGTGCTCAGTAATGGTACATTGGCACCTACTTAAGCTTCAGGTAGGTAAAACCTCATTTAATGGTCAAAGAACCTCTAGCCGACGGAGCCCACGCGTATAGTGAAAGGTCGCCATCGACTCAGAAGTTAGCGCCACCGCTGACTTCTACAGACTGAGAAGGGTCGTGTCATCCCCAGATTTTCTGGCCTTGCTTTATCACACCTCACACATATCATACATCGAACGAGTGCCTTTCTTTATTATTGTGAGCATCCGCTGCTCACACAGCTTTTCAGCTGCCCAACGACGCCACAGAGCATTTACTACGATCTCAGAGAAGTACACGTTTGGCGTCTGCCTCGATTGAAGAGGGGGGAATGCGTGCAGGTCGGCGACTAGAATAGTTAGGAGCTTTCTCTCTCTAGATGATAACGTCTGAGCATCGCCATCGAATCTCTGGAGTCCTAAAGACTTAAGGTAAAATCATTTTAAAAGCATTCCCCCCCAGCCAACCGACGGCTAGGGAGATTCTCCAGCCAGCCAGAGACCAGAGAATAGGGCCTTCTCTCAACTAAATTAATGGCCTGACCTGAAGAAGACACCTCTGCCGACGGACCACCGACTGTTGTCAAGAAAGGACAATTCCTTCACATGCACCATAGCTTAGAAGGGAATCCAAATTTACAGTGGAAGATATTTTCTGAAGTCAACTTAAAATCGAAAATTTTTATGGTGAAACTTTGAAGTTTATTTTGCTGCACACATGGAAAAATAAAGACCCCCCCCCTCAACAGAGGCCATCTGAGGATCAACATTCGAGGAGTTTCTACAAAAACCACAAGTTTCATCGATTGAATCTCCAAAGAAGATCAAGCGATTTGAAGTCTCGGTGAATCGTCCAAGGCGGCCCAAGCCGACCTACAACTAGAAGCTGATATCAAAGAAAAAAATTGGGGAAGTACTGGATTCAATTTTCATCTATTTTCGTTCAGTATTAGAAATCGCATTTTCTTATTTTTGGTTGATTCCAAAGTATTCACTGAATTATGGGGGATTCCTACGCAAGTAACATGTTATTAGATGTACCTAGGCAGGAAGAGGATTATGCACCGCAGGAAGGGGGTAGACAATTAGATTATACTCCAGGTCTTCCAGAGATAGGCCAAGAAGAAATGTAGGGAATAAATATTTATAAAGAGTTGAATGGTTTGGATGAAAAAATGAACGATATCCAAGCGGATATGTTCATTGTTAAAGAAATCCAAAATGAGATGGATACCCTTCGTACTTCAATCAATGAAGTCAAAGGGAAGATGGAACAAATTCTTCAAATGATTTGTCCATTCTTACCCTTACCTGCCCAAATGGGTTCCTTGTCTATTCGACCAAGGAACCCATCATCTAGTAAAGGAACTAACCCCCCTTTACCCTTGCATAGTAATGTATCTTTAAAAAATAAGGATAATGAAGTAAATCCTCCTCATACTGCCATTAAGTCTAGAAGCCTGTCTTTTGCAAAAGACTTAAAACCACCTCAATTTTCAGGGGAAGATAAAGATCGAAACAAAGATGCAGTCTTGATATTTTTAGAAAAATGCCAAGACTTGCATCAATTAAAAAATACCCCTGAAGCTTATCAAGTCTTAGAAACAAGTTTATCACTTGGACCTAAGGCTTATAAGTGGTGGATGAGCTTAAAGGGGGCTCAAAGAATCCCAAAAACTTGGAATCAATTTGAAGAATTCTTCAAAAAAGAATTCTTACCAAAAAATGAGGATGAGCGAAACTGGAAAGAATGGGACAAAGTCCTACAGAGAGGACGTCCCCTTTCTCTATATATTTCTCATTATCGAGAAATAGTACTTAAATTGCAAAACCTAGATGACTTTCATAAGGTAAGAGGTTTCATCCATGGTCTCAACAAGCAAGTCAAACATGAACTGAAAAGAAGTGCTCCAAAAAGTTTAGAAGATGCCATTAAGTTAGAACAGATCTATGAAGATCATGGTAAAAGTAGAATACAACCACTTCATCTTGTTGGAGACAAGAAAAAATTTAAACCAGGTAAAAGAAAGCTAGGCACATTCAAAAAACATGACTTTAAAACCCCTATACCTTCACGGCCTAGGCTAGACCCTGAGGTTTGGGAAAAAACAAAAAATGAGAATCTTTGCTTTAAGTGCCTTAACCCAGGACATCTTAGTAAGAATTGCATGACCAAGGGACAACAAAAAACCACCCGTGAGGTAAGAGGGAAAGAAAAGTCAGGAATACACTTAGTCCAAACATTGAATCTCGAAAATAGTAAAGTTTGGAAAAAAGTGGAAGTTCTTCACGAAGACTACAAGCATCAGTATTGTTTGTCTGACTCAATGTGGGTCCAAAACCAATTGGACCTCATGACTTGGTCAAACTTCATGCTTGCATAAGTGGTGAAAAGGCCAGAGTCATGATAGACGACTCGGCCACCCACAATTTCCTAAACTACTCACTGGTGAAGAGATTAAAGTTGCCCCAGCAAAAGTCACCTCATCAGTATGTTGTGTCTATGATGCAGGGTCAAGACAAGAAAGTCTGGGATACTATGGTCTGTAATCTCGAAATAGAATTTCAAGGTTATAAAGATAAATTAGACTTTCAGATCATGCACATGGAAAGAACTGATGTGGTTTTGGGTAGAGAATGGCTCTGGGCTTTAGGGAAAACACTTAAAAGAAGCTGTTGCTCTAGCACAATGGTGAGAACCACGTTAAGAAGCTCCACCTCCTTAATGTCAATCCGCGGAAGAGATAGGAGTGATATGAAGATCGTGAATGTGAGATGAAGTGAGAGTGAAGGTGAGAAGCATAGAAATGCACACACACTTACACACACACTACGAAGAGACAAGCAAGACACAATGGAAGGTGAGAAATCAACTCTATTACTCAAGAACACTCTTACAAGCTCAAAAGAACTCTAACCTCAAACAAGCTAACCTCAAAAATGAGCTCTCTAGCTCTTTTTATAGTTTCTAGACTAGTTTTGACCGGTTTCACATCTAGTGACCGGTATAGTTAAAAAATAGGTCCTAGATGCTATTTGGAAGGGTAAACGATGTCTAAAAATAACGAAAATTGATACGCTTGTTCTACCTAAGATCCTCAAGCTTGAGGACTCCTCGGCTTGCACAAAATGGTGGTGAGTTGTATGGCCAAGTGCATTCTCTTATAAAATGATCTCCTCCACATCTATAGCACGGTCCTTTTGGCATAGGTGGTCTGATGGGTGGTCTCATGGGTGTTGTTGCCTTGGGTGTAGTGTACATTAGTGTTTCCAACTCTGGTCCATAGGCATTGCCATATCCCTCATATCCATAATATTGCGGATCATAAGCTTCCTTGTACTCCATCATATTGGTGTCATAGGGATAGTATTCTCCTTGAGTCTGCTTGTATCCTGGGTTCGTTGCTTCTGTACTGGCTAATGGTGATGCAGGTACTATGGCTCTCTCCAAATTTTCCTTTGGTTGAGCATATTTAACTCGTACTACGTTCTATGGAAATGGCGGTTGCTGTCCGAACACTGGCTGAGGTAGTGCATATTGTCCTTGCTCATATGGCCTAGGTGCTCCTTGTGGTCCTAGATAGGGGTTGTATCTTGGAATCTCCCTTCCTGGCTCTCTAGGTGGGTATCCATAAGACCTATACTGAGGTTGATTTGAGGGTCATGTCTGCCTGTTGAATGGACAATTCTCAGTGGTATGATTAGTGTATTTTTGTTCTATGTGGCAATACAGAGCGGTTCCTTGATGTGGCTGCCTATTGTAAGGGTAAGCTTGAGGCAAGCATGTTCCTCCTCTTACACACATGTGATTAGGATGGTCTCCTCCGCATAAGCTGCATCTTCATAACATGGGTATTCTCATTGGTGGATGCTGGTAGTTCTGCTGTCCATGAACTCCTAACTTCTTGGCTACTAGTTCTGCTAACTCCTCCACATTACTAGAGTTGGATGTCACTGTACTTCTAGTGTCTTCTCATTTAGTAGGGCTTGGTGTACTCTTGAGATCATCAGCTAGGTTGTCCTCTAGGTCAATACACTCTTGAAGGCATTCACTCAACGTCTACAGCCTCTTCACATAGACTAACGTTCTCAAAGTCCTGCTCGTCAACCCATCTAAGAATAGTGATATCATTTTTTGCTGAGTGGGTCTTTCTGTTATTGGACATCTATCAACATATTGATTGAACCTTCGGGCAGCTGTTTTCACAGTTTCATTTGGGTTTTGTTTGAAGCTATGGAATAAAGATGAAGAGTTGTGTTTAATTCCTCTCTTAGTGAATTCCCCAATGAATTCCTGAAAAATTTCCTCAATATTTCCAAATTCATTGGGATCCAATGGCTGGAACCAAGTTAAAGCCGTTCTTGTGAGAGTGAGTCCGAAGGACTCATACTACACAAAGAAATCTTCCACTTGCTCAGCCCGTAGAACTTGTTTAAATTCAGCTATGTGATCGTAAGGTTCTCCCATTCCGTCATAATGATTTCTCATACACTTAGCCACTTGAATTGGTCTTAATCTTCTTATGGGTTTGGGTGGTCTAAGTATTACAGGAATTGCTAGTCTAATTGGAGGCATTCCAGGCTGCATTCCTAGAGGTGGTCTTGGCCTCACTAGTGGCCGATGTTGGTTGCCTAGTCCAGGGTGAGTTTGATTGTGTGATTGCGACCCTGGCACTGTGAATTGCACATGGCTTCGCTTGGGAATGCTTCGATGGCTTGTCAATCCCGACATTGTATTTCTTGACTCCTGTTGTGTCCGAAAGGGATTATGAGAGGTAGTTGCCTGCTCTCACAAAGGAAATACTAGCAACCCCATATACTTCAATTGAGCCCTATCAACGGCATCTACCAGCCAATACCTTCTTTGGTTCTTGTCTAGGTACGTGACTCTAGACTCCTTCTCATGATCTTTTAACTCATAGAAATTCATTGGACTTTCTTCTTGTCCGCGTATAGGTGAGTCAGTTTGTAACAATAAGTCTGATCCATGGATAAAATAGACCTCTACTAGGTAATCATCTTGAGGTATCAAATCCCCTCTCAAGACTCGATTTACTACTGATTTACCTCTGGGTGTAGTTACTAACTCTTCAGGTTCCAGTCTTCTTAAGTTTCCTTGTCCTTCCAATCCTCCTCTCTCATTGATCCGATCTAGGTGTTCTGTTACCACGTAGATGTGACCTAACTTGTCCATGTACACTCCTCCTTCATACTTGACTTCAGGCCTGGGCACTATTGTTGAATCAGTGGAATTCACCATCCTGACTACTGATCTATTTAAGCCATCCAGGTAGATAGGGATCTCTTTGGAATTAGTGGACACATATTGCGGAGAGGTACGGTATTCCCCCTCTACTGTGGACATGAAGTTTCTTCTAGGGACCAAACCTTGCATGTCTTCTGAAGCCATTCGTATCTCTTCCTCTGAGTCACTAGAGGTGTCAGTATAGATAGAGTGATGACTTGCCTGTGTTGCACTTCCTACTGATGAAATAACACTCCTCTGACTACTTAGCACCGGTCCTCATCTCAAGTTCATCCACCCTCCTGGGGTTATCTTGGTTCCCCACTATCCCACAATTTGCTCCTCAATTATCTCTAATGTTCTGGGTGATACCACACTGGCGATACCACTCTAGGTGATACCACTCTGGGTGATACCACACTGGTGATACCACTCTAGGTGATACCACTCTGGGTGATACCGGTCTGGCGATATGGTACCACAGATGAAGGTGATACGATACTGACTAATGAACACGATATAATACTTCTTCCTCTGACGATACAACACTAGGACACTAGATGATACAATACCAGATTCCTCGCAATACGATACCACTCTTTGCACAATACAATACTAGTGCTCTGCACGATACGATACCAAAATTTCCCACGATACGATACTAGTATTTTGCACGATACGATACAAAAATTTCCCACGATAAGATACCAGATGGGTAAGATGATACGATACCTCTTGCGTACATGATACGATACTGGTGCATTGCACGATACGATACCAAAAAATCACACGATACGATACTAAAGTTCTCATGATACGATACTTGTGCAAGTGCCGATACGATACCGAACTTTGCACGATACGATACTAAATTTTTGGATGATATGATACTGGCACTACAAACGATACGATACCACGAAACATAGATGATACGATACCTGATACTCGATACGATACTAGTAATGTGTACGATACGATACCACTCGGTCGACGATACGATACCGTGACCAGGACGATACAATACCAAGTGCATCACGATATGATACCACTGGCTGATCATGATCACGATACCAACTTGACGATACGATACCAAAAATGGTATCGTGATACCTCAAGTGTTATGCATCGATACGATGCTAGGCGAGTATCGTGATACTAGGGAATTTTGGTATCACGATACCAAAACTCAACCGACCGCAATACTTCAGCCAAAATCTCTCTAAACTAAAATTTTGTTGCACAAAAAGGTTTAGTTCTCACCCCTCCTCACTCTTGGCCCACTATCTCACTCAAAGACCCTCCAACAATTCTCTCTTGCACCCCACGATACCGGAAACGTCTCTAATCACGTGCACATGCATTTCTAAAGTAGTTTTGATATTGAAATCTTATTGTAGCTTACTTTCAGGGATGCCTTGCTTAAGATTTGAGCTCACAAGGTAGCTTTTTGGCTTGTAGGTCACGATATCACACTGGCAATACCAGACGCTATCTGCACATGATACCAATTCCAGTGCTTGTGTCAAATGAACTAATTTTTTTGGTTTTTATAGTTTGTGATGCCTGAAGCCTACTCTACACTAATTTTGGCAATTTTTTGAGATTTTTCTTGGTGATTCCAACTTCCTCCTACTCCACTCCCCTCTTTAACCTAACCCTAACTCTTCCTTCTCCTCCTCACTCCTAACCCTAACCCTAAAAACTCATTACACACACCTCACGGATCTGAAGTAACAAGTGTTGAAGTGTCTGACTACTTGCCACTAAACGAATTCACTTCTACAAGTAGGATTCCTTAATCCAGAGCTATAACCATCACGAAGGAACCTTGGTTGAGTTTGTTCCCTGGCAACAGCGCCAAAAACGTGTGTACCTAAGTCACGAGGTCTTAGGGACTTGTGTCAAAGAGGCTAAATCTCATTCGCCCCACAAGTGCATATAGTGGTGGATTGACACATGTTTAATTATCAATCTGAAGAACCACATGAACCAAGTGTATGAGGACATTTGCACACATTATGGAAAGTGAAGTGGCTTAGCTATAATGCATGAGAAAAGATGAGGACTCCTCTAGTGCATTTACATAGGTTCGAGGGAATTTTCTAGGATTTTGAAGAAGAAATTTATGCCCATTAATTTGAAAATTTTGGGGCTCCTCTTTTGTGCCTCTTATTTTTGCAACATCTTGTATGCGTAGAGAAGAGCTTAGAGATATTTTGAGTTGTAAGAGTGATCTTAAGCAATAGAGTCTATTTTCCTACCTTCCATTGTGTTTTGCTTGTCTCTTACATGTGTGTGTATGTGTGTGTGCATCTCTCTGCTTCTCACCTTCACCCTCACTACATCTCCTGTTCACGATCTTCATATCACTCCTATCTCTTTCGTGGATTAACATTAAGGAGGTGGAGCTTCTTAACGTGGTACTGACCATTGTGCTAGAGCAACATAGGTGAATTTAGAAGCATTGTTCTCACTTTCTCTCTACGGTTCATCTTTCATGGGAAAGGAGGGCACATCAGCAAGCAACACATCCTTATTTGCAAAAAATTCCAGATTAGGGCATCTGTTGGATGTGCGCTCTATTGATAAATTTTTTGACTTCTTTTCTAAGTTTTCTTCCTTGGGTTTGATAATCTCATGAACTTGAGAAGGTCTTTCTTCCAGCAAGCTAAAGATTTCCTTATGTCCTATTTTGGCTGATATGTATCCTTGTGCTAGATGAATGCTCACTTCGTTCTCAATAATTGAGTCTTGCCCTAGGATCAAATTTTCAATTAGGTCTTTGTCCTTACATACCAAAACCCTTTGCTCCATAGTCGAATTTCTTAGATGAAGAAATACTTGGGCTTCTCCAACACATTCTATAACTTGGCCTCCAATGCCTATCATGCATGCTTTAGTGGGACTTATGGTTGTTGGAAGATGTGTGATTAACATCTTTCGTATACAGCTTAGGGTTGTTCCTGAGTCAATCAGTGCATCTATTAGCTAGTACTCTTCATTTCCAATGCCTAGGTTTAGATATGGTTTGGATTTGCTAAGGCTTTCATTACTGGCATTACTGACTTGGTAGTTGTCCATGGGTATAGGTTCCTCTCCCTATAAATATCAATCATCCCTTTATCGTATCCACTCCTTTCGTCTCTTGATACGCTCTAAGGCTTCTTGGCATGCTTCCTCTCGAATCCTCTCCTCTTCCTTCCTTCAATTTTGTGTTCCTACAAGTCGTGTTAACATGTGATCTGTTAATGGTTCCATATGTCGTTTTACTCAACATCCATTGATGTAATTAGGAAGTATATCTCCATCTAATGTGGATAGATTCACTGCGCCACTCGTTGAGATTCTATTGATCAGTAAGGGTCCGTATCTGCATTGTTGTAGTTTCTTGGTGTGTTGTTTCAATGTATATACTAGGACTAGATCTCCTTCTGTTAGGCCTTTGTCTTTGATATGTGCATCATAGTATGCTTTCTGTCTCCGTTTAGCAGCATAAATTCCCGTGACTGCTTGTAGTCTTGTTTCGTGTAATTTCTCAATTTGCTCTAGTTGCTTGGATAGCTCATGTCTTGTCCACTCATATTGTTGTGCTACTCGCAAAGTAGGTACCAGAAAGTCAATTGGCAAGATTGCATTTTGCCCATAAACTAGATTAAATGGAGTAGATCCAATGGTTGTCTTGTAAGCCACACAGAAGGCCCAAATTGTGTGATGCAATTGTTTGTGCCAATCTTACCTTCCATTGTTGACTATCTTTGTCAACACAATACATAACACTTTATTTGGAACTCTCTAATTGACCATTGGCTTGAGGGTGATAAGGGGTTGATTTTTTATGAATCACTAGAAATTCATTCATCAAGGACTCTATTACCTCGTTAATGAGGTGTGTTCCTCTATCACTTGCTATCTCTATAGGTAGTCCAAAGCGAGTAAAGATGTTCTCAAAAAGAAACTTTGCCGTTGTTTGAGCATCATTCTTTCTAGTTGTTTTTGCTTCTACCCATTTAGTTAGATAATTTGTTGCCACTATTATGTACTCCATGTGTGATCCTTTTGCTGGTGGGTTAATAGGTCCTATGATATTTAATACCCCATTTGGAAAATTCTCTCGCACAAACCATGGGTCTGAGAAGCATATCATCTCTCCTAATAGGGTATTTAGTTCTTTGGCATACCTCACAACTCCGTACATAGCTGTCTGCATCCATATGTAGAGTTGGCCACCACAAGCCTGCAAAGAGAATCATTTTTATAGTTCTTTCAAGTGAAAAATGTCCTCTTGTGGCACCTGCATGTGCCATCTCTAATATAGGTAAGTACTCTCCTTCATGCACATATAGTCGTAGCTCATTGTCCTTTCCTCTTTTGGATATTTGTCTCCCTAGTATGACGTAGTCCTTGCTCCTTTCCTCTAGGGATCGCTTTCTAGCTAGACTTGCTCCTTCCTCATGCTCGTGCATTTTTAATAACTTTACCAATGTCCTATTCCAGTCTAGTGCTATTGTAGTGAATTGTAACGATGTATGGTCTTTTGGAGTATTTTCTTGGCATTCTGAGCAATTGCTAATATACTCATGAACATCCCTAGGCATATCCAGACAATAAACTCCTAAATGTTTTAATTCCCTCAATGTTCCTTGAGTTCCCTTATGCATTCTCCATCTATTTACGTGATCTTGTTTCATTAAATTCCTCTAAATGGACCTAGCTGCTTCCATAATGGTCCTATTTCTCCCCTCTACTACTCCATTCTACTCAGTTGTGTATCTGGTAGTTATCTCTCTTTTGAATCTCCTTTCTTGCAAGTAGGAATCAAAATCTTGGGAGAAGTATTCCCCCCCCTCCATCAAACCTTTTATTTTTTAGGGTTTTACCTGTTTGATTTTCCACAAGTGCTAGATACCTTTTGAAACATGAAAATAGTTTGTCTTTATGCTTTACGAAATAAATTATGGTCCATCTACTACAATCATCTATGAAACATCTATGAAACATCTATGAAACATCTATGAAAGACAAATAATACCTTTAATCTAAGATGGATGGCTCTTTTCTTGGTCCCCAAACATCTGTGTGGAAAAGCTTCAAAATGTCTCCATGTATGTACCTTTTCTTTGTGAATGGTTTCATGTGACATTTCCCAAATTGACATGCACTCCACGTGTAAATCATATATTGTCTTGAAATTCTAAGCATTCCAAGCACACTTTGATCTCTAAGAATTTGATTTAGGTCTCTCTCTCTCTCTCTCTCTCTCTCTCCCCAATGTGAGCCAACCTCTTATGACAAAAGTCTATTTCTAATAGGGTTTGAGCACGTAATTGAACAATGCTATGTTCCTAGTGTGCTTTATGAACTTCACTTGCAATCCTTTCTCGAGAATTTGACCTATACTTATCAAGTTCTTAGTAATGTACTTAGGTACATAGAGAACTCTACTCAACAAATTCATGTTATCATTGATGTCTTTACATTTCCAATATTCTCCATAGGGTGTGTTGGTAGTAGCCAGGGTAGTCAAGGCCTTACGAGACAGGGAATTCAACGAAGGGAGTCAGAGAAGAGAGAAGGGTTAAGCAGACAAAGCATTCAATGCAAATCTAGCAAGTAGGCCACATAATTTTTCATGAAGAAATATTTTCCAAATAGTGATTTTAGTCACTTCACACCATTGTAAATACCATTTTATTCCTACTCCATTTTGTGCAAGCTGAGGAGTCCTTGAGCTTGAGGAGTATTAGAAGTATCTATGTACCAATTTTCATAATTTTAGAGCTCGTTTGAGCCTCCAAAATAGCCTAGGAACCTAATTTTTAACTAGGCCGAACACTAGGTCTGGACAAGGCCAAAAGCTAGTAGAAAACTATTAAAAGGGTTGGAGAGCTCATTTTTGAGGTTAGCTTGTTAGTGTTTTGAGCTATTGTAAGAGACCTTTTGAGTAATACAATGAACTCCATTGTTCCTCTCTTTGTTCTTGCCTTGGGTGCACGTGTGCATGTATGTATGTGCATGCTTGTGTGCTTCTCACTCATAATCGTCACTTGCTCATAGTCATCATACTAGTCCTCATGCATAGTCATCTCACTCATAGCCGTCACTTGCTCATAGTCGTCATACTAGTCCTCACGTCTCCATGGATTGACAATTATGAGGTGGATCTCCTCACATTGGTACTTGCCATTGTGCTAGAGTGACACCAAATTTGGTGCCGTTGTCTGGGAGAGAACTTTGAGGATGAGTGTGTAAAGGTAAGACATAGAGTTGTGAAATTGGAGTCATAGGTATTTTCTTCACTTTTCTCTATTTTCTTTTACTTTCTTCACCATTATCATCACCATCATCATCCTCACCATCTCCCACCTCCATCTCCATCATCGCAAAATTTTCAATTTTTTGGTCATATCACCTTTCCCACTTCATTTCCCTCATTTCACTTGTGAGAGAGAGCTATTGTGCTTGCTATTTTTGTGTGCTTTTGAGTATTTCTTACAAGTTTTGGCTGCATCATCATCTCCAACAGCTTGTGCAAGTATGGAAAAGCTCTACACAGTCTCCGAGGCATGGAACTCTGTTCATCACCACGATCAACTAGAAAATTTGACTCTTTGGTAAGACTAAGCACATATTCATACTCTAGAGGCCTTGCACATCACTAACACACACAAAAATTTCAAAAAATTTGCATTTCTCTGTCCATCGCGATTGACAGTGTCCATCACGACAGACACCCTTGTCCATCACGACAGACACCCTTGTCCATCCCGATCGATAAACCCTGACGGATTGCCAATCAATCGTGATTGATAGCATCTATCATGATGGACACTCTGTCCATCCCGATTGACTGAAAAATCACGATTGACACTCAAACATAGTGAAATTCATGTCCATCACAATGCATAGAGGGCCAATTGACACAAGGTAACGAGAAAATCCAAAAAATTCAATCAATCGCGATTGATAGCCCCATGACGGACTACCTGTCCATCACGATTGACAAGAGTCCATCATGACTGACAACAATCCATCATGATTGACAAGTGTCCATCATGACGGACACACTTGTCCATCACGAATGATAGAAAAATTGTAATTGACACGCCAAATCGATGAAAAAGCTATCCATCATGACTTATAGGCCACGATTGACACAATATAACACAAGAAACCCGAGAAATTTTGTCCATCACGATGACACCCGTTCATCGTGATTTACACCATCAATCGTGACGGACACCCTTTTCCATCGCGATTGACACCCATCAATCACGATTGACTCTGTCCATCGCGATTGATAAGCCACGATGGACAACTTTTTCCATTGCGATTGATAGCCCTATCAATCGTGATTGACAGCCAACTTTGGCAAATTTTTTCAGGGTTTTTTAATTTTTAAATTTTGGCAATTTTGGGCATACACGATTGGTGCATATTGTGGCCCCAAAGAAAATAATTCAAAAGATCCTATTTGCATGTTACCCTATTTTAACCCCAGAACCCTGAATTGTCATAACTTCTTCATATGAGCTCCGTTTCTAGTGATCTTGGGTATAGATAGGGTATTTTGAAGTTTACCTTCCATAGGGGTGAGAAAGTTGAGGGATCTCTAAGGGAATTTTCATTAAAACAAAGTAGAATTAGATCTTTGTAATACATGAATGGACATAGTTTGTTAAGTAAATTAAATTGAAATCTTGAGCTAACTTTGGGACATTTACAGGTCCATTGAGAGCACAAAAGGGCGTCTAGAGCACGAGCATATTGTAAGCTTGAGAACAACGTTCTTGAGCTCTCAAGGGCAAGGGATAAGCAACTTAAGGTTGGATCATTCTCAACTCCCTCTATCAATTCCTAGCTTAGGCTAAGTACAGATAGAGGTATTGATTAATTAGGGTTATGTTAAGCACCATCAAGTTCAAGAATCCTAATTACTAAAGTGCTAGCATAAATAGTTACATTTGTGAAAAACCCTAAAGTAAAAGAACTTAAATTGAGTGATTAGTCTTCAAGTGCATTAAAACTCAAGTATTCCTTGTGACGAAAACCACAGGACAAGAAATGATAGGCTTAGGGAAATAAAAAGAGCAAGGGACTAATCCAAACAAACTCTGCAATGAGGTTGCACTGGAAAAATTGGGATAACCTTCGAGGCTTATGAGCCCTAGGTCAAGAAGATATTTAGGACGAGATAGACAAAGCCTCAGATCATCTGAAGCTAGTGTCAATCATACAGCTAGGTCTTAGGCCCAACAGTTGATTGATTACCCATATGCTCTAAGTTCAGAAACAAGTGACTTTAAGATGTCATATAGCATGGAGAGACCTATAGGTAGCTTAGGAATGGCATACCTAGAAAAACTAGAAGGACCTTACAAGGCTCAATTGGAATATATCAAGACCAACAGACTAGGTGCTTGCATCTACGAGGATGGCTTGAGAAGATCTATTATCTAGATTAAAAACCCAGATCAACCCATTGGACTAGAACATCCAGTAGTCAAATTCAAAAATGGTTCATACATAAATAAAGAAGGAGCAATGTATATGGTCACCAACCAACCAGAGAAAACAGATGAATTTGGTAACATAATCTCAGAAGCAAAAATAGGTGACATAGAGCAAGGGAACTTAGCAAGAGAGCCAAAAACCCCTCGAGGCAAATAAGTCTTGACTAGAATAATCACTTCAGAGTGGGTTCCCCCAAGAAAATAAGAGCATAGGTTTGCTCTTAAACCAAGAGACAAATGAGGCCTTCTGGAGGTATAAACATAACTAGCCCAATGAAGTGGGAATGCTTACAACATATGATTTCAAAGATCCTGATAGCCCAGGCAAAGTGACCTATTTAGACAATACATCAGAGAGAGTCTTTGTGGTCTTAGAGCATGATAGGCATGCCTACACTTGGAAGGGTGACGTTATTTTTCCCCAACCAAGATCCAATGTCTCCTATGGTCACCAAGGAGCTGGAACATCTCAAGCTCATGGAACTTGGTCACAAAAGGTCACCAATCGACTATCCTATGGGAATGTTCACCTGAAGCCTCACACATGGCCATGTGATAACCTAGAGCTTCTTGAGTGTCAGGCATAGGTTGATCTCTACCTTGTCTTCTCAATTTCATTCGTCAGATGCATTCTAAAGCTTCTGCCTATGCTTCTTCTTGAATTCGCTTTTCCTCTTCTTTATGTTTTCTTGCATTATTGAGTCGATTTAAAATCCCCTCCGTGAGGGGTTCCTGATATAACTTGACTCTGCATCCACTGATGTAAGGGGCCACCAAAGACCTACAAAAAGTTCTGCGCTATCTGGTCCAAAGTGTCCTACTGCTACACCTTGGTGGGCAGTTTCCAAGATCTTAAGATATCCGATCTCATGGACACATAATCTAATATACCCATCTTTTCCTCATCTATATACATTATCTCCAATGAGATTATAGTCTAATGCCTCTTGTTCTAAGCTCCTTTGTCTAGCCAAAGCCATCTCTTGAGGGAATGTTTTCGTTCTCAGGAAGGCTACTAATGGTTCACTCCAATCTGGCACTAAAGACAATGGATAAAGAGTGGCATGTTCCACTGGTGGTTTAGTACGACAAATTGGGCACTCCTTGCACATCCTCTGGACATCTTCTTCCATAGTTGGCCTATGCACTCCTAGTCTCTTTAATGTCTGTAAAGTTCTTTGCCTCGCGTAGTGTTTCTTTAATGGATCCACATGTGCTAATTGCAACCACTTTTCATGCTCATCTTCTTCCACACAACAAGCTAATATTCTTTAATCTGTATGTTTGTACATACTCCCTGCCATGATATGGTACTTTTGGGCTTTTACTACCTCCCTATCTTGAGTGTTTACTACTGGATGTTTAGGCCCATATGTCAGTACGGGCACTAAGGTCTTGGCCCACTGTGGTACAACTTCCAAATTAAACAAGTAAGCATCAGGAAGGTCATTTGATACTCCTTGTGGGGCCTCTCCAGATGTGAGCCTCGAGAGATGATCTGCTCTCAAGTGAGTCTTGCCCTTCCTCACCACTACCTCAAAGTCGTATTCCATTAGTAGGAGGAACAATCTTACTAATCTACATGTATTGCATGGCTTGTTTACCAAGTAAAGTAGAGCTTGATGATCAGTAAAAAATTAAAACTTATTTGCAAGCAAATAGTGTCTAAACTTTTTAACTACATATACCATGCCTAACCCTTCTCTCTTAGTAGTGGTATAATTTCGTTCAGCTGCATTTAATTGTCTACTAGCATAGGCAATTGGAAGATCCATATTACCTTCACGTGTAGGTTGTGCAAGTACACACCCAATAGCATAATTGGATGCATCCACATGGACATGGAATGGCTTGTTCCAATCTGGTGTAGTCAAGATTGGGGCTGAACATAATCACCGTTTAAGCTCATTGAAAGATTTCTCACATTCATCAGTCCACTCAAAATTGGTCAAAAGTCCATACAGAGGCTTTGCAATGATGGCATACATGTGTATAAAACATTGGTAATAGCCACAATGCCCCATGAAAGCTTGCACTTCCTTGACATTCTTTGGCCTTGGTAGTTCTGCGATAGCTCTCACTATTTCTTCGTTAGTGGATATGTCGTTCTTCGACACTATGTGTCCTAGAATCTTGCCTTGCTTGACCATGAAAACACACTTGTTTGGGTTCAGGTAGACTTGATATTCTCTACATTTGTCAAAGATTTGCCTGAGTTCAGGTATATGGGTCTGTCTAATGTAGCACCTAAGGTGGAACAACTACCATCAAGGAAGCATTGCATGTCAACAACAAAGAGTGGTCCTTCCTTCAACCTTATTGGAAGCTTTAGTGCAAGTTGTGCACAAGGGCAAGCTACTGGACAAGGTGGAGGACAGACACAGAGGAGGTTGATTGGACAAGAATTTGTGGTATTTTTGTATACTTGTGTGTGCCCTCTAGCTTATGCACTACACACAAAGAATAATTTTGTCTCATTCTAGACAAGGATATTGTATTTCTTATTGTTAATCAAGACATAGAGGCTTTTGGTGTATCTTTATCTCTTGTTCTTCTCCATCCTTCTCCTACCAACACTTAAGTCCCTTTCAATTAAAGAATCTCCCAACAAAATTTGGCACACCCGGTGGGATAAGGTAGCTTGAGCATAGGAGAAACAATATTACCAAGTGAAGAAGAAGTGCAAAGGTGTCGACAACAATGAAGAGGAAATATTCCTTTTCCTTGGCATTATCTTAGCCTAAGGAATAGATTGTGCAGCTCATGACTACAATCCGGCCATAAACTTTAAGAGTCCCTTGCAAAAAGACAAGAAGGAAATTCTTTCATAGGTCAGCCAGCCCTCTTTCATCCACATCATCAGTAGGAAGTATGGCAGCTCAAGTAGACCTACAAACTCTACTTTCACGATTGATATCAAATTTCCCTCATTTATAGGATTAGCACATGAAGACCATGATGAGCATGTAAGAAGATTTTTAGCCCTATGTAATACAAGGGGGGTAATGGGAAGAGAAGATGCATTTATAATACTATTCCCACCAACATTGGAGGATCTAGCAGACAAATGGTTTAGTCAATTTCTACACAACCATTTTACTACTTGGGACTTAATGAAAAGGCCTTCAAGACATAGTTCAACAAGGAAATATGATAGAAAATATCATTGAAGAACTAGAGACCCTATGACTAGGAATAGAGAAGACATTTCTTGAAATTGTTATAAGGGCAAAAGCACTTATGGCAAAATTACCAGACCCTCCCCATGATTTTTTATCAAGAAGTGGCTACCTAAACCACTTCCAATATCCACATAGTGCAAGATTAAGGAGTTAGTGCTCCCCACAACAACAATTGAAGAATTCATTTCTACAGCAACAAGGTTAGAGCAGATCAGACATCAATATGGAACTACATCTTTGATGGAGAGTGTTAATCTCCAAAAGAACAATTTACTCTTGTAATTAGAGCACCTCTATAACAAGAATAACTAAAACCTTCTCCAAATTTAGAGGATCAATGATCAATTATAAAGATTTTGAGAAATATGTGAAGGAGATGACTACACAGAAAGTCTGCTGCACATATCTCTCTCATTTCCTTATCAATTGTGTAAAGTTTTCTACAAAACTTTGCACAACGTGTCACCTACAGTTTGCGCACCTTTTCCAAGTTGAATCACTCCAAAAGATTCAGTATATCTTGAGAAATGATCTCAACAAGTTACCTATGTCTAAAACTGCTCTTCTGAGAAGTCGATCTAGACACCTATAACTTTTAACACTTGATTCTCTCAATCTAGAACCCGTTTATGAAAATGCTTTTAGCCACAGATAGCTTACCTTCCAACTTAAAGATTGAGTGCTTGCTTGCTCAAAACTTTACACTGTGGAAGGAGAACTGACCAAAACATTAACATCAAATTTGCACCTCCTGTAACTTCTCATGTTTCCATTTACACATGTAAATGTTCCTACACTCAATTCTCTCAGCCTGATCACAATTAGAAACTGAAAATTCGTACAGAGGTCAATCAACTATAGACTTAGAATTGTACAAAAGCATTTCACAAAAGATTCAACACAGAAGGAGAATACTCAGAAAGATCGGGTGCAAAATTTTATATTTCTGAGAAAATTAACATCTGAGTGATGAGAGAGACTCAACTCACTTCTAAGATGTCTAATGACTCATACAACCACTAATTACTCTATTCTCATGCTCTCTCATATTTGCCACGACTTTTTCCTTGTATATATAGGCAAATATTTACAATATCATGACTATACAAAAGTATAAGTGAACTATCTCTGAATTAATGTACATATCTTCATCCTTTGAATATGCACTTCCTATATGCTTCATAATTTGAACTTTCCTTCAATCTTTTGGCTTCCAAATCTTCATTAAAGCTTCAATTGTTGATTGCCCTGCACCAACAGCTCCCCCTCAATCATCAATTGAGGTTTTCTCTATCTTCTTTATACCTTCCATGTCTTTGAATCTCTGTAGCTTTGGTCCATCCAAGCTTTTGGTTAGCATATCTCCTATCTTATCTTTTGTTGAAGTATGTATGACTTCAATCTCTTTATCCATCACCTTCTCTCTTAGAAAGTGATACTAAATCTCAATATGTTTAGTCCTGGCATGAAATACAGGGTTAGCAGCTAAATACAATGAACTCATGTGATCTCCATGAATAGTGGGTGTACTCTGAATAATGTCAAAACTCTTCATAAGAGTCTTAAGCCATATCACTTCCTTTGCAGCTTCAACCATCCCTTTATACTCTGCTTCTGTAGATGATAAAGCAAATGTGTGTTGCTTCTTTGAACACCAAGAAATTAACTTATCTCCCACATAACACAAGTATCCATAAGTTGATCTCCTATCATCAGGATTACCTGCCCAATCTGAATCACTATATATCTTGATGTTTGTATCTGATGTAAAACCATAATACAAACCTTCTTTGAGTGTACCCTTAATGTACCTCAACACTCTTTGACGTGCAATCCAATGTTCTTTCCTAGGACAATGCATGAATTGAGACAAAACTCCAACTGCATATGACAAGTCAGGCCTAGTTAATGTAGCATAGATCAGACTACCAACCAAACTCTGATATAGTTTCATGTCCTTGAACTCTTCACCTCCATATCTGCTCAATTTGTGATTCACCTCCATTGGAGTAGGTGCTACCTTGCAATCATTCATCTTAAACTTGATTAACAAGTTTCCAAAATACCTTTCTTGAGTCACATACACTCCATGTTGAGTGTATGAAATTTCCATGCCCAAGAAATATGACAAGTCTCCCAAATCACTGATTTTGAACTCTTTCTCCATTTGCTTCTTTAGGCTTTGAATGCCTTTTTCATCTGTACCTGTAAGAATTATGTCATCAACATATATGCACATATAAGTGAACCCATCATCACTTGCTTTGACAAGCAAGCTACTATCTGCTTTAGATACTTGAAATCCAAGTTCTTTCAAAGTCTATAATTCCATGCCCTTGGGGCCTGCTTCAAACCATACAAAGCTCACTTGAGCTTGCACACATGATCTAGATACCTTCCATCTCTGAATCCTTGTGGTTGCTCCATGAAAACATCATCTGAAATATAACCATTTAAAAAAGCATTCTTCACATCTAATTGACATAATTTCCAACCTTTACATGCAGCAATAGCTATGAGTGTCCTGATGGTTGTCATCTTTGCCACAGGACTATAGGTCTCATCATAATCTATACCACAAGTCTGAGCAAAACCCTTCACAACAAGTCTAGCTTTATACCTAGACACACTTCCATATGCAAACCTCTTTGTCTTGTAGACCCATTTGCATCCAATGATCTTCTGGCATCCCATGTCTGATTCTCCATCAATGCTCATATTCTTCCTGCATAGCTTTCTCCCAATTTTACTTACCTTTTGCCTCTTCATATGCAGAAGGATCTTCATCTGCCTTTATCATATAAGCATAATCTTTTGTAGCCAAAAAAGAAGTGTCATAGCTATACCTTGTAGGTTGCCACTTGTGTCTTGATGACCTTCTAAGTTCTCCACTCTTTGAGGTTTCTGGTTCATCACACTCAGGATCAAATCTTGGCATTTCTTCAACTTCAACCTGTACTTCATTATTCTCCTCTTCATCAAATATCTGAACCTTTGATTTACCTTTCTTTTGATTCACAACTTCTTCATCACCTGCATTAATATTGATTGTACCTGTATACCAAGTACCTTGCTCATCAAATGTAACATCCTTTGATACAAGGAATTGTTTTGTGGATGGACTCCATAACCTATATCCCATCTGCTTATCATGATAACCAATGAATACATACTTTTCAGCTTTAGGTTCCAATTTTTGCCTTAATTGTGATGGCACATATGCATATGCCAAACATCCAAATACTTTGCAATGGTCTAATGTAGGTCTCTTACCCCACCATGCCTCATATGGTGTCATACCGTGCAAAGCTTTACATGGCAACCTATTAACCAAATAAGTAGTTGTGTTTACAGCCTCAGCCCACAAGTAATTTGGGCAATTTTTCTCTTTCATCATGGATCTTGCAAACTCAACAAGAGTTCTATTTCTTCTCTCTGCTACACCATTTTGTTGAGGAGAGTACCTGCAAGTAACCTCTCTCTTTATACCTGCATTCCACAAGTAATCACTGAACTCATTAGAGAAATACTCTCCCCCTCCATCTGACCTTAGTCTCTTCAACTTATGACCTGTAATTCTTTCTGCATACACATGATAGTGTTTAAATGTATTGAATAACTTTGACTTATCTTTGATCACATAGATAGTGATCCATCTGGTAGCATCATCAACATAAATCACATAATACCTTGAACCATTGATACTAAAATCTTTTGATGGTCCCCACACATCTGTGTGTACCAATTCAAGCTTCTCTAAATACATAAAACCATGCTTGGAATAAGATTGCTTATGAGCCTTACCTGATTGACATGCCTCACATCTGTATGTCATATGTTGACCTGCAACATTAGGCAATCCAAGCACTGAACCATTGTTAACCATATCTTTTATACCTCTTTCATTAAAATGTCCATGACTCTTGTGCCAAAGATCTAACTCAGAGATCTTATGCCCTCCATAAGTGAACAAGGCATGACCAACATTACCTTGAATCTTCAATGTGAACAATCTTCCTTCTTTCTTACCTGAAACAATCTGTTTATATCCATTGCTAGGGTCTTCCACAAACACTCCTTCATTAGTGAATCTAACTTCATAACCTTTTTCAACAATTTGTCCTACGCTTATCAAATTCTTAGGAATTGTAGGAACATACAAGACCTTACTCAAAAGGGTACTTCCATCCTTGGCCTTCACTGATCCAATTGACTTCACATTTTGCTTTGTATTGTCACCTGTTTGAACCACATGATTAGTTATCTTATTCTCCAAATCAGTCATCAATGCTATGTTACCACTCAGGTGATTGCTACACCCTGAGTCAATGTAGAAGACTCTTTGGTCTTCACTTTGCCTTTCACAAGTTGCATTCATTATCAATGTTGAATCCTCCTTCTGATCTGAAGCATAATTATAGTAGGTATTGTTGTATTGTTGACTTTGGAATCCTCTACCTTCATTTCTTCCAAAGTAACCTCTACTTTTGAAATTACCTCTTTGATTTCTGCCACCTATTCCTCTTGAATTAAAGTTTTGATTATATCCACCATTAATTTGAGTATTATGCCAACAATCATTAGCTAAGTGATTTGTCTTACCACAAATCCAGCAAGCTTTGACTCCATCTTTATTACTCCTGCCTCTTCCTCTACCTTTGCCACCTCCTCTTCCTCTTAGGAAGTTGGCTTGACTAGTTATGCCTTCATCTTCATTTGCTTGTTGCTTCCCTTTGCTATTTTTCTTCTTATCCTTTGAATACATTGCATGACTTGCACTTTTGTCACCTTCACCTTTGACATCCTGCTCAAAGGTTAACATATGTCCTAGCAACTGATTTAAGTCAGGAGTAAAATGATCAAGTGATAATTCAGTAGACAAAATGAATGGCTTCCATTTGTCATCACCTCTCAAACCTGTGAGGATTTGCCTTACCAATTTATCCTCCTCAATGTCTTCATCAACTGCACCTAATGCATCTGCAATGTCCTTCATCCTTGTTACATAGTCTGAGATGGATTGAGAAGCCTTCTTCTTGAAAGTGGTAAATCCTGCCCACAAGGATGCCTTCCTTGACTTTGTGGTGTTTTGAAAATGCTCCTCCAAAGCATTCCATATATCACTTGCACTTTCAAGACCTCTAATGTGAGGTAGCAAGTAGTCATTGACTGCCATATAGATATTGCTCCTAGCTTGAGCATCTCTCTTCATCCAATTCTTCAAGTCTGATAATTCCTCCCTAGTTGGAACGCTAGGATCTCTAAATTGAGGCTTTTCTTCTTCACCTGTGATGTAAGCTATCAAGTCTTTGCTCATAAGATGAGCTTCCATCCTCATTGATCATGCTGGATAGTTCTCTCTATCCAACTTCTCTATTTGAAGAGAAACTCCCATCCTTTCTTCACCTGTATATTGAATTCTTCAACCTTTATGAGTAATAGATGTACCTTAACTTTGAATAATGTGCCTTTTGTCTTCCTTGATGTCGTATGACCTCCTTCTTAAGCTTTGCCCTCAAGCTTTCACCTTTTGAGTCTTTATTTGTTGAATTCTTTATGTCTGCAACAGTCGGGGTCCTCCTTCCTTCAATTCTGATGCTTCCTGCTCTGATAGCACTGATGGAGAGTGTTAATCAGAACAAGTTACTCTTGTAATTAGAGCACCTCTATAACAAGAATAACTCAAACCTTCTCCAAATTTAGAGGATCAATGATCAATTATAAAGATTTTGAGGAATCTATGAAGGAGATGACTACACAGAAAGTCTGATGCACATATCTCTCTCATTTCCTTATCAATTGTGTAAAGTTTTTTATAAAACTTTGCACAAGGTGTTGTCTACAGTTTGCACACCTTCTCCAAGTTGAATCACTTCAAAAGATTCAGTATATCTTGAGAAATGATCTCAACAAGTTACCTATGTCTAAAACTGCTCTTCTGAGAAGTCGATTTAGACACCTATAACTTTTAGCACTTGGTTCTCTCAATCTAGAACCCATTTATGAAAATGATTTTAGCCACAGATAGCTTATCTTCCAACTTAAAGATTGAGTGCTTGCTTGCTCAAAACTTTACACTGTGGAAGGAGAACTGACCAAAACATTAACATCAAATTTTGCACCTCCTGTAACTTCTCATGTTTCCATTTACACATGTAAATGTTCCTACACTCAATTCTCTCAACCTGATCACAATTAGAAACTAAAAACTCCTACATAGGTCAATCAACTATAGACTTAGACTTGTACAAAAGCATTTCACAAAAGATTCAACACAGAAGGAGAATACTCAGAAAGATCGGGTGCAAAATTTTCTATTTCTGAGAAAATTTACATCTGAGTGATGAGAGAGACTCAACTCACTTCTAAGATGTCTAATGACTCATACAACCACTGATTACTCTATTCTCATGCTCTCTCATATTTGCCCCGACTTTTTCCTTGTATATATAGGCAAATATTTACAATATCATGACTATACAAAAGTATAAGTGAACTATCTCTAAATTAATGTACATATGTGTACACATCTTCATCCTCTGAATATGCACTTCCTATATGCTTCATAATTTGAACTTTCCTTCAATCTTTTGGCTTCCAAATCTTCATTAAAGCTTCAATTGTTGATTGCCCTGCACCAACAATCTTCTAGTCTACCATACCTTCTGGAATCTGAAGACCTAGTAACATAATTGAGGAAAGAGCTTGAGAGCTTAAAAAGAACCAAGCCCCACAAAGAAGAAGAAAGTGTAATAACTCAAGTAAGGTGTGATATTGAAGCATTGAAGCTACAAAAGGAAGAGGATGCCCAAGTAGAGTAATTGGCACAACTTCGACATGAGCTACAAGAACTTCATGGAGGTGGCATCAAAAATGAACTATGGTGCACCATGTGTAGCAAACAAGGTCATGTGTTAAGTGAATGCCCTCTCTTAAGTGTGGCTTGTCAGTTATGCAGGAAAACTGGCCATGAAGTCCATGAGTGCCACTCAAGAGGAATGCTTGCACAAGCATACTAGGGAAAAGGAGGAGTCCAACCACCTACAAATGTAATGCTACTACACCAACTCAAGGTAACACCTACAACCCATATCCTCGAGGTAATTGATCTTCATTCCTCCTTGATCTCCTGCAAACCAATCATCAATTTGAATCTGTTCATCTTGCTTCCATCCAAAGACTTTGTGAGTATATCTGCACATTGTAAATGAGTTGATACATAGGATAGTTGAATATCCTTGCTAAGAAATTTCTCCCTTAAATAATGATAGTGCACTTCAATGTTCTTAGTCCTACATGATATACAGGATTAGCAGCCAAATGAAGTGAACTAGTGTTGTCTCCAAAGATCATTGGAGTGTAAGAGTATAACCCCAAATCTGCATAGAGTTGCTTGACCCACATAGCCTCTTCTGTTGCATTTGCTAACCCTCTATATTGTGCTTCTATAAATGATAACGCCATAGTTGGTTGCTTCTTAGATGACCATGATATAAGCTTTGAACCTGCAAAAGACAAGTATCCTGAGGTGCTCCTCCTATCATCCTTAGAGCCATCCCAATTTGCATCAGAATACATCTTTATGTCTAAGTCAAAAGTGAAGGGGTAAAGCAACCCTTCATTTATGGTACCCTTTAGATACTTTAGCACCATCTTGGTAGCTTCCATGTGAGGCTTCCTTAGTG
Organism: Ceratopteris richardii; assembly: GCA_020310875.1. Taxonomy (NCBI): domain Eukaryota; kingdom Viridiplantae; phylum Streptophyta; class Polypodiopsida; order Polypodiales; family Pteridaceae; genus Ceratopteris; species Ceratopteris richardii. Next base: position 109,087,816 of record CM035406.1, read on the forward strand.
CATGCATAAACTCAATTAATGTACTTACTCCATAAGCAATGTCTCCTCTTGTTAGGGTTGCATAATTGAGACTGCCAACAAGTATTTGGTAACCTGTAACATCCTCAAGGAGTTCTCCTTCATGAGAACTAAGCTTATGGTTGAGTTCCATGGGTGTACCTGCAATTTTGGTATTCTCCATCTTGAATTTTACCAACATATCATGGATATACTTTCTTTGAGTAATAAATACACCAAAATTTGTATACACAAGTTCTAAGCCAAGAAAGTATGTTAACAAACCAAGATCACTGATTTTAAATTCTTCCATTAGTTGAGCTTTAACCTGCTTGATGCTATTAGCATTATTCCCTATAATGATAATGTCATCCACATAGGCACATAAGTAGATAACTTCTGAGTTGGTCTTCTTTATAAATAAAGAAGAATCTGCCTTGGTAGCCACAAAACCTTGATCCTGCAAATAAATAACAAGCTTATGGTTCCAAGCTCTAGGATCTTGCTTTAGTCCATAGAGTGCCTTCCTTAGCTTGCATACAAAACCTGGTTTATCTTTATCTTCAAACCCTGGTGGTTCAGCCATATACACTTCTTCTGATATCCATCCATTTAAGAATGCATTCTTGACATCTAATTGATATAGATTCTAGTTCTTAGAGGTAGCAATACTTACCAAAACCCTAATTGTTGGCATCTTAGCCATAGGTGAAAAAGTTTCTTCATAGTCCACTCCACGGGTTTGAGCAAACCCCTTTGCCACTAACCTTGCCTTGTACATGTTTATAGAACCATCTGAATTTTTCTTGATTTTATATATCCACCTGGATCCTATTACCTTCATGCTTGGCTTCTTGGGAACCACGTTCCAAGTATTGTTCTCCTATAGTGCTTCAACTTCTTCTTGCATGGCTTCTCTCCATTCTTTCCTCTTACTAGCATCTTCAAATGAAGAAGGTTCTTCTATCAAAGATTCTTTAGTGATATACACAGAATGCTTGGTGACTAATGATGTGTCATTTCCATACCTTATGGGCTTTTTACTCTCCCTTTGAGATCTCCTGAGTGCTTGATTGGAGGACTCTCGAATGTCCTCCAATTGCTTGACCTTGGTCTTTCCTCTTGACTTCCATGCCTTGAAATCCATTTGCTCTTCATCCTCTGAATTGATATCTTCTGGTAATTGTTGATCTTCTTGAGTGAGAGTTGGAAAAACACTTTCCAAATCATAAGGTAACTAGATCTTCTTGCAATCATCTTCAAACCATATATTATTTTCATCAAACACTACATCCCTACTGACTATAAATCCTTTGTTAGTGGGATTCTATAGCCTATAACCCTTCTGGTTTTGGTCATACCCAATGAATATACACTTTTCAGCTTTAGGACCAAGCTTCCCTCTAATCTGTGAGGGAGTGTGTGCATACGCAATGCACCCAAATATTTTGCAATGGTCCAATGAGGGTCTCTTGCCATTCCAAGCTTCATAGGGTGTCATTCCATTCAAGGATTTGGATAGGAGCCTATTAACCAAATAAGTGGTTGTGGAAACAGCCTCTGCCCATAGGTAGTTGGGTAGCTTCTTCTCATTCAACATTGATCTTGCAGCCTCTATAATCAACCTTTTCCTTCTCTCTGCCACTCCATTTAATTCAGGAGTATATCTTGTTGTGACTTCTCTCTTTATACCTCTATCCTGTAAGAATAAATTAAATTCATGCAAAAAGTACTCACCACCTCCATCAGATCTAATCCTCTTCAAGCTTGTACTTGTTTGGTTCTCAACTAATTCCAAATACTTTCTGAAACATGTTAATACTTCATCCTTATGCTTCATGAACTAAAGGATTGTCCATCTACTGTAATCATCTATAAATGAAACATAGTACCTTGAACCTGAGATTGATGGATCTTTTCTAGGACCCCATACATTAGTGTGTACAAGCTCAAGTAGTCTTCATACATGTACCCCTTTCTATTGAATGGTTGCCTATGAGCTTTGCCAAATTGGCATGCTCCACATTTATATATCAGGTGTTGCTTGGACACATTTGGGATGCCAAGCACACTCTGATCCATGCATATTTGCTTTAGTGTTCTTTTTCATATGTGACCTAGCCTTCTATGCCATATCTCTAGTTCAGATAGAGTTTGATCTTTGTAATTGAAGAGTGCTATGTTTCTGGTGTCTTCAATCTCAAATGTAAAGAGTCTACCAGATTTCTCACCTTTTGCAATCCTCTTGAAGCCTTGTTTAGGGTCTTCCACATATGCTGCATGCCTTGTGAATCTGACGTGTAAGCCTTTCTCAACAATCTGTCCAACACTAATTAGGTTTTTGGTTATAGTTGGTACATATAAAACCTTGCTTAAGAGGTTCATGTTACCATCTAAAGCCTTGACATTTCCAATTTTCTTGACAGAGTGTTTACTGTCATCACATGTTTGTACTTCATGGTTCCCTTTGTGCTCTTCAAGATCAGATAATAATGCTACATTTCCAACCACATGATTGGAACAACCTGAATCAATATAGAAAAGGTGCTCATCATCTTTACCTTGCTTGGATGTCATGTTCATGATGAGTAGAGAATCCTCTTGGTCTTCTATGTAGATGTTATAATCTCTTCTTCCTCTGAAATCACCTTGATAATTTTTGTTCTTGTATCCTTGGTTGTAGTTGTGATTGTAAATGCTTCCGTCATTGTTGAATATGCCTCTAGATTGTCCATAGCTACCTCTATGGAAGCCTCTTCCCATTTGATTCCTTGTGTTCTTGAAGCATTCTTATGTGGTGTGGTTGTTAAGATCATTGATGTTGCAAGGTGGAGTGTTGTAGGATCTCCCCCTACCTTACTTTCCTCCTCTATTCTTTCCTCTAGTACCTCTTCCTCTACATGTGTAGTTAACTTGAGAGATACTAGCATCTTCTTAATTCTTTTTGCTTTTACCTTTATCCTTACATTTATTCTTATCTGTATAAAGGGCAGAAGATTGGTGACCTCTAGAGTTGTCACCATTCTTGTTGAGCTTTGTCTCGTTGGTGAAGAGTCTCCCCATCAAGGGTTGAGGTCAAGTATTTGCATATCCATATAAAGGTCCATTGTTGTGGTGAAGGACTCCCACTTATCATTAGCTTTGATGCCATTAATGATCTGCCTTACTATGTGTTCTTCTTCTATCTCCTCTCCAATGCTTGCAATCTCATCAACCACATCCTTCATCTTGGTTACATAATCTACCACACTTTGCTTTCGTTGCTTCTTTAGGGTTGTAAACTTCATCCATAGCTGGTTCTTCCTAGCTTTTGTATTTGATGAGAAATATGATGAGAGTACTTCCCAAGTCTCTTGGGAGGTCATTCAATTCCTAACGTGTGGCAATAAGAAATCAGATATTGAGTTCAGTAGATAAGACCTCGCAAGAGGATCCTTTGCACACCATGTGGTCAACCTTTCTTGCTCTTCCCTTGTGGGTTGATGCTTGCTTCAGAATGTTGGAATCTCTTCATCTTCTGAGATGTATCCATATGGACTTCTCCCTTGAAGGTAGGTTTTCATCCTTAGTGACCATGCTAAGTAGTTGCTCCTATCCAATTTGTCAATGAATGATGGAAATCCATCTCCCATCTTGCTTGTTGTTGCTCTGATACCACTGTTGGAGGAGATGGTAGATAGTCTTCACAGATGAAGTGGTGTTGCTTAAGCTTGCTTCACACTAGCCAAGAACAATTGATGGAGAGTATAGTGGACCTCTTCAATGTAATGATCATAAATAATCACCTATGTTGTTTGAAACATGATCCACTAATCAACGGATCAAAATAAATAAGTAGAATGTTGATTCAAGGTCATAGACTTGTTATTTTTGTGTCTACACATGTTCAGTAATTTGAACAGTGCTCTAAGCACAGTAGCAATTATCCTAATTCCTTTTGGTGATGTCTAATTAACTTAGACAGCTACCAATCATGAGTGATTTCACTAAAAATGATGAACTACATGCTGAGTATGATTTTTAGAAAATCATAGGAGTGTCCCGACATTTTTGGAATGCATCAGTCAACAGACTAGAGAGTAATGAAGTGCTAATATCTCACGATTCAGAGAACCAATGATAATGAGATTTTGTAGAAATATAAAAGATAGTATATTGAATATATCATGCTTTAAATCACTAAAAATGATCAATCATACAATGAGAACAAGCTTTGAGAAGATCATTGTACTAATGTAGTCATGGAAGAGAAGTGAAGTGAAGATATAATGAAATATATGTATTAAAACATGTACAAATACAATGTCATTGGAAATAATCAATTGCACAATGTGAGAAGTGTGAATGAGCTATGGAGTGAGATCTCAAATCACAATGTATCCTTTCTAAATGATCTCATCAAGTCGAGATATCATGTTGGTCTTTTGGTCCTCCTTCATAGTTGAATTTGGAGCCAACCTTTTGAATTCAAATTCAAAAGTTCACCTAAAAGTAAATCCTAAACTATGATATATTCTCTCATTAAACAACTACCAAATGAATCGAGATTTGATGCTTCCTAGCTCCACATGCAATTAGTACACTTTTACAAAAGTAAATATACTTGATTTTACAAGGGATTGATCATATAAGACTTCATAACCAATATTATATTCATCCAAGTATGTGGGCTTGGATTCTCTTGCACCAACACTCTTGAACATTGTGTTGTTGTACAGGTGCTTGTAGGCGTAAAATAGTGTGTTCACTCTATAAGCGCTAATATTCTTCATTGATCCGATCGTAATCTTCAAGTAGACGTGCATGGTCATCCAAGAGTAACTGCATGGTCTCGAAGGGGACTACTTTAAATCTGCTTGGGCTGAGTGGTTCGTCCGGTCTATCCATAGCTACTTCAAAGTTTTCATGATTCTGTTCTGTAATCTTTGGTTCTCCTCCTTGGTAGCTGCAAGGTGTCTTCTTAAGAGCCCCATGTTTCTAGTCAATGTTGCATTACATACAATTTGGGCTCGTATTTGTTCCTCTATTTCGGTCACAACTTCCTTTGTCTTCTGTTCAAATTCCAACTCCATCCAGTGATAAGCATCACAGAGTTCTTGATGTCGTGCATTAAGAGAAGCATTCTCAATGGTTAATGATTTTAAATGGGCCTGTAATTGTGTGGTGGTCTGTTGCAAGACCTGGTGGTTGCTTCCTAGGGAGGCAAATTCATCCCTAACTTGATTCATACATGTGAACATTTGACTAAATATGGTGTCTACAATGGGTGATAATAACAATGATGTGGTGTGTGAAGATGATGTTGATGTGGTGCTAGATGCAAGGGAAGGGAAAATGGGGTTAGGGTAGTGAATGTTGTGGTGATAGTAGAGAAATTTGATGTGTTGATATGGAGTGGTGAAATTGTGGATGTGAGCAGTGGTGCAATGGGTGGTGAAATATCCATGTCATTGGATGTGTTATCGAGTGAACTAATGGTGAAAAGTGGTGTGACTATGGGTGCATGTGTGGTTGTGAACATGGGATTTACAAAGGTGGAGGAATATATTACATGTTGAGTTTCGGGGGTTAGTTGGTGTAGAGGAAAAGACAGAGGTGATGTAGTCAGACTGGGAAGGGATACGGGTGAGAAGGTCACTCGGTGAGGAAATAGAAACTTAGGTCGTGGAGGAAAGGGAAATGAAGAAATGAAAGGGGTGAGGAAAGGATTAATTGGGATGGGGGAACTAGGGTCGAGGTTATAGGGGTGAAGATTTCAAGTAGAGTTTGGGGCACTAGAGGTACTAGTGTTTGTGCTGCAGCACTTACTATGAATTGAGATAATGGAGATTAGCTAGGATGCACCAGGGAAGTTGGATGTACAAGAGAGGGAAGAGTTTCGATTGATATGGAGGTGATTTTGATGGCTATTGCAAGTAGGGATGTTTAGGATTGTGGCGGGGATTTGATGATGATCGTTTTGCCTGTAAGTGGTGATTCAAGTGGGGGTTTGAGGGACTATCTTGTTTCTTTTGGATGTCGAGAGGACTGGGCATCTGTGGGGACTTGTATGCATTATCTGGGCCTTGACATTAAATGTATGCCTCGAGGGTCAAATTGCAGCAATGGCTTCCTCTTTAAGAAATGGAGCGCTTCGACTATACCCACCAGCTTGACTAATTCATTAAAGCCCTCTACAAAGGAGGCTTTGAATCCTCTATTGGCTAGCTCTTGTTGTAATATTTTTTTACTCTGTTCTTCTAAGATTCGTCTACTTCCCACATGGCTTGCATGTTGTAGTATAGCTTCTAGATTGCTAGTGTGTACGTTGTAGCTTCAAAAGTGTCCTCTTCATAGGTGCTAGTATCTCCTTGGGCTTTGGTCTACCACTCTTGTTGTTCATGTTGGTCATCATCCTTAGAATCTAGATTGTTTTGGTTGGCTTTGTCATCACCATCTTCATCGTCTCTTACTGTCCAGTCTTCCTTATCTAAGCTAGACACTACTTGTTCTTGTTGCTAATCAGGTGGTGAGGTGGGGTAATTGAGCCATTCATATTCTTGCGAGAAAAATTGTCCTTCTAAAAACTAAAATTTGCTAGAAAATGTGTCTTGCATTTCAAAATCAAATGTAGTATTGATGGGTTCTGCCTCGAGGTTAGGAATTGGAAAAGTGGATGTGTCCACACCAATGGTGGTGGGGTGCTCTCTGACTTTTGAGGTGATAGCTTGAGTGGTGTGTAGCTCAGTGATGAGTAGCACCTCCTTTAATGTCAATCCGGGAAGACGTGATGATGGTATGAAGACCTCGAGCAAGTGAAGTCACAAGTGCGTGAGTGAGAAGCACACAAGCATGCACACACATACACGCACACGCGCACACACGGCAAGACAAAGAGTGAGAAGCAATGGAGTTTTTAGATTACTTTCAAAAAGCTCTTACAAGTTCGTTTCAATTACAATCCAACCTCAAAAATGAGCTCTCTAGCTCCTTTTATAGTTTTTGACTAGCTTTGGCCCTGTTCAGACCTAGTGTCCGGCCTAGTTAAAAATTAGGTTCCAGGGCTTATTAGAGGGCTCAAACGAGATCTAAAAAATATGAAAATTGGCAGGTAGATACTTCTAAAGCTCCTCAAGCTCAAGGACTCCTTGGCTTGCACAAAATGGAGCTACAAAAAGGTGAACATGGTATTTACAGGGGTTATTAGTGATGAGAATCACTTTTAATTGGTGTAAAGGTTTTGAAAAATTAAAGGTTGCCTTAGTGCTAGATCTGCGTGAATGCTCGTACTTGCTTCTTCATGAGGAAAATTATAGGCCTACTTGCCAGATCTTCTTTGACTGCCATGTCTGCTTGTGCTGTCCCTTCGCTCTGACTCTCTTCGTCTTGTGGCTCCTTCGGTTCCCTGACTGCTGCCAACACCCCCCCCACTCTCGCGTCTGTCGCCCCTGACAGAACCTTGTCTAGAGGATTTTTGAACATAGTATTGGACGACATCGGAGGCTAGGTGGTGTTCTTCGAGTCGCAAGCCGCGTGCTAGATCTGTGAGCAAATCATCCCAATTCACAGGTCCGGGAACATCTGGATGAGGCACCCTCAATTGTTCTGAGTAAATAGTTCTCTCCACAGCAAATAATTGGAGGAGATGTGATGGCCTGGGTATAAAGATTTCGGAGTGGTATTCCCAGAATCCTGTGATGAACATTTCCTCAAATGTCTGTTTAAAGCAAGCTGGGAGGTACTTGATTCTGGCGTGCCAAGCATATATTACTTCAATTGATGGGGTGGTACTCATATCGTACACCAGATCCTGGTTTCCTGTCACAAAGCCTACTCCTGAGAAGTGGGGGTCCTTAATGTTCTTAAACATCCTGAAAGTGATCAGCATTAATTCGAATATTTTCATACACATCTGGGCCATCACATCGGGATTATTGCGTAGCCGAATACTCCAGTGACGGATTGTAGAAATCATGTAGTTCACCGTGGGGGGTCCTCGTGGAGGTGCTAGATAAACGTAATTTAACCATTTTGCGTAGGCTTTGATGTCTCTGACGGCAATAGTGAATTCAGGCCAGGTGCGTCGTCGAAGAACTGGAATGTAATAAGGATTATATTTAATAAATAACGGCATATTATTCCAGGTTCGGACCATTTCAGGATATGTTTCCAAAAGCCTGATTCTCCAGGCGGGTTGATGGATGGACCCACGCGTAGCACTTTCCGGTATATCATCTGGACCAAATTGTGTAGCGAATGTGGGAGGCTTGCCGCATTGTCGTTGAATCTCGGCGTTGTAATCGGCCAAGAGTATGCAGTATGGCACATATTGGTCATTATTGGTGCCGATCCATCTATGATGAGACATGCTTCTGAAATATTCTGACTTTATGACAGTTTCTTCTAGGTTTGCTAGTGATTGGATCTGAATGGCCACCCGTTCTTCATGGGTGTTCGCTGTCCTTTCCAGTGTCTGAAGCCACTCGGGTGCTTCCACTTCCAAGGTGTCTAGTCCCTCTGAGGTTCGTCGCCCGCCTGGCATTGGCATAGGAACATACGGTTCTTCGTACGAATCATCTACCTCAATAGGGACCAACTCTTCTAGCTCTGGTTCTACCACCGGAGAGGGCTGCCTCTCGTATGTCAGTAACCTCTTTTGTAATTCTGCTACCTGCTCAGTTAAGGCTTTTACTTCGTCGGAGGTAGAGGTTGATGGGACACTCTTTGGTTGTTCTTCCTGTTCCTTAAGTCTGCTCTGTAGTGTGTCACGTTCTCTTTCCAAGTCATCATGGGCTTCCAAGAGATCTGCATAGCTTTCCAAAATGGTTTTCATCGTCTCCGTGGGAATTGCTTTGAACTGCTCTGGATCTATCTCGTGGGGAGAGCCTTCCATTGCCGCTTCCAGATTCTCTTCATTTTGTTTTTGTAGTCTTTTGTTCTCTTCCAGTGCTGTGGCCATATGTTTCCTGAGTAGCGCCAAGTTACGTCCGACTCGTAGGTTATCGGCCTGGTATACTTCGAGCAAGGCTTCTAGTTGTTTGACGCCTGATTTTGTCGATGGTTGGGGTGCCTCCAATAGTGTTTGGTGAGCCTGCTCAAGCGTTGTATAATGTTGATTCACATCTGCATTTTCCTCTTCTAGAATTTTAAATTGCCTTTGTAAGTTCTGGTGATGTGTTGTCAATTGTTGATACCGGCCGTCCAGAGCTCTGTACTCATTCTGAAGCTGATATACACATTGATTTAATGCTAAAAATATGCTATTTACATTAAATGATGCTGGGAGGGGTGAAGATGCAGGGGGAATGGGGGCGGGAAAGGGAGTTGTGAATGATGTGGATGCAAGTGGAGATGTGGATGGAGGGGGTATGGGAGATGGAGGTGGCATGGGGGGAGGGAGCGGTGCAGTGGAAGGAGATGTTTCCATAGTGTCAACTGTTTGAGTGACAGTGTAGATGGGGATCGTGGGTGGGGTGGATGTGACGTTAGTGAAGAGAGTGGTGAAAGTGGGCATGGTGACTCCCCCGAATTGGATTCCCGGAGAGAGTGGAATTCCCATGACGATTGTGGTGGTAGTGGACGTGGTGGTGCTAGTGTCATGTGGTGGAGTGAGTTGTGTAGTGAGAGGTGGGGAGGGTGGTGACCGTGGTGCTTCTTGATGTTCGTCTGCTTGCGTTGTCTCTCCTGGTGCTGATACATTGATATGAATTTGTTTCCCGGACCTCATGGGACGAGCGGGAACCCTTTTCTCAAATCTGTGAATGTAGGCCATTGCCTCATGAATGGCCTCATCCAATCCTACTGCGTCGACATGTAGGTTTATGGACTCAATGAACATATCGTCCACGCCTTCCTCCGCTAGCAACTGGTTCATGAGTTTCTTGCCCGCTTCCAATGACATTTTATGCTGTTCTTGAACTAGTTGCATGGTTCGATATAGTCTTTTTATTTGTGCCGAATACGCAGGGGCACTTGCCAACTCTGAAAGTTCGTCATATTCTTGTTCCTCGTAGGCTTCTTCTTCTTGTTCGGTCTCCTGTTCCTCGACGTCGACTTCTACCACTTCTGGTCGGGTGGGGGCTGCTGTTGTTGTATGGGGTTGTGGTTCCTGAGCTCGTTCTGTTTCCGTCTCGAGATTAGAGTCATAGATCAGTCTAGCCACTTCTTCATCAGTGAGATCGTTGAGAGTAAAGCCCTGTGGAAATTCCAAATCTGATGGGACAGGTGGAAATACCAGATTGGGTCCATCAGTACTTGGTCTTGGTAGCCGGATGGTAAATGGCCTAATGCGTCGTGTCTGGGGAGGGGTAATTTCTGGTGTAGTGGTGGCTCCCCTTGGTTGAGCGTAGGGTAATTGTACTCCCCCTCTCATCTTCTTTGATGGGGGACCTGCCGCTGATAGCCTTCTCTGGAATTCCTGGGCCCGGGGCCATATGAGTGCCCGCTGAATAGGCACGTCATAGGCTAGACATCGGTAGATTATCTTGGTTAGAGCACAACATCCATGAAGCACATTTTTCTGCTTCTTGTTCCACCTTTGATGGGCTAGGTGGATCTGATCTATGATCCAATGTGGCACGTTGATGGGAAGGCTTTCTGTCTCTGCCAGATACAAGCTGAACCATATTCTCTTTGGGGGCATGGTGAATCTTTCCTGGGCGGGGAAAGCAAAATGCTGCATGACGGTCCGTAGGTGCAGGGCGATGGTTGGTGTCATCGCTACCATATCCTTCAGCTTATTAAGATCTTTATGTTTCATTCTGCCTGGGACCATTGTTTCCTTTTCCGTCGGGATGTGCATGCCATACATGCCCAATGCTTCTCGTACCAGATTGAGGGTCAGCTTGAATCTTTTAAGCTCATGACCTGGCAGCAGTGATGGTAACACAAAGGTGCTGTCGCCTCCCTTGGCCCTGCTTGGTGTGATGGTACTGATAAGATACGAACAACGTAAGAAATCCGGTTTTGGTAAGTGGGCCCTGAAATAACTGTCCAAGCCGGCTTTGGTCCATACTGATCGCATGACTTCGGCGTTTTGATAGCTCTCAAACTCGCGCGTGAAAAAGTGGTAACGTCCCCATTTACCATTAAACTCCAATTCAGCTTCCCAGAAATAGGTTCCATCGCCCAATGGTCCAGCAACATCACTGAACCAATGAGCGTGTTTGCCCACTTGAGAAGTGTGCCCCTGAGGAGGATCCTGAATTGGGAGCACATGCACGGCTTGAAGTTCTTGCGGTCTTTCGGTGAGATGGGGTTCGAGGAGGAGTGTTTCTATGTCCACAATATGAGCACTGGATCCGGCTTGAGAACTGGCACCTCCAGCTTTTGCCATGGCCTTGCTTGCTTGTTGGTTCTGTGAGAATATAGAACCGGTGTTAACATTGTAATGGACATAATAAACCCGTAGTTGTCCTCGTTACAATATTAACATGAGGTAGGTTATGAGTCAGTGGTTAGTGAGTGCGCGATGACAGTGTGTGTAGTTAATGCTTGGGTAGTCCTAGGAGACTAATGGAGTTAGTAAGTGGGGATGAATTCACAAATTGGGGTCGGGGGTTTATTACAGGTCTTAGGCTGCCAAATGCAGTGGATGGGTTTTGCTCTTGGTTTCGCAGAGACTCTAGAGAGCTTTATAGGTGTATCGGCTTGAAAATGAGGCCTTTTAGGGATCCATTTACAAGCGATTATGTTCGTGCTCATGGGCCTTGGTGTGTTCCTGAGTGTTGAAAATGAGTGGATGCCGGCTGTGCGAGTGAATGGGTTACGCTGTATAGGTTGTGGCCTTTGCGTAGCTATTTGCGCCCGCAAACAAGCCTTAGGCACCCAAATTTGTCTTGATTGTGGGCTAGCCTTCATCGACTTCTTGGGCACCCAAATAGATTTCACGTTAGTAGAAGAATTTCTGAAAGACTTCTTATTAGTGTCGTGTTGTTGGTTACTAATAAGAGGCTTTGCCCGTGTGGTTGGCTTGAGTGCAACCGGGTGTTCGCCTTTCCGCACCCACACTTGGTTCACTTGCTGAGACATTTTGCTGCGCAGGTACTTTTGATCTCCAGCATAGGTAGTACTCTGCTTCTTCTGCCTTTGACCCACCTTTGGTTGCTGCCTCCTTCTGGCCTTTGGAAAAGAAGGGAGTTCCGTTGCATCCCTGACTCCTTTTTTGAGAATATCATTCCTCTGCAACACATAGTTTTGGACAAGAACAGCATGGTCATCTTCATGTGTACCCCTGGAGGGACCAAGAGTCTGTGCCTTTCCTAGTTCCTTGAGTGCTCCATTATCTAACTCTACTGTAATTCGACTATGATTGACCCATACCTGAAGAAGTCCACTTCTTAGGTTTAAGTTGACTGCTTGGTCATAGATCCAGTCTTGACCCAAGACAAGGGGTTCAGTGAGGTCCTCATCTTGACATACTAGTACTTTAACTGTCATTGCCTCATCATGAATGTAGAGGGGAAGTTCCACCTCGCCCATGCAAGGGGTTTCCACGCCTCCCAATCCGATGAGATAGGCTTCCACAGGATTGACAGTTAATTGCAACTCTTGACAGTAAGACAATTTAACAGCACTAGTGGCTGCACCTGAGTCAATCAAGGCTCTTACAGTCCTTGCACTCTTTCCTTGTCCTATATCTAAGGTTATGAAAGGACGTCGATCGGTTATCCTATGTGAGCTTGTTCCTGCGACTTCACACATTGCCATATGATATCCTTGATCTGCATAGTCGTTTGTTCTAGGTTGATCTCTACCTTGCCTTCGCAGCTTCATCCTTCTGATGCGTTCTAAAGCTTCTGCTTGAGCTTCCTCTCAAATTCGTTTTTCTTCTTCCTTGCGTTTCTTGGCAGTATTGAGTCGACTTAGCATTTCCTCTGTGAGAGGTTCCTGATACAACTTGACTCTGCATCCGCTAATGTAGTTTGGGAGAACATCACCTTCTAATGTGGCTAGTTGTACTGCTCCACTCGTGGAGATCCTATTGATGATCATAGGTCTGTAGCCTCTCTTTTCTAGCTTCCTTGCATGTTGCTTCAATGTGTAGACTAAAACTAAGTCGCCTGCCTTTAAACCCTTATCCTTCACATGGGCATCAAAGTATGCCTTCTGTCTCTTCTTAGCTGCATATATTCCTGCAGCTGCTCTCAGTCTTGTTTCTCCTAATCGTTCAAGGTCAAAAAGTCTAGAGGAGAGTTCATGACCCGTCCACTCGTGCTCTTGTGCTACTTTCAATGTAGGTATCAAGAAGTCCAAGGGTAGCACCGCGTTTTGGCCAAATACCATCTGAAAGGGGGTGGCTTGGAGTACCGTTTTGTAGGCAACTCGGTATGCCCAAACAGCATGGTGTAGCTGTTTGTCCCAATCAGAGCGTTTAGTGTTCACTAATTTTGTCAGTACATTGCATAAGATCTTGTTGGTGCTTTCGGCTTGTCCATTAGCTTGAGGGTGATAGGGGGCAAACTTCTTATGTATTACCAAGAATTCTTGGAGTAGATTTTCAATAACTTCGTTCAAGAAGTGAGTGCCTCTATCACTTACTAGCTCTATAGGTAGCCCATATCTTGTGAATACATTTTCAAACAAGAATTTAGCAGTTGTTTGAGCATCATTCTTTGTCGTAGCCTTTACCTCTACCCACTTAGTTAGATAGTCTGTTGCAACAATGATATATTCTGCATGGGAACCCTTAGCTGGGGGATTAATAGGACCTACGAAGTCTATTCCCCATTTAGAGAATGCACGTCCACCCATCATAGGTTTCAGTGGCACCTCATCTTTACGTATAGGATACTGAGTTCTCTGACAGACATCACATCGTTTCACATAGGTATGTGCATCCATGTGAAGGGTAGGCCACCAGAAGCCCGCAAATAGTATTGCCTTGATCACCCGATCTGGTCCAAAGTGTCCTCCTGCTACACCTTGGTGAGCAGTTTCCAAGATCTTAACATATTCACTTTCATGGACACATAGCCTCAGGTAACCATCTTTACCACGCTTATATAGATTGTCACCAATGAGTGAGTAATCCAGGGCTTCTTGTTCTAAACTCCTTTTCCTAGCCAGAGTCATGTCTGGAGGGAATGTTTTCGTCCTCAGGAAGGATACTAGTGGTTCACTCCAATCTGGCACTATGGATACTTGATAAAGAGTGGCGTGTTCCACAGGTGGTTTAGTGCAACAGATTGGGCATTCCTTGCACAACTTTTGGACATCAGCTTCCATAGTTGGCCAATGCACTCCGAGTCTCCTTAGTGTCTGTAGGGTTCGTTGTTTTGAGTAGTGTTGCTCTAATGCACCTACATGTGCTAATTGCAACCATTTAGTGTACTCATCCTCTTCCACACAACAAGCCAAGATTCCTTGATCTGTATGCTTGTACATGCTTCCTACCATGATGTGGTACTTTTGAGCTTTCACAACCTCTCTATTCTGTGTGTTTACTACAGGATGGTTAGGCCCGTATGTCAATACTGGTACCAATGGCTTAGCCCACTGCGGTACAACTTCCAAATTAAACAAGTAAGCATCAGGAAGGTCATCTGATACTCCTTGTGGGGCTTCTCCCGATGTGAGCCTAGAGAGGTGATCTGCTCTTAAATGAGTTCTCCCTTTCCTTACCACCACCTCGAAATCATATTCCATGAGCAAGAGAAACCATCTTACTAATCTTCCTATATTGCATGGCTTGTTTACGAGGTATAGCAATGCCTGATGGTCAGTAAAAAATTTAAACTTGTTTGCAAGCAAATAATGTCTAAATTTCTTAACTGCATATACCATGCCTAAGCCTTCTCTCTCAGTAGTGGTGTAATTTTGTTCAGCTGCATTCAATTGTCTACTAGCGTAGGCAATTGGAAGATCCATATTACCTTCACCAATAGGTTGTGCAAGCACACATCCAATGGCATAATTGGATGCATCCACATGAACATGGAAAGGCTTATTCCAATCTGGTGTGGTCAAGATTGGTGCTGAACATAATCTTCGTTTAAGCTCCTGGAAGGAATTCTCACATTCCTCAGTCCACTCAAAGTTAGTCAGAAGTCCATACATGGGCTTTGCAATGACAGCATACATGTGTATAAATCGTCGGTAATAACCACAATGCCCCATGAAATCTTGTACTTCCTTGACATTCTTTGGCCTAGGTAGCTCTGCTATAGCTCTCACTTTCTCTTCATCAGTAGATATGCCATTCTTTGACACTATGTGTCCTAGAATCTTGCCTTGCCTGACCATAAAAACGCACTTTTCTGGGTTCAGGCAGACTTGATATTCTCTACATTTGTCAAAGATTTGTCTGAGTTCAGGAATATGGGTTTGCCTAATGTTGGAATGGTCACAAAGATCATCAACATAGACTTCTAAGTTCTTCCTCAGGAACTCCTTAAACACATGGCACATCAGCCTCTGGAAGGTAGCCGGTGCATTGGTAAGCCCAAATGGCATTACTCTAAAAGCAAAAATGCCCCATTCTGTGGCAAAGGCTGTCTTATGCTGGTCCTTTGGAGCTATGGCTACTTGATTGTAACCCGAAAATCCATCAAGGAAGCTATACACTTCCTTGCCTGCCACTCTTTCTAAGAGATGTTCTGTGATGGGAAGCGGATAGTTATCTCGAATTGTGGCTGCATTGACCTTCTTCAAGTTAATGCAAACACGCAGTTTTCCATTTTTCTTGGGCACCACTACGATGGGGGATACCCATTCAGTGTGCTCAGTTTCATAGATAAATCCAGCTTCGACCAGTCTATCTATCTCCTCTTTAATCTTAGCAGCGTAATTATCATTATATGTATAGGGCTTTTGCTTAGAGGGCTTAGCATCTGAAGTCATGGGAATGGTGTGTGAGCATATGTCAGGGTCAACACCTTTCAAATCCTTGTAACTCCAAGCGAATACATCTCTGTATTCTCTTAGCAAGGCAATTAACGCATGCTCTTCTTCCTCTGTTAGGTCATGGCCTATGTACGTGCATCTCTCCTCTCCTTCTTCTAGGGCCACTACTATTTTCTTGGTGGTTTCTTTGTTATCATAGGCCTCTCCTACTTGTGCCTCTCGTTTAGGCATTCTTATCATGACTCTCCTGTCGTCTATCTCATACTTCTTAAAATTTTCTGGGACCTCAAACAAAGATTCTTCCTCTTCTGGTGAGACTTCTCTCTTCTTTCGTTTCTTCCCTTCTTCCTTCGGGGTCTCATGTGTCGCTAATCTTACATCATTTGTAAGCTCTCCATGTCTCTGGGGTTGAAATTCTATTTCATGGAAGTATTCTTCATCTGATGCAAATGGTGGGTCCATAATGATTGACTCTAGATCGGAGTCACTTGCATCCTCAAATGCATCAGGGCTCGGGTCGCATTCTTCTAGAACTGCCTCTCCCATGATTGGCTCTATGGAGAAGATTGAAATGTCATAGCCATCCTCATCACAGTGAGGTGTCCATTGTTCTTCATTGATGGCTACGTCCATTGTTGCTAAGATTTCTGCCCAGCCATGGGGTTCAAATTCCTCATCAGGAAAGACTACAGGTGCATAGGCTGGGTCTTGGATTGATCTATGGGTTTCTTTCGCACCTACCTCTCTGGCTTTCTCTCTCTTCTCTTCTTCTACTGCTACCTTGCACATCCATTAGTGGGTGTCTTCATGCATCCATGAGGATCCTGATCCTATGGAATGCACCAATTCCGTATCATCTTTGGCTCTATGGATGGGATTCCATTGGATGGGAGGTACATCTCTATGAGAGTAATCTTTACGATTGACCTTGGTCGTAACACCTAAGTGCTGTAGGTACAAAGAATTGGTTCCCCAGTCCTGTACCACTTGCAACTGTCGCATAAATGGTCTTCCCAAAATCATCTCATAGGCATGATTTTTGCTAAAGTCACATATGGCAAATGTGTGTTCAAACTCGACACCACAGGTGGTGAGAGTTATTCCCTCTAACAACCCTAGGGGTCTCTCTATGTGACCATCGGCCATCTGCAATTTCATTCTCGTTGGCCTGAGTGCTGGCTTACCCCAACGCTTCCATAGGGAAGTGGTGGCAATTGCAACTCCTGCACCTGAGTCCAAAATTGCCTTGGTGGTGTACTCCTGGTAGGTAATGGGAAGATAGGTGTTCCCTTCTTCACCTTCACACATATCTCCTATCTTATCCAAGGGTATTTCTGGCACTGTTCTCCGAGATCCTACCTGGGAACGAGGTTTAGCTATTTCTGGTACTTGTTTGGCGACATGTTTCCATAATTCAGGTCTAACCTTGAGTAGCTCTTCTAACTTGAGATTACACTGCACTTTGGTGTTCTTCACTACCTGTGTGTTCCTAGGTATGACTGAATCTTCGTTTCTTACCATGACTGTAGGTGCTCTCATACAGGTGGACCTTGCTTCCCATGGGCCTGTGAAATGGGGTAGTTCTTGTAAAGAATTAGACTCGAAGTCTAATCTTTCTTGAGATTGGATACTCTCCTGCTCTCCATAAATGGATGGGATGTCTTGTGGGAATTGGTCATGTGCATCATCCACAAGTTCAATGGGAGGAGGGACTTCACTTTCCTTAGCCCATTTGTCTTCTTGAATCTCGCGTAGGAATTCTGGTGTGAACCGATTCATAGAAGATGATGTGTCCGGCTCCGTAGAGTTAGGCACATAGGCTTCAGGCACATAGGCTTCTTGAGCAGGAATGCTTACTCTTCCACTTGCCTTGTCCTTGTGTTGAGAGGCTGGTTCCTTTTGTGATTGTGCCATTAGATTCTCTATTCTTTCTAGGGAGGGGGGGTAGTCTGTTTCAGTGGAATTGGGCACATAAGCTTTTGGAGGGGGATGAGTCATAATTTTGCTTGCGTTATCTCTTTCTTGATTTTCTTCTTCCTTGGCAGATCTTGCAATTATGCCCTCTAACTTCTCTAGAAGTCCATCCAAGTGTAATTGCGTCTTGGCTGAGCCCGAGTAATTGAAAAGGCGACTGGCTTCAAACATAGTCTGAGCCAATGCGACCATTTTCGCGCAAAGCTTGGTTCTTTCTATCTCTAGGTCAGCCTTAGGGTAACACTTGTCATGATCCGTGACATTTGGCCCTTCTTGGATTCTGGCCTGATATGCTTTAAGCATCATGTCTATACCTTCAGGAGTGGGATCAGCTAATACTGATCCTACTCTAGGGGGTGGTGGAATCGTATGAGGTGGGTTGGAATGTGGCCGATCGGATGGCGATGGGAATGGTGGAGGTGGGATAGTGTGAGAGGGAGTTTGAGATGTGAGTTCAGTTATCCTGGCTTTGGTTTCTCTTATGCTTTCCTCAAGTTCACTCATCCTTTTAGCCCATTGTCTTTTCATTCTTTCCCGACTATCTTTCCACGCTCTAGTCCTTTTCTTTGTTATACTCTCGGTTTCACTAGCCTCTGGGTTCTTCTCCTGGTTTACCCCTTGGTTCTGCTGCAATGCCTGAGCTCTAGTCACGACTTGTACTGGTGCAGTGGACGTCACACTTCCTATGGAGTCTACCACTAACCCAATAACATTGATAGGCGTGATTTTTGGCATATTATTGGGGTTCTTTGGGCAATCTCGTAAGAGATGCTCTTTTCCACAATCTTGGCAGAAGCCTTGGATCGTCACTGACTGAGGTTGTGTAGGTGGAGGTAAGGGACAATCACGAATGAGGTGATCTCCTTGGCATCTGTAGCACGGTCCTCTAGGGAATGGGGGTCTTACCTGCCTAGGTTGAGGTCTAGGATTGGGGTTTGCGTACATGACGTTTGTGTAATCTGACTCCCAACTAGGTTCATTTGGCTCTTCACTATAGTAGGACTCACCATGCTCAGGAGATTGCATGTAGTAAGCATGGGGACTATCGACATGTGTAGAATCAAAGCTATGGTCACTGGGGTCACTTTCAGAAAGCAGTGGTGTTACAGGGACAATAGCTCTATTCAGGTTCTCTTCTGCAGCTGCATATTTTACTGGGATCGCATTAGCTGGAGCTGGGGGTTGTTGTGCTAGCACAGGCTGAGGCCTTTGTTGGTTTTGATAGGGTTGGTAGGTTTGTTGAGGCCTAGCATACTGCTGAGGTGGGTACTGACTCTGGTACCTGCCTTGTTGAGGGTATGGCTGAGGGTAGGGTTGCCTAAGTGCCTGCTTGTTGTATGGGCAATCTTGCGCAGTGTGATTGGTGTACCTCCGTTCTATGGTGCAGTACTGACTACTAGGATTTACTTGGGGTTGAGCCATAATGGGACATACGTTTGCCATGTGGTCGCCACCACAAGTATAGCATCTTTTTACCGGGGCAAACCTTGGGATTTGTTTGCTAGTCACACCTAATTTCTGAGCTACTTTCTCTGCAAGTTCCTCGATTGATGTGGATTGCGTGGAAGAGAGGTTAGAGGCACTATCCGAATCTTTGTATATCTTGGAAAGCTCTAACTCCTCCCCTAGGTTATCCTCGATGTCAATGCACATGCGTACACACTCTTCTATGGTCCTAGGGTCCTTCAAGTACACATAAGATCTCAATTTGGTACTTAGCAATCCATCCAAGAATAAAGCCACTTGCTTAGCTGGTGTGGGTAACTCAGGGACAGGGCATCTTTCAAGATATTGCCTAAATCTCCTTCCTGCAAGTCTCACGGTCTCTTGCGGGGTTTGCTTGAAGCTGTGAATCAGTGAGGAGGTATTATGTCTTATGCCACTCTTAGAGAATTCAATAATGAAAGCCTCTAGGAGTTGGTCTATGCTTCTGAACTGCCTCTCATTTAGTGGCTGAAACCATGTCAGGGCAGTGTTCCTAAGGGTCAGACCGAAGGCATTGTACTGCGTGAATAGATCCTCCACTTGTTCAGCTCTCAAGACTTGCCTAAACTCAGCCACGTGATCGTATGGATCTCCGGTGCCATCGAAGTAATTCTTCATGGACTTAACTAACTGAGTTGGTCTCAAAGTCCTTGTGTGCTCTCTAGGTCGTGGTAGAGGGAACTCATCCGTATTTCTTTGATTTCTGTGAGCTCTAAGTACCTCAGGTTCTACTCTAAGTGTTTCCGTCCTCGTTCATTCTCTGCCTCCTGGGTTAGCAAAGCTCACCTCCGGTCTTTCTCTATGTCTGTCTCTTTGAGTTCCATGAGCTTGGGATGTTCCAGCTCCAAGGTGACCATAGGATACGTTCGATCTTGGTTGGGGAAAAACAAATTCGCCCTTCCAAGTGTAAGCATGCCTATCATTTTCTGTCACCACAAAGATCCTCTACGAAGCGTGATCTAAGTAGGTCACCCTGTCTGGGCTATCAGGATCCTTAAACTCATAGATCATGATAGTTCCTATATCCATTGGCCGATCAAATTTATACCTCCAAAAGGCTTCGTCAGTCTCTCGGTTCAGAAGCAGATCTATGCTCTTGTTGTCTTGGGGAACCCACTCAGGTGTGATAATCCTAGTGAGAACAGATTTGCCTCGGGGGGTTCTAGGTTCTACACCCATGTTTCCTTGTTCCAAGTCACCTAAGTCCGCTTCTGAGATTACATTCCCAAATTCATCTGTCCTATTTGGGTGACTGGTGACTACGTATATGGTTCCTTCTTTGTCCATGTATGCTCCGCTTTCAAACTTGACAGCTGGGTGCTCTAGTCCTATGGATTGGTCAGGGTTTTTAATCTGGACCACGGATCTTCCTAGGCCGTCCTCATAGATGCTAGCACCTAATCGGTTGGTCCTAAGGTATTCCAACTGTGTTTTGTAAGGGCCTTCTACCCTGTGCAAGTATGGCACACCTGAACTTCCCGTAGGTCTGTCCATGCCTTGAGACATCTCTGATTCACTGGTATCAGAGCTAGGGTAATGCGAGTGGTGACTCAACTGCTGGGCCCAAGACCTTGCAATATGATTGACACTAGCCTCTGAAGACCTAAGGCTTTGTCTCTCTCTTACTAGGTGTCGTCCTGATCTAAGGTTCATATGCCTAACTGATTAACCCAATTTCTCCCAGGTACAACCACGTTTCTGAGTCCTTTTGTATCGATTACTTGGTTCTTTTTATGTTGATTATCGTGTTTATACTCTTGTCTGATATCACGTCGTTAGGAACACTTGAGTTTAATTTCGCACTTTAGTTTGGTCGTTTCCCGTTAGGTTCTTTTCCTTTAAGGTTGTCGTTCACACACACACAGGTTATCTCTTGACTTGAACTTGATTTCTTAGACAGTCTTTGATTTATCTCGTGCCTATCGTTGCCTGGAATTACTTCTAACACTACCCGCACTTAGCCTAAACTAAGAATTGACAGAGGGTGTTGTGGGTTTTCCAACCTTGAGTTCCTTTCCTTGTGTTGTTGCCCTGGGGTGCCCAGGATGCGTGTTCCCAAGCCTGCACTTACTCTTGCCTTGCGTACCCTTTGCTGCTCTCAAAGGACCTGTAAAAGGCCCACTGTTAGCTCAAGACTTAAATTCAAAAGACTGAACCAATCACTTTCATTCATGTAACACTTCACCAATTTGCACTATGACTTTTTGGACACAACTCTAGAGACCCCTGAATTTTTGTTCCCCCTGGGTATGGTCACCTTCAAAAGACCCTATCTAATATTCCTGATCTTAATTTAACCGTAACTAGTCGATGTTTTTGTTGTACTCCCCGCGAGCTTTCCAACAAAACAAGAATCACGGCAAACGGATTTCGTATGAGAAAGTTATGCCAGTTCAGGGTTTTGGGACTAAAACAGGATTAAACTAAGTTAACAGGCAAACAGGAATTCGCGAGTTACTTGGGTCATGCCCTCGTAATGCAATACTACACCCTTGTGTTTGTCCTACACTTGGCCAAAATTTAAACCACTATTTTTGCCTTAAAAATTTGACCTAATTTGCCCTTCTAACGTGTTCGCAAAGTCTGTCGGTCGCGATTGACAAGTCAGTCGCGATCGACGTGTCGATCGCGATTGACAGGTCCGTCATGGCTGTCAGTCGCGATTGACTGGTCAGTCGCGATTGACACGTGGCCGAAAATTCAGTCGATCGTGGTCAAACAGTCATTGACTCTGTCGATCGCGATTGATGGGTCGATCGCGATTGACAAGTCGGTCGCGAGGGTCTGTCGGTCGTGGTCAAACAATCGTTGACTATGTCGGTCGCGATTGACAGAGCCGTCGTGGGCTGTCAGTCGCGATTGATGGGTCGATCGCGATTGATGGCTCGATCGCGATTGACACGTGTCACGCGTATGGTCCGTCGATCGTGGTCAATCGGTCGTTGACTCTGTCGGTCGCGATTGACAGAGCCGTCGTGGGCTGTCGATCGCGATTGACAGGTCTGTCCGTTGTGGTTTGTCGATCGCGATTGACAGAGCGATCGCGATTGACAGAATTCTGAGGAATTTCAAAAAACTAAACACATTTTTGGGAAGCTCTAGGCCTGTAGATCATGGTTTTGCACTTTGTTTGGTAATTTGAGCGTTTTTTCTGTCGGTCGCGATTGACAGAGGTCGGCGACACACAGACAGTTACTTCGAATTCCGTACCTGCGCAGAGTGCTGGGGATGATGATGTGACCTGTACCTGCAAGACAGCTCAAGAAACATGCAAAAACAGCACACACAATTTTGCTCTCTCGCTCTCTCTCACAAGTGAAATGAGGGAAATGAGGTGGAGATGGTGATATAATAAAAAAAAACTGAAATTTTCGCGATGATGGAGATGGAGGTGAGAGATGGTGATGATGATGAGGGTGATGGAGATGGTGAAGGAAAAACAAGAAAATAGATGCAAGTGGAGAAAATACCTACAACTCCAACGTGTCAACTCTACGTCTTACCATCACACGCTCGTCCTCAAAGTTCAATCCCCGGCAACGGCGCCAAAATTTGGTGTAGCTCAGTGATGAGTAGCACCTCCTTTAATGTCAATCCGGGAAGACGTGAGGATGGTATGAAGACCTCGAGCAAGTGGAGTCACAAGTGCGTGAGTGAGAAGCACACAAGCATGCACACACATACACGCACACGCGCACACACGGCAAGATAAAGAGTGAGAAGCAATGGAGTTTTTAGATTACTTTCAAAAAGCTCTTACAAGTTCGATTCAATTACAATCCAACCTCAAAAATGAGCTCTCTAGCTCCTTTTATAGTTTTTGACTAGCTTTGGCCCTGTTCAGACCTAGTGTCCGGCCTAGTTAAAAATTAGGTTCCAGGGCTTATTAGAGGGCTCAAACGAGATCTAAAAAATATGAAAATTGGCAGGTAGATACTTCTAAAGCTCCTCAAGCTCAAGGACTCCTTGGCTTGCACAAAATGGAGCTACAAAAAGGTGAACATGGTATTTACAAGGGTTATTAGTGATGAGAATCACTTTTAATTGGTGTAAAGGTTTTGAAAAATTAAAGGTTGCCTTAGTGCAAGATCTGCGTGAATGCTCGTACTTGCTTCTTCATGAGGAAAATTATAGGCCTACTTGCCAGATCTTCTTTGACTGCCATGTCTGCTTGTGCTGTCCCTTCGCTCTGACTCTCTTCGTCTTGTGGCTCCTTCGGTTCCCTGATTGCTGCCAACATGGTGGCTTTGGAGGTGAGCAGGACACTGGTGGTGCCTTCAATTACTGTGGGATGCGATAAATGAATATGTATTGGAGGTATATGTGCAGGAGGTTCTGTGGGAGACTATTGAGGGGATGGTTGGGATGAGGGTGACTTTGGGACCTATAGGCATGGAATGGTGCCCCTTGTTGATGTATAAAACACCACAAGAACTAAGCTAAAGTGATATTAGAACACCTCTGTAATCATCATTAGCTTAGTAACACTCTCAATTTGAAAACTTTACCACCAAACTTAGTGAAATCAAAAATTTCACTTTTCAAAAATCTGCACCTTTTCTTCTAACTTCAAATCTGATTTGTATTAGCTTGATTCATACAAATTCATTTGATATTTTGCTAATAAATGTTCTTGCTAATGTTAAACAACACATACCAAGCAACACTTTTAAGTAATAACTTCAAAATCTTCTAAATTCACTTCAACATTTGCACTATGTCTGAAATCTGAAAAATGCCTTCATCGATTTGACATACCTTCACTATTAGACTCATTTCTCTGAGTATGCATCCCGTTTTGTAAAGATCTTTTGAACAATTTTAGTTTAAGGTAGTAGCTTTAAAATGAGCTATCACTCATAAAAAACTTTACACTGTACTGTGAGATCTGACCTTAAGAAGATCAGGGAAAAGTGCACCAGAAAACTCATAACTGTCAACTAACTTACACACTGATATGAAATCAATTAGAATTCAACACACAAGAGGAATTAGACCAAATCCTTTTACACAAGCATGTGTTAACTATTAGAGAAGATATGTACAAAATGGCTTGACCTCATTCTGCTCATAGCCATGGAAAACTCTCATACACTGAGTAGACTTTCCTCAACATCTCTCATAAAAAAACCCGACTTTACTCTATTTACTCAAGGATTACAAAATTCAGTTCTCTACTTTGTTTCCAACTCAAATTAACTTATATACATATAGTCTACATACTCCTAGAATCAAAATCGTAATTTTTGAAGTTCTATGCCAAGACTAAACTTTAATTTTGCACTATATTACAAGAGTGAATTTATCCCTTCACTTAGGCTTAGTTTTCTAAGTGCTTTGCCTTCACTTCTCTTTGTCTTTCTTCTTCCTTCATGTATCTAAATATTTTCATGTCTAATTAGTGAGTGAAGCCCCAACAGCTCCCCCTCAATCACTAATTAGCATCCTCCGACTTCTTCATGTAATCTTCTTCTCTTTTATTCTTGCCATCTCTTTGAATCTACTTGTCTTCACTCCATCCAAGCTCTTTGTCATAATATCTGCAATCTGATCTTTTGTGGAAGTGTATACCACTTCAAGCTCCTTCTCCATTACCTTTTCTCTTAAGAAATGATATTGTATCTCTATATGCTTTGTTCTTACATGAAATACAGGATTTGCTGCAAGATACAATGAACTCATATTATCTCCATGTATGATAGGTATACCTTGATCAATATCCAAGCTTTTGAACAAAGTCTGCATCCATATCACTTCTTTTGCTGCTTCCACAAGTCCTTTGTACTCAGCTTCAGTTGATGATAAGGCCACTGTATGTTGCTTCTTTGAACACTAGCTCACAAGTTTATCCCCTATGTATACCATATACCCATGTGTTGACCTTCTATCATCTTGACTTTCTGCCCAATCAGAGTCACTATATGCTCTCAGCCTTGTATCTGATGTAAATGGATAATATAATCCTTCCTTCAAAGTTCTTTTGATGTATCTAAGAACTCTTTGACCTGCAATCCAATGTGGATCCTTTGGACAATGCATAAATTGAGAAAGAACTCCCACTGCATAGCTAAGATTAGGTCTTGTTAGTGTAGCATAAATCAAGCTTCCCACTAAAGATTGATACTTCCTCATATCTTTGAACTCTGCACCATCATATTTGCTGAGTTTATGATTAACCTCTAGTGGTGTTGATGCCTCTCTGCAATTCTCCATGTTAAACTTCTTTAGAAGATTCAAAAGGTACCTTTCTTGTGATACATATATACCATGTTCTGCATAAGTGATTTCCATTCCAAGAAAACATGACAATTTTCCTAGATCACTGATCTTAAATTCCTTCTCAGGTAATCTCTTCACCTCCTTGATTCCTTCATTTGAAGTACCTCTAATTATAATGTCATCTACATAAATACAAATGTAGATCATACCTTCACCTGTTCTCTTGATAAATAAACTTGCATCTGCCTTTGAACTTTGATATCCAAGATCATTAAGATACTTCACAAGTCTATAATTCCAAGCTCTTGGAGCTTGCTTCAATCCATAAAGTGCTCTTCTCAATCTGCAAACATAATTTGGAAACTTGTAATCTGCAAACCCTTGAGGTTGCTCCATGTAGACCTCATCTGATATATATCCATTCAAAAATGCATTCTTTATATCCAATTGACTCAATGTCCATCCTTTTGATGCTGCAATAGCAATGATTGTCCTTATGGTTGACATCTTTGCTACAGGACTGAATGTCTCATCATAATCTATGCCATGAGTTTGAGCATAGCCTTTAACCACCAATCTAGCTTTGTATCTGGCTATTCTTCCATCTGCATGCTTCTTTATTTTGTAAACCCATTTGTTTCCAATCACTTTCTTACCATTAGGTTTTGGAACAAGTTCCCAAGTTTTATTTTCTTCAACTGCATCAAACTCTTCCTTCATTGCTTCTTCCCATTGTCTCTTACCTTTTGCTTCATCATAGCTTTGAGGCTCTTCATCTTCCTTAATCAAGTAAGCATAGTTTTTCTGAGTCAAATAAGAAGTATCATATGAATACCTTGTAGGTTGTTTCCTCATTCTAGTTGATCTCCTTGGTTCACAATCTTCATGTGTATCTGGATATACTTCTTCATCAAATCTTGGTTCATCTTCATTTCTTCTATATGATCCAACTCTGGATGTGCTTGCTTCCATATGATCTTCATCTCCATCTACCTGCATATGTGATTTACCTCTTTCACTTCTTCTTACCTCTTCTTCAAATGTTTCAAGGTTACAATCTTTATCTGCATACCAACTCTTCTGTTCATCAAATGTCACATCTCTAAAAACAATAACTTGTTTGGTTAGAGGACTCCATAGCCTATAACCCATCTGATTTTCATCATAGCCAATAAATATATATATTCCAGCCTTTGGTTCAAGCTTATGTTTGAGTTGTGATGGTACATAAGCATAAGCAATTGATCCAAACACTTTACAATGATCAAGTGTTGGTTTCTTACCCCACCATGCTTCATAAGGGGTCATTCCATTTAGGGTTGCACAGGGTAACCTATTAATATAGTTGTATTTATAGCCTCAACCCAAAGATAATTAGGGCAATTCTTTTCTTTTAACATTGCTCTTGCAAACTCAACCAATGTTCTATTCCTCCTTTCTGCCACCCCATTGTGTTGAGGTGTATATCCGTAAGTTATTTCTCACTTGATACCTGCATTCCAAAGATAATCATTGAATTCTTGGGAGAAGTATTCTCCCCCTCCATCAGATCTCAACCTTTTGAGCTTTTGACCTGTAACTCTTTCTACATATGCATGAAAATGTTTGAAAGCTCCAAATACTTCTGATCTCTCCTTTAAAACATAAATGGTTATCCACCTTGTAGCATCATCAATAAAAAGAACATAATACCTAGACCCATTGATTGATCCTTCTTTTGTTGGTCCCCATACATCTGTATGTATGAGCTCTAGCAAACCATCATGCTTGAAACCTTTCTTCTGAAATGATAATCTATGTGCCTTTCCCATCTGACAAGCTTCACACTTTTAGATCATATGTTGACTTTCTACATTTGGTAGCCCTATTACAGATTGATTCTCCACGATGGTTTTAATTCCTTTTTCATTGAAGTGTCCTAACCTCTTATGCCAGAGGTCTAACTCTGTAAGTACTTCATCACCATATGTGATCAGGGCTTGACCAACATTCCCTTGCACTTTGAGAGTAAAAAGTCTGCCTTCCTTCTTACCACAGACAATTTGATTGTATCCATCCTCTGGATCTTCAATAAATACCCTTTCATTTGTAAATCTGACTTGAAAACCTTTCTCCACTCTTTGTCCCACACTAATCAAATTCTTTGGTATTGTTGGGATATACAAAACATTTGTTAG
Organism: Ceratopteris richardii; assembly: GCA_020310875.1. Taxonomy (NCBI): domain Eukaryota; kingdom Viridiplantae; phylum Streptophyta; class Polypodiopsida; order Polypodiales; family Pteridaceae; genus Ceratopteris; species Ceratopteris richardii. Next base: position 109,115,490 of record CM035406.1, read on the forward strand.
CAAATCAACTCCACTCCTGCACTTCACTTTTCGAACTAAATGCACATTATGTTTTGTATTGTCACCTATTTGTACTGTATGACTTGAAATACCTTCTTCCAATTCTGATAACAATTCTATATTACCTGAAAAATGATTTGAACAACCAGAGTCAATATAGAATACCTTGAGATCCTCCTTCTCTGATGTACTTATTGAATTCATCATCAATGTTGTATGGTTGTCATTTTGTGTATCATTTGCATAGTTGTAATAGGTAGTGTTGTAAGACTGATTCTGATTCCAATTTCTTCCACCACCTCTACCAAAACTTCCTCTTGAATTCTGTCTTCCTCTTTGAAAATGATTTTGAAACCTTCCACCTCTTCCTCTGCCATTATTACTTTGATTTTGATTTGATCCTTCTTGATTATGGCAACAATCATAGGCTAGATGATTGCTCAATCCACAAATCCAACATGTCTTCTTGTTATTGTTCTGATTTCCTCTACCTCTTCCATTTGCTCGACCTTTATCTCTGCCAAAACCTCTTCCTCTTGCATAATTTGCTTGAGTAGTCAGTTCTTCTTCATCATTTGCTTTACCTTTCTCACTTTTCTTCTTATTCTTTGCATACATAACAAAACTATATCCTTTATCTCCATCTGACTTCAAGTCTTGCTCAAATGTCAGCATCAGTCCAAGCAATCGATTTAATTCTGGCACGTAATGATTTAATGAAAGTTTAGTTGAGAGTAAAACGGTTTCCACCTCTCATCTCCTCTCAACCCTGCAAGCAATTGTGCTATCAACCTATGATCTTCAATATCCTCATCAATAGATCCAAGACTATCTGCTAAGTCCATCTTAGTGACATAATCACTAATACTCTGATTTTGCTTTTTCTTAAATGTGGTGAACTCTGACCATAAGCTAGCCTTCCTAGCTTTAGTAGTGTTTTGGAAGTGATCTTCCAAAGCATTCCATATGTCTTCAGTTGTTTCTAATCCTCTGATATGTGGTAGCAAATGATATGTGATAGTGTTATATATATGAGCCCTTGCACTTGCATCTCTCTTCTGCCATAGCTTCAAAGCTTCTAGTTCTTCTTTCCTTGGTTGACTTTCATCTTCAAATTTAGGATTTTCTTCTTGACCTGTCACATGTATCGTTAGATTCTTACTCATAAGTAAGGCTTCCATTCTCATTACCCAAGCAGGATAATTATCTCTGTCCAATTTGTCAATAGATACATGATCTTCCATAGTCTTCTTGTTTCTGCTGCAACCTGTGAGTATAAGGTTAAAGTATGGTACCCTTTGTAGATCTTCACCCTTGAGAATAACTTTGAAACATTCCTCTGATGTCTTTTATTGTTGAACACCTCAGCTTTCACCTCTTTAATGAAGAACTCTTCAATTTCTCTTGTATCTGTTCCTCCTTTCACTCCTGAGGACCTTTCTGCTCTGATACCACTTGTTGATGTATAAAACACCACAAGAACTAAGCTAAAGTGATATTAGAGCACCTCTGTAATCATCATTAGCTTATTAACACTCTCAATTTGAAAACTTTACCACCAAACTTAGGAAATAAAAAATTTCACTTTTCAAAAATCTGCACCTTTTCTTCTAACTTCAAATCTGATCTGTATTAGCTTGATTCGTACAAATTCATTTGATCTTTTGCTAATAAAAGTTCTTGCTAATGTTAAACAACACATACCAAGCAAGACTTTTAAGTAATAACTTCAAAATCTTCTGAATTCACTTCAACAATTGCACTATGTCTGAAATCTAAAAAATGCCTTCATCGATTTGACATACCTTCACTGTTAGACTCATTTCTCTGAGTATGCATCCTGTTTTGTAAAGATCTTTTGAAAAATTGTAGTTGAAGGTAGTAGCTTTAAAATGAGCTATCTATCATAAAAAACTTTACACTATACTGTGAGATTTGACCTTAAGAAGATCAGGGAAAAGTGCGCCAGAAAACTCGTAACTGTCAACTAACTTACACACTGATATGAAATCAATTAGAATTCAACACACAAGAGGAATTAGACCAAATCCTTTTACACAGGCATGTGTTAACTATTAGAGAAGATATGTACAAAATGGCTTGACATCATTCTGCTCATAGCCATGGAAAACTCTCATACACTGAGTAAACTTTCCTCAACATCTCTCACAGAAAAACCAGACTTTACTCTATTTAATCAAGGATTACAAAATTGAGTTCTCTACTTTGTTTCCAACTCAAATTAACTTATATACATATAGTCTACATACTCCTAGACTCAAACTCGTAAGTTTTGAAGTTCTATGCCAAGACTAAACTTTAATTTTGCACTATATTACAAGAGTGAATTTATCCCTTCACTTAGGCTTAGTTTTCTAAGTGCTTTGCCTTCACTTCTCTTTGTCTTTCTTCTTCCTTCATGTATCTACATATATTCATGTCTAATTAGTGAGTGAAGCCCCAACACCCCTCATGTGTTTACCTGCTCTTTCCTTGCTTGATTTGCATGCCTTCTTGGAGGTTCCTCTAAACCACTTGAGCTCTTCACTTGTCATGGCACGCTCGACTGGTATGTCATAAGCTAGGCACATGTATATAATTTGGGGGATGGCACAATAGCCATGGATGACATGCTTTTGTGCCCATCATTGTTGGGCTAATAATTGATCTTGAATCCAATTGGCAAGATCAATCATTTGAGGTCCTGTATTTGCTAAGTACAACCCAAACCAAATTCACTTTTGTGGGATCGTGAAACAATCTTGAGCCGGAAAAGCAAAATGTTGCATACAGATACATAATGGTTTTGATAATTCTATTGTAATGGTATAAATATCTAACCACTTCAAAACATCACCCCTTTTCATTGGCTCAGGAATGAGCCTCTCTCTCTCCGTTGGACTGTGAGTGTCATGGATCTTTAGGGTGTCTTGGATGAGATCATTTGAGAGATAGAATTTCTTATAAGGGGGATCATTAACTAGCAAAGGCAAAATGAAAGTTCCTAGCAATTCCTTCCTCACAAGGGTTCAACATTAGTCACCAAATAGAAGCATCGATAAAAATCTGATTTAGGTAGGGGTGCACAAAAATACTCTGTGAATCCAACCCTGGCCCAAATAGGTCATAATTCCTCTGAATTCTGAAGTTCTTCAAATTTCCACATGTGACTTGCTAAATCAAAGCATCGCATCATAGATGAAGTTAGCATCTACCAGAGGTCCTACAAGTCCTTGGAATTGATGGGAGTTGTTGTGTACTTTTTCGGTTCGTCCCAGGGGAGGATCTTCAATCGGCATTGGTCCCATAAAATCTTGAAACTTCAGTGGCTTCATAGCAGGGTAAGATTCAGCTAACAGATTACGGAAATTTACCATTGGCATACTGGTGCCCGCCTCTAAGGTTCTTTCCATTTGCATTGTGATCGATTGTGAGTGAGTAAGATCTGCTACAAAAGGAGAACATGTTAGTATGGAAATTAATTATGATCCCAATAAGGTGAGACCATAGTCCCTTTCCATAATTGATGCATAACCCATGTATATGTGTGTTGTGAGGTGGTTCATGTAATGATTTCTCAGAAACTAATGTAGGTCGTTAGATAGCCTATATGCTTTAGATAATGCTACATTGTTTTTTATGAGATTTTATTACAAGCTATGGTGGGTTAGTGAGAATGAATTTACACAAGGTTTAGGTGTGGGTGAATTATTACAAGGATAAGGGTTAGTCATGAGAGGTGTTATGTCATACGAAGGAGTGTGCGAAGATTTTTGGATGCATTTTGGCATATATTTCTAAGAGTTGATGAGTTGGTTTGGTTCTTTGGCTGAGGTACAAACGATGATTCTGGTAATGGTGGTGTGAATGGGTGAAGTGATTTAGAAGGGATGTATATTACATGGCTCAGTTGTTGAGCTAAAAGACAGTTCTTGAGTACCCAGATTTGCATGGGTGTGGGTCGGTTTGTCAAGCACTTCTTGGTGATCCAAATCTATCGTGTTCTCATCGATGGAGAAGAAGGTTGAGGGGAGGTTGGATGTTGACCATAATTCTACTTTGACTTCTTGTATGACTTCAATCTCTTTATCCATCACCTTCTCTCTTAGAAAATGATATAGAATCTCAATGTGTTTAGCCCTAGCATGAAAAACAGGATTAGCAGCTAAATACAATGAACTCATGTTATCTCCATGAATAGTGGGTGTACTCTGTATGATGTCAAAACTCTTCATAAGAGTCTTAAGCCATATCACTTCCTTTGCATCTTCCACCATACCTTTATACTTAGCCTCTGTAGATGATAAAGCAAGTGTGTGTTGCTTCTTTGAACACCACGAAATTAACTTATCTCCCACATAACACAAGTATCCATAAGTTGATCTCCTATCATCAGGATTACCTGCCCAATCTATATCACTATAGATCTTGATGTTTGTATCTGATGTAAAACCATAATACAAACCTTCTTTGAGGGTACCCTTAATGTACCTCAACACTCTTTGTCCTGCAATCCAATGTTCTTTCCTAGGACAATGCATGAATTGAGACAATACTCCCACTGCATATGACAAGTCAGGCCTAGTTAAAGTAGCATAGATCAGACTACCAAACAAACTTTGATATAGCTTCATGTCCTTGAACTCTTCTCCTCCATATCTACTCAATTTATGATTCACCTCCATTGGAGTAGGTGCTACCCTGCAATCATTCATCTTCAACTTGATCAACAAGTTTTTCAAATACCTTTCTTGAGTTACATACACTCCATGTTGAGTGTATGAGATCTCCATGCCCAAAAAATATGACAAGTCTCCCAAATCACTGATTTTGAACTCTTTCTCCATTTGCTTCTTTAGACTTTGAATACATTTCTCATCTGTACCTGTAAGAATTATATCATCAACATATATACACATGTAAATGAACCCATCTTCACTTGCTTTAACAAGCAAGCTACTATTTGCTTTAGATACTTGAAACCCAAGTTCTTTTAAGAACTTCAGAAGTCTATAATTCCATGCCCTTGGGGCCTGCTTCAAACCATACAAAGCTCTTTTGAGCTTGCACACATGATCTGGATACCTTTCATCTTTGAATCCTTGTGGTTGCTCCATGAAAACATCATCTGAAATATAACCATTTAGAAAAGCATTCTTCACATCTAATTGACATAATTTCCAACCTTTACATGTAGCAATAGCTATGAGTGTCCTGATGGTTGTCATCTTTGCCACAGGACTATAGGTCTCATCATAATCTATACCATATGTCTGAGCAAAACCTTTCACAACAAGTCTAGCTTTATACCTAGACACACTTCCATCTGCATACCTCTTTGTCTTGTAGACCCATTTGCATCCAATGATCTTCTGACAATTTGGTTTTGGAACCAAATTCCATGTTTGATTCTCCATCAATGCATCATATTCTTCCTGCATAGCTTTCTCCCAATTTTCCTTACCTTTTGCCTCTTCATATCTAGAAGGGTCTTCATCTGCCTTTACCATATAAGCATAATCTTTGGTAGCCAAAAAAGAAGCGTCATAGCTCTACCTTGTAGGTTGCCATTTGTGTCTTGTTGACCTTCTGAGTTCTCCACTCCTTGAGGTTTCTGGTTCATCACATTCTGGATCAAATCTTGGCACTTCTTCAACTTAAACCTATATGTAGCTCAGTGATGAGTAGCACCTTCTTTAATGTCAATCCGGGAAGACGTGAGGATGGTATGAAGACCACGAGCAAGTGGAGGCACAAGTGCGTGAGTGAGAAGCACACAAGCATGCACACACATACACACACACGCACACACACGGCAAGACAAAGAGTGAGAAGCAATGGAGTTCTTAGATTACTTTCAAAAAGCTCTTACAAGTTCATTTCACTTACAATCTACCCCAAAAATGAGCTCTCTAGCTCTATTTATAGTTTTTGACTAGGTTTTGGCCCTGTCCAGACCTAGTGTCCGGCCTAGTTAAAAATTAGGTTCCAGGGCTTATTAGAGGGCTCAAACGAGATCCAAAAAATATGAAAATTGGCAGGTAGATACTTCTAAAGCTCCTCAAGCTCAAGGACTCCTTGGCTTGCACAAAATGGAGCTACCAAAATATGAAATGATATTTACAATGGTTTTTAGTGATGAAAATCACTATTTCTGTAGGGATTTTCTCTATTGATTTGTCATACATACCTTTGAGCTCCCTACATACTCTTTCTTCATGTGTGCTCAACTCCTTGATGTCTGAAAAATTTAGATGGCCTACTTGCCAGATCTTCTTTGACTGCCATGTCTGCTTGTGCTGTCCCTTCGCTCTGACTCTCTTCGTCTTGTGGCTCCTTCGGTTCCTTGACTGTTGCCAACACCCCCCCCACTCTCGCGTCTGTCGCCCCTGACAGACCCCTGTCTAGATGTTCGTTGAACGTAGTATTGGACGACGTCGGAAGCGAGGTGATGTTCTTCTAATCTGAGCCCCCGTGCTAGATCTGTTAATAATGCGTCCCAATTCACTGGTCCTGGTACGTCCGGATGTGGCACCCGTAGTTGTTCTGAATGTATGGTTCTCTCCACAGCGAATAAGTGGAGGAGATGTGAAGGCCTGGGTACAAAAATTTCTGAGTGATATTCCCAGAATCCCGTTATGAACATCTCCTCGAATGTCTGTTTAAAACAGGCGGGGAGGTACTTTATTCTGGCGTGCCAAGCATATATTACTTCTATTGATGGGGTGGTGCTCATGTCGTAAACTAGGTCTTGGTTGCCTGTAACGAAGCTTGCTCCTGAGAAGTGGGGATCCTTAATGTTTTTAAATGTCCTGAATGTGATCAGCATTAATTCAAATATTTTCATACACATTTGTGCCATCACATCGGGTGTATTGCGTAGTCGAGTGCTCTAGTGTCTGATAGTAGAAACCATGTAATTTACAGTGGGAGGTCCTCATGGAGGTGCTAGATAAACATAATTTAGCCACTTGGCACAGCCTTTGATGTTCTTGACAGCAATGGTGAATTCGGGCCATGTGCGTCTTCGTAGGACTGGGGCATAACAAGGATTGTACTTAATAAAGAGGGGCATGTTATTCCAGGTTCGTACCATTTCAGGATAAGTCTCCAAGAGACGGATCCTCCAAGTGGGTTGATGAATAGATCCTCTTTTTGCACTCTCTGGTATATCGTTGGGGCCAAACTGGGTGGCAAAGGTGGGGGCCTTCCCACATTGTCGTTGGATCTCTGCGTTGTAATCAGCCAATAATATGCAATATGGCACATACTGATCATCATTGGTCCCTATCCACCTGTGATGGGACATATGTCTAAAATACTCGGACTTGATGACAGTGTCTTCTAATTTGGCTAATGATTGGATTTGTATTGCTACTCGTTCATCGTGAGTGTTCGCTGTCTTTTCTAATGGCTGAAACCATTCAGGTGCTTCCACTTCTAAGGTATCCATTCCCTTTGAGGTTTGTTGCCCGCCTGGCATTGGCATAGGAACGTATGGTTCCTCGTACGAATCATCTATCTCAATGGGAACCAAGTCTTCTGGCTCAGGTTCTATAACTGGATAGGGTTGCCTTTCATACTCTAGTAACTTTTTCTGGAGCTCAACCACCTGCTCTGTCAATGCCTTCACTTCCTCTAAAGTCGAGGCCGGCTCTATTACCTTGGTTGGAGCCTCTTGTTCCTTGAGCTGGCCACGTAGCTCATCACGTTCCCTTTCCAACTCATCATGAGCATCTAATAGATCTGCATAGCTTTCCAAGATGGTCTTCATTGTCTCTGAGGGTACGGCTTTAAACTGCTCTGGATCCATTTCGTGGGGAGAGCCTTCCATTGTTGCTTCTAGATTTGCTTCATTTTGCTGCTGCAGTCTCTTGTTCTCTTCAAGGGCGGTTGCCATGTGTTTTCTGAGGAGTGCCAAGTTACGCCGGAATCTGAGATTATCAGCTTGGTATACGTCCAGCAAGGCCTCGAGTTGTTTGGTGCCTGGATGTTGTGATGGTTGGGGAGTTTCTAGGAGTGTTTGGTGGGCATGTTCGAGCGTGGTGTAACGTTGGTTGAGTTATGCATTTTCTTCCTCGATCGCTGTGAGGCGGCTCTGAAGTTTCTGATTGGTAGTGATCACTTGATGATAACGATCGTCGAGAGCTCGATACTCATTCTGAAGTTGATAGACACATTGATTTAAAGCTAGAAATATACTATTTACATTAAATGATGCAGGGAGAGATGAAGATGCAGGGGAAATGGGGACGGGAAAGGGAGTTGTGAATGATGTGGAGTCAAGTGGAGATGTGGGTGGAGGGGGTATGGGGGACGGAGGTTGCATGGGGGAAGGGAGTGGTGCTGTGGAAGGAGATGTTTCCATAGTGTCAAATGTTTGAGTGACCGTGTAGATGGGGACCGTGGGTGGGGTGGATGTGACGTTAGTGAAGAGAGTGGTGAAGGTGGGCATAGTGACTCCCCCGAATTGGATTCCCGGAGAGAGTGGAATTCCCATGACGATTGTGGTGATAGTGGACGTGGTGGCGATAGTGTCACGTGGTGGAGTGAGTTGTGTAGTGAGGGGTGGGGAGGGTGGTGACAGTGGTGCTTCCTGATGTCCGTCTGTTTGCGTTGTACTTCCAGGTGCTGATATGTTGATATGAATTTGTTTTTCGGATCTCATGGGACGGGCGGGAACTCCTTTCTCAAATCGGTGAATGTAGGCCATTGCCTCATGAATGGCTTCATCCAATCCTACTGCATCGGCGTGTAGGTTTATGGACTCGATGAACATATCATCCACGCCTTCCTCTGCCAGCAATTGGTTCATGAGTTTCTTGCCTGCTTCAAGTGACATTTTATGTTGTTCTTGAACTAGCTGCATGGTTCGATATAGTCTTTTTATTTGTGCCAAATACGCGGGGGCACTTGCTAACTCTGAAGGTTCATCATACTCTTGTTCTTCGTAGGCTTCTTCCTCTTGTTCGGTCTCTTGTTCATCTACGTCGACTTCTACAACTTGCGGTCGGGTGGGGGCTGACGTTGTTGTATGGGTTTGTGGTTCCTGAGCTCGCTCTGTTTCCGTTTCGAGATTAGAGTCGTAGATCAGTCTAGCCACTTCCTCATCAGTGAGATCATTGAGAGTAAAGCCTTGTGGAAATTCCAAGTCCGATGGGACGGGTGGAAACACCAGATTGGGCCCCTCTGTACTTGGTCTTGGTAGCCGAATGGTGAATGATCTAATGCGTCGTGTCTGGGGAGGGATAATCTCTGGTGTAGTGGTGGCTCCCCTTGGTTGAGTGCAGGGTAATTGGACTCCCCCTCTCATCTTCTTTGATGGAGGACCTGCCGCTGATAGCCTTCTCTGGAACTCCTGAGCCCGGGACCATACGAGTGCCCGCTGAATAGACACGTCATAGGCTAGACATCGATAGATTATCTTGGTCAGAGCACAACACCCGTGGAGCACATTTTTCTGCTTCTTGTTCCACCGTTGATGGGCTAGGTGGATCTGATCTATGATCCAATGTGGTACGTTGATAGGGAGGTTTTCTATCTCTGCCAAATACAAGCTAAACCATATCTTCTTTGGTGGCATGGTGAATCTTTCCTGGGCGGGAAAAGCAAAATGCTGCATGACGGTCCGTAGGTGAAGAGCGATGGTCGGTGTCATTGCTACCATATCCTTCAGCTTATTGAGATCTTTATGTTTCATTCTGCCTGGAACCATTGTTTCCTTTTCAGTAGGAATGTGCATACCATGCATGTCCAATGCTTCTCGTACCAGATTGAGGGTCAGTTTGAAACTTTTAAGTTGGTGGCCTGGCAACAGTGAGGGTAACACAAAAGTGTTGTCGCCTCCCTTGGCCCTGCTAGGAGTGATGGTACTGATAAGATAAGAACAACGTAAGAAATCCGGCTTTGGTAAGTGGCCCTGAAATAACTGTCCAGGCCCGCTTTGGTCCATACCGAACACATTACTTCGGCATTCTAATAGTTCTCAAATTCGCGCGCGAAAAAATGGTAGCGTCCCCATTTACCATTAAACTCCAATTCAGCTTCCCAAAAATAGGTTCCATCACCCAATGGTCCTGCAACATCACTGAACCAATGAGCGTGTTTGCCCACCTGAGAGGTGTGTCCCTGAGGAGGATCCTGAATTGGGAGCACATGCACAGCTTGAAGTTCTTGCGGTCTTTCGGTGAGATGTGGTTCGAGGAGGAGTGTTTCTATATCCATAATCTGTGCGCTGGATCCGGCGTGAGAACTGGAACCTCCGGCTTCTGCCATAGTTATTGCTCGCTACTGATTCTGTCGAGAATATAGAGCATGCGTTAATATTGTAATGGACAAGATAGAACATGTTTGCCCTCGTTACAATATTATCGTGAGGTGAGTAATGGGTTAGTGGTCAGTGAGTGCACGATGGCAGTGTGTGTAGTTAATGCCTGGATAGTCCTAGGAGCTAGATGGAAAGATGCACTGTCTGACTAATGCAGTTAGTAAGTGGAGATGAATTCACAGATTGGGGTCGGGGGGTTTATTACAAGTCTTAAGTTGCCAAACGCCATGGATGACTTTTGGTCTTGGTTTTGTGGAGACTCGGGAGGGTCGCATGAGTAATTCTGCTGGGAGTTGTTGTGTCATTGGGACCCATTTACGAGTGAGTCCGTGCGTGCTTCTAGGTGGCACTGTGTTAGAGTGTATCAGACAAGAGTGGGTGGCGGCTGCTTGAGCGAGTGAACCATGTCGTGTAAGATGTGAATTGTGTGGGACTAGTTGAGCCCGCAAGCAAGCCTTAGGCACCCAAATTTGTCTTGATTGTGGGTCAGCCGTCATCGACTTCTTGGGTACCCAAATAGATTTTACTTTCTCAACAGGGGTTTTAGGAGTCCTCTTATTATCATCAAGTCGTTGATTACTAATAGGAAGTTGAGACCGTGGTTGCGACTTGGTTACGGTCGACAGCTTGTCTTTCCACACCCACATTTGTTTCATCGGCTGAGTTGTTCTGCTTCGCGCGTTCTTTTGGTCTCTCGCCTGGAGAGTCTTCAGTGATTGATCTGCCCTTAGTTGCTGCCTCCTTCTGGCCTTTGGAAAAGAAGGGAGTTCCATTGTGGTTCTGACTCCTTTTTTGAGATCTTTATTCTTCTGCATCACATAGCCTTGGACAAGAACAGCATGGTCAACTTCATGTGCACCCCTGGAGGGACCAGGAGTCCGTGTCTTTTCTAGTTCCTTGAGTGCTCCATTATTTAACTCAATTGTAATTCTAGTCTGATTCACCCATACCTGAAGAAGTCCACTTCTTAGGTTTAAGTTGACTGCTTGGTCATAGATCCAGTCTTGACCCAAGACAAGGGGTTCAGTGAGGTCCTCATCTTGACACACTAGTACTTTAACTGTCATTGCCTCATCATGAATATAGAGGGGAAGTTCCACCTCGCCCATGCAAGGGGTTTCCACGCCTCCCAATCCTATGAGATATGCTTCCACAGGATTGACAGTTAATTGCAACTCTTGACAGTGAGACAATTTAACAGCACTAGTGGCTGCACCTGAGTCAATCAAGGCTCTTACAGTCCTTGCACTCTTTCCTTGCCCTATATCTAAGGTTATGAAAGGACGTCGATCAGTTATCCTATGTGAGCTAACACCTGAAACTTCACACATAGCCACGTCATATCCTTGATCTGCATATGCATCTTGCCTAGGGTGCTCTCTACCTTGTCTTCTTAATTTCATTCTCCGTATGTGCTCTAGGGCTTCTGCTTGAGCTTCTTCTCGAATTCGCTTTTCTTCCTCTTTGCGTTTCTTAGCAGTATTGAGTCGACTTAGCATTTCCTCTGTGAGAGGTTCCTGATACAACTTGACTCTGCACCCACTAATGTAACTTGGAAGAACATCGCCTTCTAATGTGGCTAGTTGCACTGCTCCACTTGTTGAGATTCTATTAATGATCATGGGTCCGTAGCCTCTTTTCTCCAGCTTCCTAGCATGTTGTTTCAAAGTGTAGACGAGCACTAGGTCTCCTGCTTTCAACCCTTTATCCTTAACGTGGGCATCAAAGTAGGCCTTCTGTCGTTTCTTAGCTGCATATATCCTTGCAGCTGCTCTCAGTCTTGTTTCTCCTAATCGTTCAAGGTCAAAAAGTCTAGAGGAGAGTTCATGACCCGTCCATTCATGCTCTTGTGCCACTTTCAATGTAGGTATCAAAAAGTCTAAAGGTAGCACAGCATTTTGACCAAACACCATTTGAAAGGGAGTGGCTTGGAGTACCGTTTTGTAGGCAACTCGGTATGCCCAAACAGCATGGTGTAGCTGTTTGTCCCAATCAGAGCGTTTATTATTCACTAACTTGGTCAACACATTACATAGAATCTTGTTTGTGCTTTCGGCTTGCCCATTAGCTTGTGGGTGATAGGGGGCAGATTTCTTATGAACTACCAAGAATTCTTGGAGTAGATTTTCAATCACTTCGTTCAAGAAGTGAGTGCCTCTATCACTCACTAGCTCTATAGGTAGCCCATATCTTGTGAATACATTTTCAAACAAGAATTTAGCAGTTGTTTGAGCATCGTTCTTCGTTGTGGCTTTTACCTCTACCCACTTAGTTAGATAGTCTGTTGCAACAATGATATATTCTGCATGAGATCCCTTAGCTGGGGGATTAATAGGACCTACGAAGTCTATTCCCCACTTAGAGAATGCACGTCCACCCATCATAGGTTTCAGTGGCATCTCATCTTTACGTATAGGATACTGAGTTCTCTGACAGACATCACATCGTTTCACATAGGTATGTGCGTCCATGTGAAGGGTCGGCCACCAAAAGCCCGCAAATAGTATTGCCTTGATCACCCGATTTGGTCCAAAGTGTCCTCCTGCTACACCTTGGTGAGCAGTTTCCAAGATCTTAAGATATTCACTCTCATGGTCATAGTCTCAGGTAGCCATCTTTACCACGCTTGTATAGATTATCACCAATGAGTGAGTAATCCTGGGCTTCTTGTTCTAAACTCCTTTTCCTAACCAGGGTCATATCTGGAGGGAATGTTTTCGTCCTCAGGAAGGATACTAGTGGTTCACTCCAATCTGGCACTATGGACACGTGATAAAGAGTGGCATGTTCCACAGGTGGTTTAGTGCAGCAGATTGGGCATTCCTTGCACAACTTTTGGACATCAGCTTCCATAGTTAGCCAATGTACTCCTAGTCTCCTTAGTGTCTATAAGGTTCGTTGCTTTGAGTAGTGTTGCTCTAATGCACCTACATGTGCTAAATGCAACCATTTAGTGTACTCGTCCTCTTCTACACAACAAGCCAAGATTCCTTGATCTGTGTGCTTGTACATACTTCCTGCCATGATGTGATATTTTTGGGCTTTTACTACCTCTCTATCCTGCGTGTTTATTACTGGATGGTTAGGTCCGTATGTCAATACTGGCACTAATGGCTTAGCCCACTATGGTACCACTTCCAAGTTAAACAAGTAAGCATCAGGAAGGTCATCTGATACTCCTTGTGGGGCTTCTCCAGATGTGAGCCTAGAAGGATGATCAGCTCTCAAATGAGTCCTCCCTTTCCTTACCACAACCTCAAAATCATATTCCATTAGTAAGAGAAACCATCTTACTAATCTTCCTGTATTGCATGGCTTGTTCACGAGATATAACAATGCTTGGTGGTCAGTAAAAAATTTAAACTTGTTTGCAAGCAAATAGTGTCTAAATTTCTTAACTGCATATACCATGCCTAAGCCTTCTCTCTCAGTAGTGGTGTAATTTCGTTCCGCTGCATTCAATTGTCTACTGGCATAGGCAATTGGAAGATCCATATTACCTTCACCAGAAGGTTGAGCAATCACACACCCAATAGCATAATTGGATGCATCCACGTGAACATGGAATGGCTTATTCCAATTTGGTGTGGTCAAGATTGGTGCTGAACATAATCTTTGTTTAAGCTCCTGGAAGGAATTCTCACATTCGTCAGTCCACTCAAAGTTAGTCAAAAGTCCATACAGAGGCTTTGCTATGATGGCATACATGTGTATAAACCGTCGGTAATATCCACAATGCCCCATGAAAGCCTGTACTTCCTTGACATTCTTTGGCCTAGGTAACTCGGCTATGGCTCTCACTTTCTCTTCATCAGTGGATATGCCATTCTTTGACACTATGTGTCCCAGAATCTTGCCTTGCCTGACCATAAAGACGCACTTTTCTGGGTTCAGACAGACTTGATATTCTCTACATTTGTCAAAGATTTGTCTGAGTTCAGGAATATGGGTTTGTCTAATGTTGGAATGAGCACAAAGATCATCAACATAGACTTCTAAATTCTTCCTCAGGAACTCCTTAAATACATGGCACATTAGTCTCTGGAAGGTAGCTGGTGCATTGGTAAGCCCAAATGACATTACACGAAAGGCAAATATACCCCACTCTGTGGCAAAGGCTGTCTTATGCTGATCTTCTGGAGCTATGGCTACTTGATTGTAGCCCGAAAATCCATCGAGGAAGCTGTACACTTCCTTGCCTGCTACTCTTTCTAAGAGATGTTCTGTGATGGGAAGCGGATAGTTATCTCGAATTGTGGCTGCATTAACCTTCTTCAAGTTAATGCACACACGCAGCTTTCCATTTTCCTTGGGCACCACTACGATGGGGGATACCCACTCAGTGTGCTCAATTTCATAGATGAATCCAGCTTCAACCAGTCTATCTATCTCCTCTTTGATCTTGGCAGCATAATTATCATTATATGTATATGGCTTTTGCTTAGAGGGTTTGGCATCTGAGGTGATGGGGATAGTGTGTGAGCATATGTCAGGGTGTCCTTGTAACTCCAAGCAAACATGTCTCTGTATTCTCTGAGCAAGGCTATTAATGCATGCTCTTCTTCCTCTGTTAGGTCATGGCCTATGTACGTGCATCTCTCCTCTCCTTCTTCTAGGGCCACTACTATTTTCTTGGTGGTTTCTTTGTTATCATAGGCCTCTCCTGATTGTGCCTCTCGTTTAGGCATTCTTATCATAACTCTCCTGTCGTCTATCTCATACTTCTTAAGGGACCTCAAACAAAGATTCTTCCTCTTCTGGTGAGACTTCTCTCTTCTTTCGTTTCTTTCCTTCTTCCTTCGGGGTCACATGTGTGGCTAATCTTACATCATTTGTAAGCTCTCCATGCCTCTGGGGTTGAAATTCTACTTCATGGAAGTATTCTTCATCTGATGCAAAAGGTGGGTCCATAATGATTGACTCTAGATCGGAGTCACTTGCATCCTCAATTGCATCAGGGCTAGGTTCGCATTCTTCTAGAACTGCCTCTCCCATGATTGGCTCCATGGAGAAGACTGAAATGTCATAGCCATCCTCATCATAGTGAGGTGTCCATTGTTCCTCATTGATGGCTACATCCAAGGTTGCTAGAATTTCTGCCGAGCCGTGAGGTTCGAATTCTTCGTCTAGAAAAACTACAGGTGCATAGGCTGGGTCTTGAATGGGTCTATGTGTTTCGTTTGCACCTATTTCTCTAGCCTTTTCTCTCTTCTCTTCCTCTATTGCTACTTTGCACATCCATAAGTGAGTGTCTTCATGCATCCATGAGGATCCTGATCCTATGGAATGCACCGATTCCGTATCATCTTTGGCTCTATGGATGGGGTTCCATTGGATAGGAGGGACATCTCTATGAGAGTAATCCTTGAGATTGACTTTGGTCGTAACACCTAAGTGCTGCAGGTACAAAGAATTGGTTCCCCAATCCTGTACCACTTGCAACTGTCGCATAAAAGGTCTTCCCAAAATCATCTCATAGGAATGGTTCTTGCTAAAATCACATATAGCAAATGTGTGTTCGAACTCAACTCCACATGTGGTGAGAGTTATTCCTTCTAACAGCCCTAAGGGTCGCTCTATGTGACCATCGGCCATTTGCAATTTCATTCTCGTTGGCCTCAGTGCTGGCTTGCCCCAACGCTTCCATAGGGAAGTGGTGGCAATTGCAACTCCTGCACCTGAGTCCAAAATTGCCTTGGTGGTGTACTCCTGGTAGGTAATGGGAAGATAGGTGTTCCCTTCTTCACCTTCACATATATCTCCTATCTTATCCAAGGGTATCTCTGGCACTGTCCTAGGTGATCCTACCTGGGAACGAGGTTTTGCTATCTCGGGCACTTGATTGGCTACATGTTTCCACACTTCTGGTCTAACCTTAAGCAGCTCTTCCAAAGTGAGATTGCACTGCACTTTGGTATTCTTCACTATCTCTGTGTTCCTAGGTATGACTGAATCTTCGTTTCTTACCATGACTGTAGGTGCTCTCATACAGGTGGACTTTGCTTCCCATGGGCCTGTGAAATGGGGTAGTTCTTGTAAAGAAATAGACTCGAAGTCTAATCTTTCTTGAGATTGGGCACTCTCCTGCTCTCCATAAATGGAAGGAAGGTCTTGTGGGAATTGATCGTGTGTGTCATCCACAAGTTCAATGGGAGGAGGAACTTCACTCTCTTTAGCCCATTTCTCTTCTTGAATCTCTCGCAAGAATTCTAGTGTGTATTGATTCATAGAAGAAGAGGTGTCTGGCTCCGTAGAGTTAGGCACGTAGGCTTTCTGGGTAGGAAGACCTGCTCTTTCACTAGCCTTGTCATGGTGTTGAGGGGCGGGTTCCTTTTGTGATTGTGCAATTAGATTCTCCATTCTTTCTAGGGAAGGGGGGTTGTCTGGTTCAGTGGAATTAAGCTTTCGATGGGGGATGGGTCATGTTTTTGCTTGCTTTATCTCTTTCTTGATTTTTTTCTTCCTTGGCAGATCTTGCAATTATGCCCTCTAACTTCTCTAGAAGTCCATCCAAGTGTAATTACGTCTTGGCTGAGCCCGAGTAATTGAAAAGGCGACTGGCTTCAAACATAGTCTGAGCCAATGCGACCATTTTCGCACAAAGCTTGGTTCTTTCTATCTCTAGGTCAGCTCTAGGGTAGCACTTGTCATGATCCGTGACATTTGGCCCTTCTTGGATTCTGGCCTGATATGCTTTAAGCATCATGTCTATGTATTCAGGAGTGGGATAAGCTAATACTGATCCTACTCTAGGGGGGGGTGGAATCGTATGAGGTGGGTTGGAAGGTGGCGGGTCGGATGGCGATGGGAATGGTGGTGGTGCGGTAGTGTGAGAGGGAGTTTGAGATGTGAGTTCAGTTATCCTGGCTTTGGTTTCTCTTATGCTTTCCTCAAGTTCACTCATCTTTTTAGCCCATTGTCTTTTCATTCTTTCCCGACTATCTTTCCACGCTCTAGTCCTTTTCTTTGTCATGCTCTCGATTTCACTAGCCTCTGGGTTCTTATCCTGGTTTACCCCTTGGTTCTGCTGCAATGCCTGAGCTCTAGTCACTACCTGTACTGGTGCGGTGGATGTCACACTTCCTGTGGAGTCTACCACCAACCCAATAACGTTAATAGGAGTGATTTTTGGCATATTATTAGGATTCTTAGGGCAGTCTCGTAAGAGATGCTCCTTTCCACATTCTTGGCAAAAGCCCTGAATTGTCACTGACTGGGGTTGTGTAAGTGGAGGTAAGGGACAATCACGAATGAGGTGATCTCCCTGACATCTGTAGCATGGTCCTCTAGGGAATGGGGGTCTTACCTGCCTAGGTTGAGGCTTAGGATTGGGGTTCGTATACATGGCGTTTGTGTAATCTGACTCCCAACTAGGTTCACTCGGTTCCTCACTGTAGTAGGACTCACCATGTTCAGGAGATTGCATGTAGTAAGCATGGGGACTATCGACATGTGTAGAATCAAAGCTATGGTCACTGGGGTCACTTTCAGAAAGCAGTGGTGTTACAGGGACTATAGCTGTATTCAGGTTTTCTTCTGCTGCTGCATATTTTACTGGGATCACATTAGCTGGGGCAGGGGGTTGTTGTGCTAACACAGGCTGAGGCCTTTGTTGGTTTTGGTATGGTTGCTGATAAGGTTGTTGTGGTCTGCCATATGGCTGTGGAGGGTACAGGTTCTGGTATCTTCCCTGCTGAGGGTATGGCTGAGGGTAGGGTTGCCTAACCGCCTGCTTGTTGTATGGGCAATCTTGCGCGGTGTGATTGGTGTACCTCCGTTCTATGGTGCAGTACTGGCTACTAGAATTTAATTGGGGTTGAGCCATAATGGGACATACATTTGCCATATGGTCACCCCCACAAGTATAGCATCTTTTCACTGGGGCAAATCTTGGAATTTGTTTGCTAGAGACACCTAGTTTTTGAGCAACTTTCTCTGCAAGTTCCTCAATCGATGTGGATTGCGTGGAAGAGAGGCTAGAGGCACTATCTGAATCTTTGTATATCTTGGAAAGCTCTAACTCCTCCCCTAGGTTATCCTCAATGTCAATACACATGCGTACACACTCTTCTATGGTCCTAGGGTCCTTCAAGTACACATATGATCTTAATTTGGTACTTAGCAATCCATCCAAGAATAAAGCCACTTTCTTAGCTGGTGTGGGTAGCTCAGGGACAGGGCATCTTTCAAGATATTGCCTAAATCTCCTTCCTGCAAGTCTCACGGTCTCTTGAGGGGTTTGCTTGAAGCTGTGAATCAGTGAGGAGGTATTATGTCTTATGCCACTCTTAGAGAATTCAATAATGAAAGCCTCTAGGAGTTGGTCTATGCTCCTGAACTGTCTCTCGTTTAGTGGCTGAAACCATGTCAGGGCAGTGTTCCTAAGGGTTAGACCAAAGGCATTGTACTGCGTGAATAGATCCTCCACTTGTTCAGCTCTCAGGACTTGTCTAAACTCAGCCACATGATCGTATGGATCTCCAGTGCCATCAAAGTAGTTCTTCATGGACTTAACTAGCTGAGTTGGTCTCAAAGTCCTTGTGTGCTCTCTAGGTCGTGGTAGAGGGAACTCATCCGCATTTCTTTGATTCCTGTGAGCTCTAAGTACCTCAGGCTCTACTCTATTTGTTTCCATCCTCGTTCTTTCTCTGCCCCCTGAGTTGGCAAAGCTCACCTCCGGCCTTTCTCTATGTCTGTCTCTTTGAGTTCCGTGAGCGTGGGAGGTTCCAGCTCCTGGGTGACCAAAGGACACGTTCGATCTTGGTTGGGGGAAAAGGAATTCACCCTTCCAAGTGTAAGCATGCCTATCATTTTCTGTAACCACAAAGATCCTCTCTGAGGCGTGATCTAGGTAGGTCACTCTGCCTGGGCTATCAGGATCTTTAAACTCATAGATCATGATTGTTCCTATATCATTTGGCCGATCAGATTTATACCTCCAAAAGGCTTCATCAGTCTCTCGGTTCAGAAGCAGATCTATGCTCTTGTTGTCTTGGGGAATCCACTCAGGAGTGAGAATTCTCGTAAGAACAGATTTGCCTCGGGGGGTTCTAGGTTCTACACCCGTATTTCCTTGCTCCAGGTCACCTAAATCTGCATCTGAGATCACATTTCCGAATTCATCTGTCCTATCTGCGTGACTGGTGACTACGTATATGGTTCCTTCTTTGTCCAAGTATGCTCCGTTTTCAAACTTGACAACGGGGTGCTCTAGTCCAATGGATTGATCAGGATTCTTAATCTGTACCACAGATCTTCCTAGGCCGTCCTCATAGATGCTAGCACCTAATCGGTTGGTCCTAAGGTATTCCAACTGCGTTTTGTAAGGGCCTTCTACCCTTTGCAAGTATGGCACTCCTGAACTTCCCGTAGGCCTGTCCATGCCTTGAGACATCTCGGATTCACTAGTCTCAGAACTAGGGTAGTATGAGTGGTGGCTCAACTGTTGGGCCCAAGACCTAGCAGTGTGGTTGACACTGGCCTCTGAAGACCTAAGGCTTTGTCTATCTCTCCCTAGATGTCGCCCTGATCTAAGGTTCATAAGCCTAATTGAATAACCCAAATTTGCCCAAGTACAACCTCGTTGCAGAGTCCTTTTGTAACAGTTACTTGATTCTTTTTAGTTGATTACCGTGTTAGGATTCTTGTCTGATATCACGTCGTAAGGTATAGTTGAGTGTAGTTCCGCGCTTAAAGTTGTTCGTTCCACGTTAAGTTCTTTTCCTTTAAAGTTTTTGACAGTACAAAGATTATGTCCTTAGCTTGAACTTGAAAGTTTAGGTATTCTTCAACTTGATGATTGCCTATCATCGCCCTGACTTACTCCTACCTCTAGTCGTTCTTAGCCTACGCTAGGAATTGACGAATGGGAGTTGAGAATATTCCGACCTTTCTTGCTGATCCTTGCTCTTTAGTGCTCGAGAAGTTGATTCTCAAGCTTGCACAAACCCCTTGCTTGGATGCTCTCAATTGCTTCTCAATAGACCTGCATTAGTCCCAAGATTAGCTCCAGACTTAAATTCAAATGACAGACTAGACCACTTTCATGCATGTGACTCATCGACCAAATTATCTCTTGCCTTTTATAAAAAACAATCCCAAGGGTCCCTCAGGTTCCTACTTCGGGGTATGGTTAACTTCAAAAAACCCTATCTAATAATCTTGATCTGTACTCCCCACGAGCTTTCCAACAAAACAAGAATCACAACAATTGGATTTCGTATGAGGAAGTTATGTCAGTTCAGGCTTCAGGGATTAAAACAGGGTTCAAAACAGTTTAATCAAGCAGGCAGAAATTCTTGAATTACTTGGGTTGCGGCCTCAACATGCAATGCTAACCCCAAATGTTTGTCCCACAAATTGGCCAAGTTAGCCCCCTATTCTTTACCCTAGAAAATTGGCCAAATTTGCCCTTCTAATGCGTTCGCAAGTTCTGTCAGTCGCGATTGACAGGTCAGTCGCGATTGATGTGTTGATCGCAATTGACAGGTCCGTCGTGGCTGTCAGTCGCGATTGATGTGTCGATCGCGATTGACAGGTGGTTCGAAAAGTCAATCAATCGTGGTCAAAGGGTTGTTGACTCTGTCAGTCGCAATTGATGAGTCGATCGCGATTGACAGGTCGGTCGCGAGGGTCTGTCCGTCGTGGTCAAACAATCGTTGACTGTGTCGGCCGCGATGGATAGAGCCGTCATGGGCTGTCAGTCGCGATTGATGAGTCAATCGCGATTGATGACTCGATCGCGATTGACATGTGTCACGCGTATGATCCGTCAGTCGTGGTCAATCGGTCGTTGACTCTGTCGGTCGCGATTGACAGAGCCGTCGTGGGCTGTCAGTCGCGATTGACTGGTCGATCGCGATTGATAGGTCTGTCCGTCGTGGTTTGTCGATCGCGATTGACACAGCGATCGCGATTGATAGAAATCTGATGAATTTCAAAAATCTAAGCACATTTTTGGGAAGCTATAGGCCTGTAGATCATGGTTTTGCACTTTGTTTGGCAATTTGAGCATTTTTTCTGTCGGTCGCGATTGACAGAAGTCGACGACACACAGACAGTTACCGAGAATTCCGTACCTGCGCAGAGTGCTGGGGACGATGATGCGGCCTGTACCTGCAAGACAGCTCAAGAAACATGCAAAAACAGCACACCCAATTTCGCTCTCTCTCACAAGTGAAATGAGGGAAATGAGGTGGAGAAGGTGATATGATAAAAAAACTGAAATTTCCGCGATGATGGAAATGGAGGTGGAAGATGGTGATGATGATGATGGTGATGATGGTGGTAAGGTAAGAAAGAGAAAAATGGGAAAAGTAAAGAAATTACCTACAACGCCAACGTCTCCAATCTACGTCTTACCATCACACGCTCGTCCTCAAAGCTCGATCCCCGACAACGGTGCCAAAATTTGGTGTAGCTTAGTGATGAGTAGCACCTCCTTTAATGTCAATCCGGGAAGACGTGAGGATGGTATGAAGACCATGAGCAAGTGGAGGCACAAGTGCATGAGTGAGAAGCACACAAGCATGCACACACATACACACACACGCGCACACACGGCAAGACAAAGAGTGAGAAGCAATGGAGTTCTTAGATTACTTTCAAAAAGCTCTTACAAGTTCATTTCACTTACAATCTACCCCAAAAATGAGCTCTCTAGCTCTATTTATAGTTTTTGACTAGGTTTTGGCCCTGTCCAGACCTAGTGTCCGGCCTAGTTAAAAATTAGGTTCCAGGGCTTATTAGAGGGCTCAAACGAGATCCAAAAAATATGAAAATTGGCAGGTAGATACTTCTAAAGCTCCTCAAGCTCAAGGACTCCTTGGCTTGCACAAAATGGAGCTACCAAAATACGAAATGATATTTACAATGGTTTTTAGTGATGAAAATCACTATTTCTGTAGGGATTTTCTCTATTGATTTGTCATACATACCTTTGAGCTCCCTACTTACTCTTTCTTCTTGTGTGCTCAACTCCTTGATGTCTGAAAAATTTAGATGGCCTACTTGCCAGATCTTCTTTGACTGCCATGTCTGCTTGTGCTGTCCCTTCGCTCTGACTCTCTTCGTCTTGTGGCTCCTTCGGTTCCCTGACTGCTGCCAACACTATACTTCATTGTTCTCCTCTTCATCAAATATCTGAATCTTTGATTTACCTTTCTTTTGATTCACAACTTCTTCATCACCTACATAAATATTGATTGTACCTGCATACCAAGTACCTTGCTCATCAAATGTAACATCCTTTGATACAAGGAATTGTTTTGTGGATGGACTCCACAACCTATATCCCATCTGCTTATCAGCATATCCAATAAATACATACCTTTCAGCTTTAGGTTCCAATTTGTGCCTTAATTGTGATGGCCCATATGCATATGCCAAACATCCAAATACTTTGCAATGATCTAAAGTAGGTCTCTTACCCCACCATGCCTCATATGGTGTCATACCCTGCAAAGCTTTACATGGTAATCTATTGACCAAATAAGTAGCTGTGTTTACAGCCTCAGCCCACAAGTAATTTGGACAATTTTTCTCCTTCATCATGGATCTTGCAAACTCAACAAGAGTTCTATTCCTCCTTTCTGCTACACCATTTTGTTGAGGAGAGTACCTGCAAGTAATTTCCCTTTTTATACCTACATTCCACAAGTAATCGCTAAACTCATTAGAGAAATACTCTCCCACTCCATCTGACCTTAGTCTCTTCAACTTATGACCTGTAATTCTCTCTGCATACACATGATAATGTTTGAATGTATTGAATACCTCTGACTTATATTTGATCACATAGATAATGATCCATCTGGTAGCATCATCAACATAAATCACATAATACCTTGAACCATTAATACTGAAATCTTTTGATGGTCCCCACACATCTGTGTGTACCAATTCAAGCTTCTCTGAATACATAAAACCATGCTTGGAATAAGATAGCTTATGAGCCTTACCTAATTGACATGCATCACATATGTATGTCATATGTTGACCTGCAACATTAGGCAATCCAAGCACTGAACCATTATTAACCATATCTTTAATACCTCTTTCATTGAAATGTCCAAGCCTCTTGTGCCAAAGATCTAACTCAGAGATCTTATGTCCTCCATAAGTGAACAAGGCATGACCAACATTACCTTGGATGTTCAATGTGAACAATCTTCCTTCTTTCTTCCCTGAAACAATTTGTTTATACCCATTGCTAGGGTCTTCCACAAACACTCCTTCATTAGTGAACCTAACTTCATAACCTTTTTCAACAATTTGGCCTACACTTATTAGATTCTTAGGAATTGTAGGAACATACAAAACCTTACTCAAGAGAGTACTTCCATCCTTAGCCTTCACTGATCCAATTGACTTCACATTATGCTTTGTATTGTCACCTGTTTGAACTACATGATTTGTTACCTTATTCTCAAAATCAGTCATCAAAGCTATGTTGCCACTCAGGTGATTGCTACACCCTGAGTCAATGTAGAAGACTCTTTGGTCTTCAGTTTTCCTTTCACAAGTTGCATTCATTATCAATGTTGAATCCTCCTTCTGATCTGAAGCATAATTGTAGTAGGTATTGTTGTATTGTTGACTTTGGAATCCTCAACCTGCATTTCTTCCAAAGTAACCTCTACTACCTCTACCTTTGAAATTACCTCTTTGATTTCTGCCACCTCTTCCTCTTGAATTAAAATTCTGATTATATCCACCATTATTCTGAGTATTATGCCAACAATCATTAGCTAAGTGATTTGTCTTACCACAAATCCAGCAAGCTTTAACTCCATATTTATTATTCCTACCTCTTCCTCTACCTCTGCCACCTCCTCTTCCTCTTAGGAAGTTGGCTTGGCTAGTTGTACCTTCATCTTCATTTGCTTGTTGCTTCCCTTTGATATTCTTCTTCTTATCCTTTGAATACATTGCATGACCTGTACTTTTATCACCTTCACCTTTGACATCCTGCTCAAAGGTTAACATATATCCTAGCAACTGATTTAAGTCAAGAGTAAAATGATCAAGTGATAATTCAGTAGACAAAATGAATGGCTTCCATTTGTCATCACCTCTCAAACCTGTGAGGATTTACCTTACCAATTTATCCTCCTCAATATCTTCATCAACTGCTCCTAATGCATCTGCAATGTCCTTCATCCTTGTTACATAGTCTGAGATGGATTGAGAGGCCTTCTTCTTGATTGTGGTAAACTCTGCCCACAAGGATGCCTTCCTTGAGTTTGTGGTGTTTTGGAAATGCTCCTCCAAAGCATTCCATATATCACTTGCACTTTCAAGACCTCTAATGTGAGATAGCAAGTAGTCATTAACTGCCATGTAGATAATGCTCCTGGCTTGAGCATCTTTCTTCATCCAAGTCTTCAAATCTGATAATTCTTCCCTCGTTGGAACACTAGGATCTCTGAACTAAGGCTTTTCTTCTTCACCTGTGATATAACTTATCAAGTCTTTGCTCATAAGATGAGCTTCCATCCACATTGACCATGTTGGATAGTTCTCTCTATCCAACTTCTCTATCTGAAGAGAATCTCCCATCCTTTCTTCACCTGTGTATTGAATTCTTCAAAATTTATGAGTAATAGATGTACCTTTACTTTGAATGATACTCCTTTTGTCTTCCTTGATGTTGTATGGCCTCCTTCTCAAGCTTTTCTCTCAAGCTTTCACCTTTTGAATCTTCAGATGATGAATTCTTTATGACTGAAGCAGTCGCGATGCTCCCTTCTTCAATTTTGATATTTCCTGCTCTGATACCACTGATGGAGAGGGTTAATCTCCAAAAGAACAAGCTACTCTTGAAGTTAGAGCACCTCTATATCAAGAGTAACGCAAAACCTTCACCAATTTGGAGGATTAATGATCAATTATAAAGATTTTGGATAAACTATGAAGAAGATGATTCTACAGAAAGTCTGATGGACATATCTCTCTCGTTGACTTATCAAATGTGTAAATTTTTTTATAAAACTTTGCAAAACATGTTGCCTATAGTTTGCGCACCTTCTCCAAGTTAAATCATTTCAAAAAACTCACTAGATCTTGAGAAATGAACTTAACAAGTCACCTATGTCTAAAATTGTTCTTCTGAGAAGTCGATTCAGACACCTGTAACTTTTAACACTTGGTTCTCTCAATCTAGAACCCATTTATGCAAATGCTTTTAGCCATAGCTAGCTTACCTTCCAACTTAAAGATTGAGTGTTGCTTGCTCAAAACTTTGCACTGTGGAAGGAGAACTAACCAAAACATTAACATGGAATTTTGTGCCTGTTTCAGAAAACAGTGAACACTTCTTCACATATGAATGTTCCTACTCATAATTCTCACAGCCTGTTTACAGTTAGACTCTCAAACTTTAACCATAGACTCATTAACTATGGAATTAGACGTCTACAAAAGGTTTCTTGAAATGATCAAGCACAGAAAGAGAATACACAGAAACATCAGGTGAAATTTTTCTTCATTACTAGAGAACTTTTACGTCTGGATGAGAGAGCTAATCTTCACACTTCTCAAGGGTCTAATCACTTCTAACTATTCTGAATTCTTGTATTCTACACTCTCTCATATTTGGCCCGACATTTTTCCTTGTATATATAGGAAAATATTTACAAACTCCTGACTATACAAAAGTATAAGTGAACTATCTCTGAATTAATGTACATATGTGTACACATCTTCATCTAGATATGCAGTTCCTTCATGCTTCATAACTTGAACTTTTCTTTAGTCTTTGACTTCCAATCCTTCATTAATACTTCAATTGTTGATTTCCCTGCACCAACAAAATCATGTCCTATGTATGTGCATTTTTCTTCTCCTTCTTCTGTCCGAACTATTATTTTTTTGGTTTTTTCTCAATTATCGTACACTTCTCCAATGCTTTCTTCTCATTTAGGCATTCGTACCATGATTCTTCTATCTTCTATTTCATATTCTTTTAAGTTCTTCGATACTTCCATGAGGGGTTCTTCTTCTTTTGTCTCAAGTGATTTCTTTCTCTTCTTTTTGTGCTTACTTTTTGTACATTCTATGAGTGACTTGAGTTGTTCAACTTGATTGTCCTTTCATAAATCAGGGGTAGTGGATTCCACAAAGTAAAGATACTCCTCTTCTGTTGAGTAGAAGGGTTCCATGATAATGGACTCTAGGTCCTCATCACTAGTCTCATCTGGCTCTTGAGCCAAATCCATGCATTCTTCTAGGATGGGATCTTCCTCTAAAGGTTCTATCATAAAGACGGAAATTTCATATCCTTCCTCATCACAGTGACGGGTCCATTGTTCTTTGTTTATTGCTATATCCATAGTAGCTAAGATCTGTGCCCAATCATGAGGCTCAAATTCCTCATCGAAAAACACTATCGGTGCATAAGCAGGGTCTTGAAGAGTTCGTGGATGTCGTTCTGAACCTAAAGCTATGGCTTCTAATCGTTCTTCCTCTTGTTTGGATACCTTGCACATCCATAGATGAGTGTCCTCGTGCAACCATGAAGGGTCCGATTCTAATGAATGCACAAACTCTGTTTCTTCAGGTGACCTATGGATGGTATTCCACTGTATTGGGGGTGCATCATGATGGGAATAATCCTTGAGGTTAACTTTGGTGGTCACTCTTGTAGAGAGTACATGCATAGAAGAAAAATGAAAAGAAGAGTATACTCACAAAAGAAAGAGTGTGTGAGACTCAAAATGAGTAGACCATGAAATGGGTAAACTCACGTGGATTAGAAATGAGCTTGCCAAGAGCATGGAGTAGGCTCCTCAAGCTTCTAACCAAGTACAAATGGGGGGAGAGGCCCTCCTTATATAGATTTGGGAAGGGCTCTCCAAAATACATCTCATGTGGGATAATTCCCCTAAAAGGAGAATGAATACAATGGTAGAAGCGAATGGCAAGGTGCCCAAATACAAAGGAAATACAATATAAAATGGAAATAAACTAGAAATGGAGTGCCTCTAGATACAAAATGGAGATGCACACATGTGGATAAAAATATAGATGATGTAGGAGCATCATGTCATCAACATCCACTTTGTAGCTACATTTTGGAATGGTTGAATGTTGTAGAGGTCTACTAAGCGCTGGAGTGGAACTGGAGGTAGAGCCTTTGTGAACATGTCTTCTAGGTTCTCCTGAGAGGTACACGAGCTTCTCGTTGATAAAATGGTACTAGATCTCAATGTGCTTCGTTCGAGCATGGAACATTGGATTCTTGGTGATGGCCAAGGTTGACTGGCTATTTGTGTGGGTACGTGTCGGAGTAACCTGTAAAACACCAATGTCAGACAATAAAAGTTGAAGCCAGATGGCCTCACATGTTGCAAAGTTGGATGCTCGGTACTCAACCTTGGTGGATGATAGAGCAACTGTAGGCTACTTCTTGCTTGCCCAAGAGATAGGTCTTGAGCCAAAGCAAGAATATGTATCCAGAAGTAGACCATCAAGAATCAGGATCACCAGCCCAATCTAAATCTGATTATAGTGAGTTCGATGCCCCCTGTGTACCAAAGTCCATGACATCAGTTGAGGGCAAGGTAGTGAAGATAGACTGTCAAGAATCACAATCACCAACCCAATCTAAATCTAAGTATCGGGTGAGTTCGATGTCCCCTCGATACCAAAGACCATGATGTTGAGTGAGGGATGATGTGAAAATTGACTGAGTATATCTACTAGATAAGCAATATTCGGTCTAGTGTTGGCAAGATAGAGTAATGAGCCAACAAGATGTCAATAAGTATGCACATCCACAAGTAATGATGAGTTGTCCAGTGTGAGCTTGATGTTTGGATCAAGTGGTGTAGATACTAAGCGACATGGTCCATGTTATATCTAGAAAGAAGATCAGAGCAGTACTTCTTTTGTGATAGGAATATGCCTTCTTTTCTTTGCCAAACTTCCATACCTAAGAAGTAGTGAAGTAAGCCAAGATCTATCATAGAATACTCAAGATGAAGTTGTGTGGTGATGACTTGGATGTGTTCTTCATTTGAGCCTCGCAAGATTAAGTCATCTACATAGAGGATGATGATGGCCACTAAGGACGCATTCTGATAGATGTATAAGTTTGCATCGGCACTGCTTCTATGAAATCCTTTATCTTTGAAGAACTTGTGAATCTTTTCATACCAGGCCTTGGGAGCTTGCTTGAGTCCATAAAGTGCATTGTGAAGTTTGTGTACTTGATTTTCCTTTCCTTTGATCTTGAATTCTTCAGGTTCTTCAATGTATACTTCTTATTGAAGATTTCCATTGAGGAATGCACTTTTGACATCCAATTGGTAAATGGGCCACTTAATGTGAGCACTTAGTGCTAAGATGATTCTTATGGTTGTGAATCTTGCAATAGGAGCAAAGGTTTATTCATAGTAAATTCCATGTTGTTGTTTGTATCCCTTAGCTACCAACCTTGCTTTGTATTTATCTAATAAACCATCTAATTTGTATTTGACCTTGTAGAGCCACTTGACTCCTATAACTTGATGATTTGTGGGTTTAGGAACAAGATTCCAAGTTTTTTCTTCTCTATTGCATCCATTTCCACTTGCATAACTTCTTCTCACTCAGGTTGTCCTTGAGCTTCTTTGTAGTTATAAGGTTCTGGGATTTGTTGAATCTGGTGCATCAAGGCATAATTGACATAATGACTTTGTTCTCGCTATCTCTTGTCAATAAGTCTTTGAGATCTTCTTGGATGAATTGAAGTACTTACTTCTGAGTTGGTTTTGGAAAATACCGAGTCCCCCTTTGTAGTGTAGATGGGTGTTTAACACTTGTTAGATTCTTGTTGGAGTGGAAGCTTCATTGAATATTACATCCTTAGATGTTGTGATACGCTTTTGATTGCTCATATAAGATCATATATATAACCTTTGTAGTGTAGATGGGTGTATTAACACTTGTTGTTAGATTCTTGTTGGAGTGGAAGCTTCATTGAATATTACATCCTTAGATGTTGTGATACGCCTTTGATACGCTTTCGTTGTGGATTTCAAGATCATATAAGTGATACGCTTTTGATTGCTCACTATATCCTATGAAGATGTGCTTCTTAGACTTGGATTGCAACTTGTTGAGATCTTCTTTTGGCACGTGGACAAATGCTTCACTACCAAATACTCAAAATTAATGCACATTAGGCTTTCTTCCATAGTATGCTTCAAATGGTGTCTTGTTGTGCAATGCATTGGTGAAGCCTCGATTAAGTATGTTGTAGCTCAAGCGTAAGCACCACCTCCTCTACTTCTCAATCCGCGGAGACATGAGGACCGGTATGAAGACCTTGAGCGATTGAAGGCACAAGTGCATGAGTGAAGCACACAAGCATGCACACATCCACACACACGCGCACACGATAAGATCAAAGAGAGGAACAATGGAAAGCTTTCAATTGCAAAGGAACTCTCTTACAAAAGCTCTATTCTCTAACAAGCTAACCCCAAAAATGAGCTCTCTAGCTCTTTTTATAGTTTTTGGACTAGTTTTGGCCCTACCCAGACCTAGTGTCCGGCCTAGTTGAAAATTAGGTTCTAGGGCTTATTTGAAGGCTCAAACAGAGTCTAAAAATTATGAAAGTTGGTACGATGATACTTCTAATGCTCCTCAAGCTCGAGGACTCCTCAGCTTGCACAAAATGGAGCTACAAAAAGGTGAAATGATATTTACAATGGTTTCTAGTGATGAAAATCACTATTTTATAGGGATTTCTTCTGAAAACTTTACATACACGTCTTGGAGCTCCCGGTGTGATCCTTCTTCTTGTGTGTCCACTTATCTTATGGACTTATTATGCTTGTCCTTGACCTTGAGCTTCAACACTCCTCCCCCTCTCGAGTATGTCATCCCTGACAGACCCTTGTTGTAATGGTTGTTCTAGGTAGTGCTTTGAGAGGTAGTGTCCATTTGGTAGGAACCAGAGCCGTCTATCTTCCAAATGTGGCAGGGTTGGTTGTCGAGTTCTTCATTTCTCACTGCGAGCCTTTGAAAATTGTAGTCCCTTGGTATGTGCTTCTTCCTTGGATTCCAACATGATTGTGTCGTTGTGAGGCTCCATTGATGACCTCTAGATCTTCCAAAGATGATGTTCATAGTAGTCATGCCAAGTACTCATAACCCATAATGAGGTAAGTGTGTTCCTACATGGGTTGAGGAAAATATGTGCCTTGTGCACGGCCTTGTAATGTAGCCCTATGCATGCTTACTTGGAAAATGCATTGGAAGAAGTATGGTGCAAAAATTGGGGGTCTTGAGCTAAGTGCTCAAGGGTATGCCGATGAAGAGGTTTCCTAATCTATCATGGTTATGGTGTTGCCAAAGTAAAGATACTTACCATGGTGAAGGGTCGATCGATGTTTACCTCTTCGTGATGTACACCTACAAACTGTCCTTGTTGAGCTACAACTAATTTCTTAGGCACCCAAACTTGTCGGATACCTTGTGGTTGAGCTTGTCCTAGCTTCTTCGTTCGTCTTCTGGCCTGGTTGGCTTGCCTCGATGGGAATTGTGGGGGCAAGGCTGGTGGTTTCTCTCCTTTTTATACCCACATCTGCTTCATGCCCGACACTACTGCCTTCTTGAAATTATGTTGCCTATTTGATACAGCAGTTTTCATGTATTGTTTCTCTTCCTTGTGGGATTGAACTACTACAGATGGCTGAGACTTCGTACAAGAAGGGAGTCTCACTGGGTCTCCGACTCTTTTGTTGGAGGTAGCATCCTTCTGCATCATAGAGCTTTGTACACATAGAACTTCTCCTTCTCTAAGATTATTCCTAAGAGAATGTGTGACACCATGATCTGTGAGCATGCAGTTTTCTAACTCTAATGTAATGCATTGTTCATGAACCCAAACTTGAAGAAGTTGGCTCCTTAGGTTTAAGTTGTTTGCATGGTCATAGATCCAATCTTGTCCCAAGACAAGTGGTTCATTAAGGTCCTCATCTTGACACACTAGCATTTTGACTATCATTGGAACATCATGAAGATAGATGGGAAGCTCTACCTCGCCCAAACAAGGGGTTTCCACACCTCCCAATCCTATGAGATAGGCTTCTATGGGATTGACGTTCAACTGCACCTGAAAGTCATGAACATCATGAAGATAGATGGGAAGCTCTACCTCGCCCAAACAAGGGGTTTCCACACCTCCCAATCCTATGAGATAGGCTTCTATGAAAGTCTAACTGCACTAGTTGTTGCACCTGAGTCAATCAATGCTCTCACAGCCCTTACATTCTCTCTGTGTCCTACCTCTATGATCACAAAGGAACGTCGGTCAATTATTCGAGAAGTAATTATGCCCGATTTTTGGCACATGTCCATGTGATATTTTGGGGCTTTCGGGTTGACATCTAGGCCTAATCAAACCTACCTTATTTCATCTAATACGCTCTCTCTCCTCCGCTTGTGCTTCTTTTCTGACCCTCAACTCTTCTTCTTTCCACTTCTTAGCAGTGCTGAGTCTCGTTAGCATATCCTCTGTAAGAGGTTCTTGATATAGCTTGACTCGACATCCACTAATATAGCTTGGCAAGATGTCAGCCTCTAGAGTGGCCAATTGAACCGCATCACTAGTGGAAATTCTATTAATGATCATGGGTCCATATCCTCTTTTTTCCCATTTACGAGCATGCTGCTTTAGTGTATAAACCAGCACTAGATCTCCTTCTTTCAATCCTTTATCTTTGATGTATGCATCAAAGTATGCCTTTTTCCTTTTCTTTGCAGCATAGATGCCTGCTGTCGCATGTAGCCACGTCTCACCTAAGCGTTCTAAATCAAAGATCTTGGATGACAATTCATGTCCATTCCACTCGTGCTCTTGTGCTACTTTTAAAGCAAGGATTAGGAAATCTAATGGTAGCACTACATTTTATCCAAAGACCATCTGAAATGGGGTGGCATTGAGTACCATCTTATAGGCAACTCGATAAGCCCAAACAGCATGATGAAGTTGTTTGTTCCAATCAGAGCGTTTATTATTGACCAGTTTTGTCAAGACATTACATAGGATCTTGTTTGTGCTCTCAGCTTGTTCGTTAGCTTGGGGTGATAGGCAGAAGAATTCTTATGTATCACCAAGAATTCTTGGAGAAGATTTTCAATGACTTCATTCAAGAAGTGTGTGCCTCTATCACTCACTAACCCTATTGGTAGTCCATATCTAGTGAACACATTCTCGAATAAGAACTTAGCCGTAGTCTGAACATCATTCTTTGTTGTGGCTTTCACTTCTACCAACTTGGTAAAGTAATATGTGGCTACAATAATGTATTCTGCATGGGAGTTTCTAGCTGGGGGGTTAACATGACCTACAAAGTCTATACCCCACTTCGAAAATGCACGTCCTCCCATCATTGGCCTCAAAGGCATCTCATCTTTTCTAATTGGATACTGTGCACGTTGAAATGTGTCACATTTCTTCACATAGGTATGTGCATCCATATGAAGGGTGGGCCACCAAAGTCCTGAGAATAGAATGGTCTTGATTACTCGATCAGGACCAAAGTGTCCACCTGCAACACCATTGTGTGCAGTTTCTAAGACTTTCAAATAGTCTGATTCGTGAACACACAATCTTAGGTAACCATCTTTGCCTCTTCGGTATAGGTTGTCTCCTACTAAGGCATAGTCTTGAGCCTCTTGCTCCATGCTTCGTCTTCTTGCTAGACTAGCCTCTTTGGGTAATCTTCTCGATCGCATAAATTCTACCAATGGAGCACTCCAATCTCGAACTAATGACACATGATAAAGGGTAGCATGCTCCACTGGGGGTTTTTCCTGGCACACTGGACAATTCTTAATCCACTCATGTATTTCTTTGTCAATGCTAGGCCAATACACTCCTAAACGTTTCAGATTCTACAATGTTCATTGTTTAGAATAGTGATTTCCTAGCAATCCGTCATGGGCTTGTTGCAACCAACTACTATGTTCATCACCCTCAATATCTTTTTTGTACATGCTTCCTACCAATATGTGATATTTTTGTGATTTTACAATTTCTTCTTGTAATGTTTTCACATTCTTATTTGCGGGTCCGAAGGTTAGGACTGGTACCAACTTATTTGCCCATTTAGGAACAACTTCTAAATTGAACAGATAAGCATTAGGTAGTTCATCAGACACTCCTTGCGGTGACTCTCCTAAAGTGATGTGAGAAAGGTGATCTTCCCTATGGTGGGTTCTACCTTTCCTGACAACAACTTCAAAATCATATTCTATTAGTAAGATGAACCATCTTACTAAGCGTCTTGTATTGCAAGGTTTATTGACCAAATATAACAGGTTTATTGACCAAATATAACAGGTTTATTGACCAAATATAACAAAGCTTGATGATCAGTGAAAAACTTGAACTTGTTGGCCAATAAATAGTGTCTAAAATTCTTCACAGCATATACCATGCCTAAGCCCTCTCTTTCAGTGGTGGTATAGTTTCGTTCAGCTACAGTTAGCTATCTGCTAGCGTATGCTATGGGTAAATCTAAATTTCCCTCAATTGTGGGTTGTGCTAGCACACATCCTATGGCATGATTGGATGCATCCACATGGACATGCATGGCTTATTCCAATCAGGAGTGGTCAGTATTGGTGCTGTGCACAAACTTCTCTTCAACTCATTGAAGAAATTCTCGCATTCGTTGTTCCATTTGAAACTTGTCAACAAGGCATAAAGAGGTTTAGCTATGATCGCATACATGTGGATAAACCTACGGTAATATCCACAATGGCCCATATAGGCTTGTACCTCTTTAACATTCCTTGGTCTTGGAAGCTCTGCTATGGCTCTTACTTTGTCCTCATCTGTTGATATTCCATTCTTAGAAACAATGTGACCTAAGATTTTACCTTGTCATACCATGAACACACACTTCTCAGGGTTCAGAAAAACTCGATACTCTCAACACTTATTGAAGTTTTGTCTGAGCTCAGCGATGTGGTATCTTCTTTCTTGGGAATGAGCACATAAATCATCCACATATACTTCTAAGCTCTTTCGCAAGAAATCTTTGAACACATGACACATGAGCCTTTGGAATGTTGCAGGTGCATTTGTGAGCCCAAATGGCATCACACGAAACGCAAAGATTCCCCACTCTGTGGCAAAAGCCGTTGTCGTAGAGATTTTATCTCTACTCTCGCTTCATCTTGCCTCAAATCGGATCACTCTTTGGATCAAAGATGCAAGGAACTACTGAGGATGTTGGACAGATCTTCACTTCCAAAGGGATTATGGAAACAAAGATTGAATCATAAAATAGATAAGCAAAGTGTGCATGTGACCATAAGAGAAGGACTAGATGCAATGAAGATAGATAAAATTATGAAGATAGTTCTACAAAAAGTTTCAACGTTTAAGATAGAACGATGGAACAAGGAGGATGTTTTCTAGAACTATATGTTACAAAGTACAAAATTTGGATTTCTATATGCGCAAAGGATGGCCAATTCATTATACTTTAAATTGAGAGTTTATGAAATTGAAAGCATCAGTGGGCCAGTAAGGAGAAGATGACTCGAGATGAAGACAAATATTGATTCAGAGTTTTTTGCATGGAAATAGGCCAATTCTGCATGAAGGTAACGTCGGCCGATATTTCTTTTTGGAAAGACAACGACGTCGTTCTGATATCTGGGCATCGAGGCGGTGGCTACTTCCAGTGGATGAAGGCAGTGCCTCTTGTCACTGCACTTTTGGCATGATCAGACAACGAAGGTAGAAGCGCCATACGATGGGGAGAATATTAAGGAGGCTAATACATGCGTTCTTGACGGGCAATTATAGAAAGTGAATATCTGACTTGGGCATGATATGGCAGCGATGATGGCAGTGCTATGTTGATATACAGATCTGAAGGAGGCCAATACGTGTGTTCTGAGGGAGGCAAAGACTTCATTTTCCCAGACGAATTCTCTGACGAGGAGCTGCCGCGGAGTGAATTACTGCAAAAGGGTGTTGTCATGTCGATGGGGAGGAGAGAAATCAGTCAGCAGTTATAAAGCAGGTCTTCAACATCGACATGATAACACCCTTTTGCAGTAATTCACTCCGCGGCAGCTCCTCGTCAGAGAATTCGTCAAGGAAAATGAAGTCTTTGCCTCCCTCAGAACACACGTATTGGCATCCTTCAGATCTGTATATCAACATAGCACTGCCATCATCGCTGCCATATCATGCCCAAGTCAGATATTCACTTTCTATAATTGCTCGTCAAGAACGCATGTATTAGCCTCCTTAATATTCTCCCCATCGTATGGCGCTTCTACCTTCGTTGTCTGATCATGCCAAAAGTGCAGTGACAAGAGGCACTGCCTTCATCCACTGGAAGTAGCCACTGCCTCGATGCCCAGATATCAGAATGACGTCCTTTTCTTTCCAAAAGAAATATCGGCCGACGTTACCTTCATGCAGAATTGGCCTATTTCCATGCAAAAAACTCCGAATCAATATTTGTCTTCATCTCGAGTCATCTTCTCCTTAGTGGCCCATTGATGCTTTCAATTCCATAAACTCTCAATTTAAAGTATAATGAATTGGCCATCCTTTGCGCATATAGAAATCCAAATTTTGTACTTTGTAACATATAGTTCTAGAAAACATCCTCCTTATTCCATCGTTCTATCTTAAACGTTGAAACTTTTTGTAGAACTATCTTCATAATTTTATCTATCTTCATTACATCTAGTGTGGTTTTGGCTTTGAAACAAACTTTATGAAACCTTCTCTTATGGTCACATGCACACTTTGCTTATCTATTTTATGATTCAATCTTTGTTTCCATAATCCCTTTGGAAGTGAAGATCTGTCCAACATCCTCAGCAGTTCCTTGCATCTTTGATCCAAAGAGTGATCCGATTTGAGGCAAGATGAAGCGAGAGTAGAGATAAAATCTCTACGACACTCACCCCCACCAAACCTGTGCGTCCTTCTGGATGCACCAACCAAGACCTCTATGCTGCTTTCAAAAGATCATCTTCATAATATTTTATATGTGCATGGGTAAAAATAGTAAAGTGCCTTATGCATGGCCGTGTATTGGGCCCTATAAATGCATACTTTAAGTGCATTAAAAACATAATGGTGCAAAAATCAAGGTTTTAGCATTCGATGTCAAGGCTTCACACTCAAATTGATGTCACTAGCTTCGCATATATATACAACTCATTACAAGTGCAATCAAGCGTGCACGTATGGGTTTAAAAATACTCGTGCTCTCTACATTTCATTTATGCATGCTTTAGATGCATGAAGGAAAACTAGAATGGTGCGAAAATCAAGGTTTTATGGTATCTAAGCAAGAAAACTTTCAATACTCACAATTCCACTCTCTCACAGATGCAATCTCTCTTCCTTACTCAGAACTATGCTCTCTCTAATCTCTCAAAACTTGATTTATTAACTTTTCAACGATGTTTACCTATTTATCTAATGTGCATATGGACATGCTTCTATTGGTTTTAAAAGACGTGCTTTCTACACATTTGTACATGCATACTTGGTGTGCAATGCATCTCAAAATGGTGCAATAAAGCTTTAGGTTAACAGGAGAACTAAGAAAAAAGACAAAGCTTTTTGATCTTCACTTCACTTCCTATTTCCATTGCCTTCCTTCGATCTTCTCCTACATTCAAATACTAAACACGTGATAAGAAATATCGAATCAAAATATTCATATGTACATATAGAATTCATGAAAGGACTTTATGGTATGTATAGACGATTCAAAAACTGTTGCTCTTCTATCCAAAACCTTGTTTAGTACCTGTTATCAAAACCCTCATAAAGATCATTAGTATAAAATAATCATTAAATTAATTATATCTATAAAAACTCATTAATTAAAGTTCTCATAATTACCTTTTGATGAGGGAGATGGTAAACTCCCGTTCTCGTATCTCTTGTTTAGGGAGAGATAAAACTCCTTGTGCTCGTGCTCGTAATTATCTTTTGTTTAGGGAGAGATAAAACTCCTCGTGCTCGTGCTCATAATTATCTTTTGTTTAGGGAGAGATAAAACTCCTCGTGCTCGTATCTTTTGATGAGGGAGAGATACAACTCCTATTCATGTGTGTTTTTAATTTTGAGGTAGAACACTACAAAACTCCCTTTCATAATTACCTTTTGATGAGGGAGAGGTAAAACTCCCATGATTTCTTCCTAGTTGTGAAAGAAAGAAAATCATAAGTTCATCATAAGTTTAGGAAATGACAAGCATAATGATCAAACGTATTTGCAAGCATATTGTACATATAATTTCAAACATGTTTTAGTTTAATTTGAATATTTTAGTATTCTTTTGATTTAAGCAAATCATAATACAAAACTTTATCATAAGCTTTTAACTAGCTTTTCCAAACAAAACAATTTAGGTATATGTTCATCTTCTTTAGGAAAACAGGCATATATGCAACAAGCAATATCAAAACTTGAAAAGTTTTATCTTCAATAAATAATCACAATAAAACTATTCTCTATTCTTCTCCTTTTTCTTAACTTTAGATAAGTTTTTGGTATTATTTTCAATCTTCCATATGGCTTCTTGTACCCATTTTTCCATATTCTTGTCATGTTCTAATTGAATTTGAAGATTTTCATCTTCAGATGTTTGTACTCTTCTTTCATCATATTTCTCTTGGTCACAACCATTATCATTTTCTATGACTTTAGGTTCTGTTTTAACCTCATGTATGTCTTTATTTCCATCCATTGATTGTTCATTTTCATCATCTTTTATCCTTACATCTTCTTCATTCTTTATCTTTTCCAATGTATCTTGATCCTTAGATGTAGTTTGAATATCAATGTTACTCATAGATTTTGGTGTAAGAAGGTTTTGATCATTGTCCAAGCATTCACTTTTAGTCACAATCTTGGTGTTCATAAAATTTAATTGACATACATTACTTTTCTCATCATGACTCTTAGGTTTCCATTGTTTTTGAAGTTTGGTTTTAGGACTAAATTTTGTTTGGTCAAAGTACTCTTTCATCCCTCCTCGACTTAAGTTTAAACGCAAAGGTAGTTGTGTTTGATAATCACAAATCTTCTGGTCATGTGAAATGACTAAGTGAATTTGACATGCATTATTATAAGCAACACAATCCTCATACATATGACCTAGTTGGTCACACCAGAAACATCTGAAGGGATATACTTTCCTATTCATAGCCCTATAGGTGGATCTCCTAAATTCATTCATATGGGTTTCATTAGGGAACTTTGGAGATAAGCTTTGCATTTCATGTTCATCACACTTGCATTTAGGGAGTTCATTAACTTGTTTGGTCAAATCATCTATTTGGCTTTTTAAATTTTTAACAACTTCTTGTAAAATTCCACACATCACACTATTTGAATTTGAAAACTCACTTAACTTGTCAATTAACAGAAATACTTCTTTAAATTTTGCTTGATTTGATGAGTTTAGCTTATCCTCTAAATCTTTGACTTGCACATCAAGTCCCAAATTTGCATTCTTAATTAAGCCCTGCATAGTAGAGTTCCTTTTATGTGTGTTTAAATTAACTGCTTTCTTTTTACCCATTGATATTTGAGAAACAAGAAGTCTTAGAGGATAGATCAATACCTGCAATCTGAGTCGAAGAAGAGGCTCAAAGAGTGACTGTGTGAAAATTTATACAATTTTTAATAGGATCAAAATCTAATACATCAATTGCTAATAGATGAATGTGCAAACGTTCCTGCTTCTAATGTCGATGAGAGGGGTGGCGAGATGAGGATAGCTACTTGCCACTCTTCGTGGAGGCGCTCACTTCCCTAGGGAACAGCCCTCAACACCTAGAAGAGTGCAAGGTTTCAAAGACAAAGCCACTGCTCCCACGGATGACGAAGCTTCTGCAATTCAACCTGTTGATATGATATATGCACATGCAAGCAAAATTTAAACTTTATACCTGAGCTGCAAGGCCGTTGCTTCACGTCGGGTTCACCAAGTTGTCGGCGCGAAAGAAGCGGTCGGTGGATCAAGCCAACCGCCGGAAAATACGGCGCACGCGGGGTGCTTGGCGCAACTTAGGTAAAGAGAAACTCACAAAACATATATAAACTTAGGCAAATAATGAGTTCAAAATCAAAGGCTTCTTTGAGAGCTTTGGAAAGACTTCTCATCCATTGATGCACATTTCAATAAGCATTAAGCACTTTATCTAGTATAAGCATTGAAATCCTATCATCCTTAATCATAAGAAATTTTATCCTAATTTCATTATTGATCATCACTATTTTTAGCGAAAGAATAATAGTTCTTTTGCACTTTTGATATTAAATAGGTCACAAAGCTTTGATCGTAGGTTTCTAACTCTCAAGCATTGATCTTAGGTTTCTTCTTTTATTCAATTTATACTCCGATTCACATAAGCACTGTATATTGTGACAGAATACATTTGAGATCCATTATAAATCGATCAACCTATTCAATGTATGAAGCACAGCTTGACCGCATCTCAGAGTATGAAGTGAAAATGCGTTTGCAGGTCATGGAGCGAAATAGCTAATAATTTAAACTTCTGTGTGTTTAGA
The DNA here is from genome assembly GCA_020310875.1 of Ceratopteris richardii. Classification (NCBI taxonomy): domain Eukaryota; kingdom Viridiplantae; phylum Streptophyta; class Polypodiopsida; order Polypodiales; family Pteridaceae; genus Ceratopteris; species Ceratopteris richardii. Next base: position 109,155,386 of record CM035406.1, read on the forward strand.
TTTCATGTTTATCTCTCATAAAACTTGAACTATAGTGCTAACTAAACTCGTTGGCAGAAGAAACAGACACATTAAGTTGAAGTTCAATCTTATAGTTTTCACACTTTTTGGTTTCTTGATCCGGTTCTTTTAAAGTATAGTAACATAGTGGCCGATATAATAACAGAAAATTAGTTAGCAATTCATAAAGTTAACACGAAGGGTGTAGCATATACTCCATATATATATCGCAAACTTTTCTTAAATTAAACTAAACATTATAAGCTAACCAGGCAAAGTCTCCAGCTCGAATAAATTGGCGACTCTCTGATTGCTGGTAGCTACAATTGTCGTCGCTAGAACCCTTCAGATTACCATTTTTCCAATCACCCATTGTCATGATCATTCTGTGCTCATCATATATCTCAGATCTTCAGCATATAGAGGGTCGTTATCAGATCATAACCCAGAATTCGTTGTCGGATATGCTGAATAATTATAATCAGAAACATTTAGCTCTTTGATTTTAGATCTTCAGTCCGTGACGATAGTTACTTCTACTGTCAGATATAGTAACTAGAGACTTGTTCTAACCCAATAAAAACGTTAAAGCGATTTCGTGCTTTATCTGTGTTTATCAATAACTAATGTGGGAAATATGAGAATTCATACTTTGAGTTATTCAATATTCTTCATGGTTAGAGCGAAAACATAATAATGAGGCGTATGATCTATAATATAACGGTAAACATGAAGATCTCAATAGTCAGAGAAACATCAGAATCAAAAGTTGTCAGAGTGAATGTAGGATTAACAAAGGAGGAAAAAAAAAAACATAGATATGGGCTAGTCGTGGCGGACAATAGAGTGGATAAACATCAGACATCACCCAGATTACTAGAATTCAAAAGCTCATCTGCACACATTTGAGTTCGTCACATTCATCAATATACACATGAAAATTGTAACAGAGAAAAACTACCCGATAACAAGCTATTGCATGAGTAACTCCTTTCCAGTGCCACTTCCTTAATTTGCCTCTGGCTCTTCAATGATCCACGTTAAACTGCCTGCGGCTCTCCGAGTGTATGGACAATTGTTAGAGCATAAGTTGTCTGCCTATCCTTTGATGATCCACGTTAAACTGCCTGCGGCTCTCCGAGTGTATGGACAATTGTTAGAGCATAAGTTGTCTGCCTATCCTTTGATCAGTTGCCAAAATCCTCCTCCTTTCTACCAGCCCGTCATGAATATATAGACCTTTAGCTGAGCTTCTCCATCCCGTAGTCCGATCATACTAGCACTCATATATATAATCTCATCAAAATTCTTTTTCCGCTCTCTCTGTTGCTTCAATCTCTACCACTTCTCCGCATTGAATTCTTCTAATAATAAGCTTTGAACTATTTGAGAAATTGGAACAATATGATCTGTTTGTCGGTATCATGCTCCTATCATGAATACTGCAAGACTGTGATGATTGATGGCAGAGACGACACTCTTGACCTCCAACTATCGTTCTCTTCTGCCGTCCGCTTCAGCTTGAATAGGCTTTTCCCCTTCCACAGTCATGCGTGATCTTCTTTTTTCCCTCAATGAAGACCTGCTTTATAACTGCCGATTGATTTCTCTCCTCCCCATCGACATGATAACACCCTTTTGCAGTAATTCACACCGCGGCAGCTCCTCGTCAGAGAATTCGTCTGGGAAAATGAAGACTTTGCCTCCCTCAGAACACACGTATTGGCCTCCTTCAGATCTGTATATCAACATAGCACTGCCATCATCGATGCCATATCATGCCCAAGTCAGATATTCACTTTCTATAATTGCCCGTCAAGAACGCATGTAAAGTCAGATATTCACTTTCTATAATTGCCCGTCAAGAACGCATGTATTAGCCTCCTTAATATTCTCCCCATCGTATGGCGCTTCTACCTTCGTTGTCTGATCATGCCAAAAGTGCAGTGACAAGAGGCACTGCCTTCATCCACTGGAAGTAGCCACCGCCTCGATGCCCAGATATCAGAACGACGTCCTTCTCTTTCCAAAAAGAAATATCGGCCGACGTTACCTTCATGCAGAATTGGCCTATTTCCATGCAAAAAACTCCGAATCAATATTTGTCTTCATCTTGAGTCATCTTCTCCTTAGTGGCCCACTGATGCTTTCAATTCCATAAACTCTCAATTTAAAGTATAATGAATTGGCCATCCTTTGCGCATATAGAAATCCAAATTTTGTACTTTGTAACATATAGTTCTAGAAAACATCCTCCTTGTTCCATCGTTCTATCTTAAACGTTGAAACTTTTTGTAGAACTATCTTCATAATTTTATCTATCTTCATTGCATCTAGTGTGGTTTTGGCTTTGAAACAAACTTTATGAAACCTTCTCTTATGGTCACATGCACACTTTGCTTATCTATTTTATGATTCAATCTTTGTTTCCATAATCCCTTTGGAAGTGAAGATCTGTCCAACATCCTCAGCAGTTCCTTGCATCTTTGATCCAAAGAGTGATCCAATTTGAGGCAAGATGAAGCGAGAGTAGAGATAAAATCTCTACGACACCGTTTTGTGTTGATCTTTTGGGGAGATGGCTACTTGGTTGTAACCTGAAAATCCATCACGAAAGCTATAAACTTCCTTGCTTGCAACATGCTCCAATAAATGTTCAGTGATTGGAAGTGGATAGCTATCTCTAAATGTGGCGGCATTAACTTTTTTAAGGTTAATACATACTTGCAACTTCCCATTTTTCTTGGGCACCACTACTATGGGGGACACCCATTCAGTATGCTCAATCTCATAGATAAATCGAGCTTCAATCAACCTATCAATTTCTTCTTTTATCTTGGCTGCATAAGTGTCATTATATGTGTATGGCTTTTGTTTGGTGGGCTTGGCATCAACAGTCATGGGGATGGTATGAGAGCAAATTTTTGGATCTACTCCCTTCAAGTCTCTATAGTGCCATGCAAACACATCCCTATTTTCCCTTAGTAGAGCTACAAGCTCCATTTCTTCTTTTGTACTTAGGTCATCTCCTATGTATGTACATCTCTCTTCGCTCTCCTCAATGGTTACAACAATTTTTTTGGTATTTTCTTTATTATTGTATGCTTCTCCTATGGTAACCTCTCTCTTATGCATTCGTACCAAAATTTTCCTGTCTTCAATTTCATACTTCTTGAAATTCTCTAGTACTTCAAACAAGGATTCCTCCTCTTCTTGTTTCACTACTTTTCTTTTCTTTTTCTTTTGACTACCTTCACTTCCTTCCTTTGAATTTAGTGTTTTGATACTTGTGAGAAGTTCTTCTTCTTTTTGGGTAAATACCCCTATGTCTTCTAGATAGTGCTCCTCTGAGTTAAAGCAACTATCCATCACAATGGACTCTAGATCATCATCGTTCTCTTCTTCTTCTATGAAGTCACTAGGGTCACATTCATCTAGTAATGGCTGACACATGAACACAGAGATATCATAGCCCTCCTCATCACAATGAGGTGTCCATTGTTCTTCATTGACAGCAATGTCCATGGTGGCTAAGATTTCCGCCCAACCATGAGGCTCAAATTCCTCATCTAGAAAGATCATCAGTGTGTAGGTTGAGTCTTTAACTGGTCTTTTTCCTTGAGAAGTTCCTTCTTCTCTTGCCTTTAAGCGTCTTTCCTCTTCCTCTATGACTTTGCACATCCACAAGTGAGTATCTTTATGCATCCATGATGAATCAGGTGAACTTCCAAAATGCACAGAGATAGAATCTTCTTTCGCTTTGTGGATAGGATTCCACGGTAGGGGTGGTACATCTCTGAATGTAAAGTCTTTCAGATTGACCTTGGTGGTGACCCCTAAGTGTTGCAAGTACAATGAGTTGGTTCCCCAATCCTGTACTATTTGCAGTTGTCGTAGGAAGGATCTTCCTAGGATCATCTCATAGACATTATTTTTCTCAAAGTCACATATAGCAAATGTATGTTCAAACTCTACACCACAAGTGGTTAGAGTTATCCCTTCAAGCAATCCTAGATGTCTTTCAATATGGCCATTAGCCATTTGAAGCTTCATTCTAGTTGGTCTTAATGTGGGTTTGCCCCATTGCTTCCACAAGGAGGTGGTTGCAATTGCAACACCTACACATGAATCTATGATTGCTTTGGTTGTGTAACCTTGATAGGTGATTGGAATATATGTATTACCTTCTTCACCTTCACTCATGTCTCCTATTTTTGTTTAGAGGTATCTCTGGTACTTTTTGCCTAGAGCCTGCTTTTGACACATTGGAATCGAGTTCAGGAACTTGATTTGCCACATGCTTCCATAGCTCTGGTTTTACTTTGAGAAGCTCTTCTACAGTTGGATTACACTGAACCTTAGTGTTCTTCACTACATCAGTGTTCCTTGGAACCATTGAGTCTTCATGTCTTACCAATATTGTGGGAGCTCTGATCTGAAGAGATTCAGATTCCCATGGGCCTATAAATTGTGGCAGCTCTTCCAAAGAATTAGATTCGAAATCTAATCTTCCATCCTCTTGTTGCTCTGTGTGATCTCCATAAATAGATGGAATGTCTTGGGGAAACTGATCATGACGGTCATCAATCTTAGGAATAGGAGGGGTATTATCTTTCTCCTTGGCCCATTTCTCTTCTTGTATTTCCTGCAAGAACTCTGGAGAGTACTCTTGAGTTGAAAGAGGTGTTCCAACATCCGTGGAATTAGGAACATAAGCTTTCACTGATGGCGAGTTTCCTCTTTCCACAAATGGAGGTGTACAAACTTGCGGTTTGTTTACCAACTCCTCTAATTTTTCTAGTAAGCCCTGGAAATGCAAATCCGGTTTGATAGAGTTTGTTTGATTGAGCATTTGACTAGTCTCAAGCATAGATTGAGCTAATTCTACCAGTTTCATGCACATTTTTGTCCGTTCAATCTCTAAATCTTCTCTAGGGTAACTCTTGTCTAGGTTTCCAGCTGTTGTCCCTTCTTGAAGACGAGCCTGGTAGGCCTTGAACATCATGTACAAACCTTCTGGAGTTGGATCTGCAAGAAGAGAACCTGGTTGTCATTTATTTACAATGGGTGGTGGGGTGGAATGCGGTGGAGTGGATGGAGTTTCAGCATGCGATGGGTTTTGAGATGCAATGTCTTCTATTTTACTTTTTGCATCTCTCAGGCTTTCTTCGAATTCTGATAACTTTTTATTCCACTTGCGATTGGTTTTCTCTCTCTCGTATCTTTCCATGTTCTTGTTTTCTACTTAATAGGCTCTCGTGACTCACTTGACTCTGATTGTTCAAGTGGTTGATCCTGTTTTAAGGCTTGTGCCCTAGTAACTACCTATATCGGAGCCACATTAGTGCTACTTGAGCTAGAATCCACTGTTGAGGTTATGTGATGTCGTGGCAAAAGCTTGTTTACTAACAAGACTGCGGAAAATTGCCACACCTCAACTAGAACTAAGCTAGAGTGATGTTAGAACACCTCTATAATCATCAGTAGCTTAGCAACCTGAAAACTTTACTACTGTTTTAGTGAACTTCGAAAAATCACTTTACAGAAAGCTTTGCATTTTCCTTCAAGCTTTAATTCTGAACTGATTTACTTCAAACTTTACACTACTACATTTGCTTACAGTTAGATAATCTTTTCGTCACTTAACTGTGCGAAAACTGTGTTTTGAACTCACCAAAACATCACCGGAACTTCACCGGACAGTTACCAGATTGTCACCGTAATCTTACCTGAATCTTACCGGAATCAACTGCAATTTTGTTTGTAATTACTTCAACTGTGTATACATGAAATAAGGAAGTAATACCTGAGCTTCTTTCAGTGAATGAACTTTATCTGAATTTTGAAGAAAAACCTTTGCCAGTTCTGGATGCCTTTACGGTCAGACTTTGTACTGTGTACATGTCCCGTTTCATAAAACTCTTTTGATCAGTTTGTAGTTTAGACTCCTAGCTTCAAGATGAGCTATCACTCATGAAAATCTTTACACTGTGCTACGAGATCTAACTCTCAGAAGTACCGAAAAATGTTTATTGAGAAAAAACTGTAACTGTTAACTAACTTTCACAGTAACATGAAATCACTCAGATTTCTTCACATACAAAGAATGCACTCAAACTTCCACATGAACATGTGTTTTCTATTAGAGAAGATGTGTACAAAAACAGCTTGGCCTCACTTTGCTCATAGCTATGGGAAACTCTCCTACTCTGAGTAGTTATTCCTTACCATCTCTCATATGAATACCCGACATTTCAGGTTCTATTATTCATCTCTATATACGCAATCTCTGGCGTCTTCTATATCACTATCCTCAGTTTCTATATGCGCTATTCAATTTCGGTTCTATGCCCATATATATTCTGCTCCCTTCTTCGCTCATATATATACATTTTGTTCCGAGATTCAAAACTCGTATTTCTAGAAGTTTCTATAAACTATATTACAGTCGTGAATTTATCCCTTCACTAAGGTTTGATTTTTTGAATGCTTTGTTTCTACTTCTCTTTGTCTTTCTTCGTCTTTATGTCTGTCTGTATGTCAAATTTGTGAGTGATTCTTCAACAGCTCCCCCTCAATCACTAATTTTCATTCTCTAATCTTTCATATATTCTTCTTTTCTTTTATACCTGCCATTTCTTTGAATTTGCTTGTCTTTACTCCATCTAAGCTCTTTCTCAGAATATCTGCAATCTGATCTTTTGTAAATGTGCATATTATTTCAATCTCTTTTTCCATTACCTTTTCCCTCAGGAAATGATATTGAATCTCTATGTGTTTTGTTCTTGCATGAAATACTGGATTTGCTGCAAGATACAATGAACTCATATTATCTCCATGTATCATAGGTATAACTTGATCAATACCCATGCTTTTGAACAAGGTCTGCATCCATATCACTTCTTTAGCTGCTTCCACAAGTCCTTTATATTCTGCTTCAGTTGACGATAAAGCCACAAGTCCTTTATATTCTGCTTCCACAAGTCCTTTATGTTGCTTCTTTGAACACCAGTTTACAAGCTTATCTCCCAGGAATATCATATACCCATGTGTTGACCTTCTGTCATCTTGACTTCCTGCCCAGTCTGAGTCACTGTAAGCTCTCAGTTTTATATCTGACGTAAAAGGATAATATAATCCTTCTTTTATAGTTCTTTTGATATATCTAAGAACTCTTTGTCCTGCAACCCAATGTTGATCCTTCGGACAATGCTTGAACTGTGAGAGAACTCCTACTGCATAACTAAGATCTGGTCTTGTTAGCGTAGCATAAATCAAACTTCCCATTAAAGATTGATACTTTCTCATGTCTTTAAACTCTGCACCATCATATTTGCTGAGTTTATGATTTACTTCAAGCGGTGTTGAAGCTTCTCTGCAATTCTCCATGTTAAACTTCTTCAGTAAGTTTAGGAGATACCTTTCTTGTGAAACATATACACCATGATCTGTATATGTAACTTCCATACCAAGAAAGTATGATAACTTTCCTAGATCACTAATCTTGAACTCTTTTTCAAGCAATCTCTTTACCTCCTTGATTCCTTCATCTGAGGTACCTATGATTATAATGTCATCTACATAAATACAAATGTAGATCATACCTTCATCTGTTCTCTTAACGAGTAGACTTGCATCAGCCTTTGAGCTTTGGTATCCAAGGTCATTGAGATACTTCACAAGTCTGTAATTCCAAGCTCTTGGAGCTCGCTTCAATCCATAGAGTGCTCTTCTTAATCTGCAAACATGATCTGGGTATTTGGAACTTACAAACCCTTCAGGTTGTTCCATGTAGACTTCATTTGATATATATCCATTCAGAAATGCATTCTTTATATCTAGCTGACTTAGCTTCCATCCTTTTGATGCTGCTATAGCAATCAATGTCCTTATGGTTGACATCTTTGCCACCGGACTAAATGTCTCATCATAATCTATGCCATGCGTCTGAGCATAGCCTTTGACTACCATTCTAGCTTTGTATCTGGCTATCCTTCCATCTGCAAGCTTCTTAACTTTGTAAACCCATTTATTTCCAATTACTTTCTTACCATTTGGTTTTGGAACAAGTTCCCAAGTCTTGTTCTCTTCCAGTGCATCGAACTCCTCCTTCATTGCTTCTTCCCATTTTTTCTTACCTTTTGCTTCACTGTAATTCTGAGGTTCTTCATCTTCCTTTACTAAGTAAGCATAGTTTTTCTGAGTCAAATAAGAAGTATCATAGGAATATCTTGTCGGTTGTTTCCTAACTCTGTTTGACCTTCTTGGTTCAAACTCTTCATGTGTATCTGAATACACATCTTCATCAAATTTAGGTCCATCTTCATTTCTCATACCTGATCCGATCATGGACGTACTTGCCTGCATATGATCTTCATCTCCATTTACCTTCATATGTGATTTACCTTTTTCAATTCTTCTCATCTCTTCTTCAAGTGTTTCAAAACTATGCTCTTTATCTGTATACCAGCTCTTTCCTTCATCAAATGTCACATCTCTCGAAACAATAAACTGTTTGGTTAGAGGACTCCATAACCTATAACCCATCTGTTTTTCATCATATCCGATGAACACGTATTTTTTAGTTTTTGGTTCAAGCTTATGTCTAAGTTGTGATGGTACATAAGCATAAGCTATTGATTCAAACACTTTGCAGTGATCAAGTGTTGGCTTCTTACCCCACTAGGCTTCATAAGGGGTCATCCCATTTAAAATTGTACATGGTAATCTATTTACCAAATATGTTGTTGTGTTTACAGCTTCAGCCCAAAGATAATTTGGACAATTCTTCTCCTTTAGCATTGCTCTTGCAAACTCAACTAGAGTTTGGTTTCTTCTTTCTGCTACTCCATTTTGTTGTGGTGTATACCTGCAAGTTATTTCTCTTTTGATACCTGCAAGTTATTTCTCTCGAGAAAAATATTCTCCTCCTCCATCAGACATTAGTCTTTTGAGTTTCTATCTTATAAGTCTTTCAGCATATGCATGAAAATGCCTGAAAGCTTCAAATACTTCTGACTTCTCTTTCAAAACATAAAGAGTTATCCATCTTGTTGCACCATCAATAAAAAGAACGTAATACCTTGATTCGCTGACAGATCCTTCTTTTGTCGGTCCCCATACATCTCTATGTATGAGCTCTAGCACACCATCGTGTTTGTAACCATTTAACCTGTGGGCTTTTCCCATCTGACAAGCTTCACATTTGTGAATCATATGTTGATTCTTCATATTCAGCAATCCTTTCACAGATTGTTTCTCCACCATAGTTTTGATTCCTGTTTCATTAAAATGTCCTAACCTCTTATGCCAGAGGTCTAACTCTGTAAATACCTCATCACCATGTGTGATCAAGGCTTGACCAACATTCCCTTGTACTTTAAGAGTAAAAAGTCTACCTTCTTTTTTTCCATGGACAATTTGTTTGTATCCATTCTCTGGATCTTCAACAAATACTCCTTCATTTGTAAACCTGACTTGAAAACCTTTTTCTACTATCTGACCCACGCTGATCAGATTCTTCGGGATTGTTGGAACATACAAAACATTTGTTAGTAGGTCAGCTCCATTCTTACACTTTACCTTTCCAATTGACCTTACATTATGTTTTGTGTTATCACATGTTTGTACTGTATGATTTGACATACCTCCTTCCAATTCTGATAACAATTCTATATTTCCTGACAAATAATTTGAACAACCAGAGTCAATATAGAATACCTTGAGATCTTCACCTGACGTACTTATCGAATTCATCATCAACGTTGTATGACTGTCATTTTGCATATCATTCACATAGTTGTAGTAGGTAGTGTTGTGAGACTGATTCTATCCCCAACTTCTTGCTCCACCTCTATCATATCCACCTCTTTGACTTTGTCTGCCTCTTTGATATCTTCCACTTCTGCCTCTGCTTTTGTCATTTTGATTCTGACTTGATCCTTGAGAATTATGCCAGCAATCATGAGCCAAATGATTGCTTAATCCACAGATCCAACAAGTCTTCTTGTTGTTATTCTGATTACCTCTTCCTTTTATATTTCCTATTTTTCTGACGTTACCTCTTCCTCTTGCATAATTTGCTTGGGCTAGTCATCTCTTCTTCATCTTTTTCTTTACCTTTATCACCTTTCTTCTTATTATTTGCATACATAGCAGAACTATGTCCTTTATCTCCGTCTGTCTTCAAATCTTGCTCAAATGTTAGCATTAGTCCAAGCAACTGATTTAAATCGTACAAAATGATTTAAAGAAAGTTCAGTTGAGAGTACGAAAGGTTTCCACCTTTCATCTCCTCTCAGTCCTGCAAGCACTTGTGCTATCAACCTATGATCTTTGATATCTTCATCAATAGATCCAAGACTGTCCGCCAATTCTTTCATCTTAGTGACATAATCACTAATGCTTTGACTTTGCTTTTTCTTGAACGTTGTAAACTCTTACCATAAACTAGCCTTCCTAGCTTTCGTCATATTTTGGAAATGATCTTCCAATGCACTCCATATGTCTTCCGCTTTCTCCAGACCTCTAATGTGCGGTACTAGATGATCTGTAATGGTATTGTAGATATAAGCTCTTGCCGTTGCATCTTTCTTCTGCCACAGCTTCAAGGCTTCTAACTCCTCTTTCTTTGGTTGACTGTCGTCTTCGAAAGTCGGCTTCTTTTCTTCTCCTGTCACATATATCATTAAGTCCTTACTCATAAGTAAGGCTTCCATGCGCATTACCCATGCGGGATAATTATCTCTATCCAATTTGTCAATAGAGATATGATCTACCATAATCTTCTTGTTTCTGTTACTTTCGGTGAGTATAATGTTAAAAGGTTTTACCTTTTACAAACCTTTACCCTTGAGAATTACTTCGGAACGTTTCTTGACGTCATTTGTTGTTGATCATCTCAGCTTTCACCTTTCTTAAGGAGAATTCTTCACTTTCTCTTGTATCTTTACTTCCGTTTACTCTTTGAAAACCTTTCTATTCTTCAGAACCTTTTCTGCTCTGATACCACTTGTTGAGGTTATGTGATGTCGCGGCAAAAGCTTGCTTACTAATAAGACTGCAGAAAATTGCCACGCCTCAACTAGAACTAAGCTAGAGTGATGTTAGAACACCTCTATAATCATCAGTAGCTTAGCAACCTGAAAACTTTACTACTGTTTTAGTGCACTTCGAAAAATCACTTTACAGAAAGCTTTGCATTTTCCTTCAAGCTTTAATTCTGAACTGAATTACTTCAAACTTTACACTATTATCTTTGCTTACAGTTAGATAATCTTTCGGATCACTTAACTGTTCCAAAACTGTGTTTTGAACTCACCGAAACATCACCGGAACTTCACCGGACTGTTACCAGATTGTCACTGTAATCTTACCAAAATCTTACCGGAATCAATTGTAATTCTATTTGTAATTACTTCAACTGTGTATACATGAAATAAGGAAGTAATACCCGAGCTTCCTTCAGTGAATGAACTTTATCTGAAGTTTGAAGAAAAACCTTCGCCAGTTCTGGATGCCTTTACGGTCAGACTTTGTATTGTGTACATGTCCCGTTTCGTAAAACTCTTTTGATCAGTTTGTAGTTCAGCCTCCTAGCTTCAAGATGAGCTATCGCTCATGAAAATCTTTACACTGTGCTGCGAGATCTAACTCTCAGAAGTACCGGAAAATGTTTACTGAGAAAAAATTGTAACTGTTAACTAACTTTCACAGTAACATGAAATCACTCAGATTTCTTCACATACGAAGAATGCACTCAAACTTCCACATGAACATGTGTTTTCTATTAGAGAAGATGTGTACAAAAATAGCTTGGCCTCACTTTGCTCATAGCTATGGAAAACTCTCCTACTCTGAGTAGTTATTCCTTACCATCTCTCTCAGATGAATACCCGACATTTCAGGTTCTATTATTCATCTCTACATACGCAATCTCTGGCGTCTTCTATATCACTATCCTCAGTTTCTATATGCGCTATTCTATTCCGGTTCTATGCCCATATATATTCTGCTCCCTTCTTCGCTCATATATATACATTTTGTTCTGAGATTCAAAACTCGTATTTCTGGAAGTTTCTATAAACTATATTATAGTCGTGAATTTATCCCTTCACTAAGGTTTGATTTTCTGAATGCTTTGTTTCTGCTTCTCTTTGTCTTTCTTCGTCTTTATGTCTGTCTGTATGTCAAATTTGTGAGTGATTCTTCAACATCCACCACTAAGCCTACTACATTAATCGGGGTAACCTTGGGTGCACTAGACGGATTCCTAAGGCAATCTCTTGGGAGATGTTCTTTGCCACACTTGGGACAAAAACCTTGTATGGTGATTGTTGTGAAAAACTCCTTCCTAGAGTATAGCATCCACCAGAGAGTGAGTGAGTACGTTTCCACCCATCCAACTCCACCCATATATATACCAAAGGTCCAAGAGTTGCATGTCTTAATTTTTAGCAATGTGTCCTTCCAAGTGTCCTTCGTGTGGATACTTTCCCAAGGGAATCACATGGCTTCTATTTCAATTGAAGTCTTTCTTTTACGTACGAGTCAAGGTGTCACTTGGGAGAAGCTTCTCCCAAGACAGGTTTTATTCCCTTAGGTTAATTATTCCTAAGGTAACAAACCCTTCAATTGAGACTTCTATGAAATAAAACCTCAAGGGTTAAATCCAAGAAACATAGGTTCCTTTTGGAGGGTCTAACCCATGATTTATACAACATTCTTCCCCCCTTTAACATTTTTGTCCTCGAAAATGTGTTTTGTATATTATGTGGAGTATTCCCCCGTGCACCATGATTCACTTCTTTTGATCATGGACTCACTTTCATAAGATGCTTTCCTCGTTTTTAACCAATAGTTAAAAAAGTGGGAAATCTTTTATTTATGGAACTTACTCGTTCCCAAGTAGCACTTTCTTCGGTTCCATCCCTCCATTTAACTAGGCACTCTTTATATAAATGATTTCTCGTTTTCTTATCTCGAGTGCGTAGTATTCTTTCAGGTTCATGAGGGATCTTAAGAAGGGAGATTGGTTGAATGATTGTATTCGGAGATACAAGATTGTCTTGTTCAGCCAGTTTTCTTTTTAATCGACTCACATGGAATACTGGATGAAGTAAACAATCTTCTGGGAGTTCTAACTCGTAAGCCAAAGTCCCTATTCTTTTAAGAACCTTAAAAGGGCCATAGAATCTTGGAGAGAGTTTAGGACAAGGTCCTGTTTTTAATGTTTCAGATTTCTTAGGAACTTTAAGATATACTAATTCACCAACCTGAAAGGAAATATCTCGCCTTTTAGGGTCGCTAAAAGATTTAGCTCTATCCTGGGCTTTCCTCAGGTTTTCCTTGGCTAGTTTTAGCTTAAAGTTCATATCTTCTAAGAAATCTTTTGTTGCTTGGACTTTTTCGTTTTGAAGTCCAATTGCATATGGTGCTCTTGGTTGAAACCCATACATTAACATGAAAGGACTATATTCTGTAGCAGAATGTTTTGCACTATTATAAGCGAATTCTACTATCGGTAGATAGTCTTCCCAGTTAGTTTGGGTAGAAGATACGTATGCTCGTAACATATCTTCAAGTATTCAATTGACTCTTTCAGTTTGACCATCCGTTTGAGGATGTTTAGCAATACTCAAATTAAGCTTGGTTTCTAACTGACTAAATACAGCTCTCCAGAAATGACTAGTGAATTTTCTATCTCTATCAGACACTATGTCTTGAGGTAATCCATAGAGTCTATATAATTGTTCTATGAATATTGTAGCTAATTCTGGAGTTTTTACTGTAGTTCGAGTAGGTATGAAATGAGCCATTTTGGTCATCAGTCAACTATGACCCAAACAGCATCATGACCTTTAGGGGTACATGGCAAGTCTGTAATGAAATCCATGGAAATACTTTCCCATTTTCCATTTGGAATTTCTAAGGGATGCAACAAACCCCCTATTTTAAACTTTTCACCTTTGTTAACTTGGCACTTGGTGTATCTAAGTACATAATTATGTACATCTTTACGTATACTAGGCTAGTAAAACTGCCTTTTTACTAATTCATAAGTTTTGTTGATTCCAGGATGTCTTGCACTTGGGGCATCATGACATTCAAACAAAACTTTTTTTCTAAGTTCAGAATTACAAGGAACACAGATCTTTCCTTTGTATAACAGATATTCATCTTGAATACTGTAATGTTTAAACTTATCTTCGTTTGATAAGTTTGTATTTGGAGTAGAAACCTTCTTCCAGGCTTCATTAAAACTAGTATCCTCTTGATACTTGCCCTTCATGAGTGTTACTAACTCATTAGAAATTTCTATGAAACTCAAAGAATTTAACATGGGCATCTTGCTTAATGCATCTTCCACAATATTAAATTTTCCCTTTCTATATCTCAGTTCATAATCAAATTCTTGGAGTAATTCGGCCCATCTAGCTTTTCTACCTGATAATTCGGATTGGTTTGCAAACCATTTAATACTGGCTTGATCAAAAACTATAGTTACCTTGGCACCGAACAAGTAATGTCTCCATTTTTTTAGAGCATGCACAATTGCTTAAAGCTCTTTTTCATAGGTAGAACAATTTCTTTGAGCTGAATTTAGCTTTTGGATTTCAAAAGCAATTGGTCGACCATTTTGAATCAAAACAGCTCCTATTGCTAGATCACTAGCATCTGGTTCAACTACAAAGGGTTCATTTGGATCTACTATCTGTAGAACCGGGGCTGAAGCTAAGGCTCCTTTAAGTATTTCCATACTTTCAGCTTGTTCCTTCTCCCAATTGAGGCTTTTGGGTTTACCCTTTAATTTCTCAAATAAAGGGGTTGAGATTTTTGCAAAGTTGGGTGCAAATTTTATGTAGTATCCTAACCCTAAAAAACTTTGAAGTTCTATAATAGTTTTAGGGTGAGGCCAGTTAAGAATCAATTGATTCTTATCAGGATCTACTTGAATCCCTTTTTCAGATATAATGTGTCCCAGATATCTGATCTGTTGAAAAGAATTCACATTTATCTTCTTTTCCGAATAATTTATTTTCTCTAAAAACTTGGAAAACGTTTTCCAAATGTTCTAAATGAGAGGCTGCATCTTGACTATAGACAAGAATATCATCAAGAAAATCAACTACAACCTTTCCCAAATAAGGACTTAATATAGTGTTCATTAGTGTCATGAACGTGGCTAGGGCATTTGTTAGTCCAAAAGGCATGACTAAAAACTCAAAATGCCCGTATTTAGTTCTGAAAGTTGTTTTAGGAACATCTTCATATTTAATTCTAATTTGATGATATCCTTGACGGAGATCAAGTTTTGAAAATATCTTAGCTCCTTTTAATTGATCAAATAAATCATCAATTCGGGGCATTGGATATTTATTTTTTATCGTAACTTTATTCAAGGCTTGATAGTCAATGCATAGTCTCATTGATCCATCTTTTTTCTTGACTAAAAGAATGGGTGTTGCCCAAGGTGAAAGACTAGGCTGAATGAATCCCTTAACTAGGTAATCATTTAACTGCTTTTCTACTTCAGCCTGCTGGGAAAAAGGGAGTCTATAAGGGGATTTACATATAGGCTTAGTTCCTGGGAGCAAGTCTATAGCATGGTTGACTCGCCCACGAGAAGGAGGTAAGCCATGGGGAAGTTCTTTTGGAAAAACATCCCGATAATTATTTATTAAATACTTAAATTTAAACCTTTCATGTTCAGATAAGGGAGACAAGATATAAGAAACTGGATTCATATTATGTAAATTGTTTACATCAGTTGGAAGTATCATGAAAACTTCCGCTTTTTAAGTATTTACAAGTTTTTTCAACTCCATGCTAGAAATCAAAGGAGTACTGGGCACATCATGCTCTCCTTGAATTAGATAACGGATTCCATTTCTCTCAAATTCCAAAGTATTCAGCTGATAGCTTCTGTTGGAAGCAGCCAGAGGCATAGAAGACGCGGAAGCATGTAACGATGGAGCAGGGAGCCAGTCGAATCTTTTTTCAAAGAATCATGTTTTAGAAATACTTTTCAAAAACCTCCAACAGTGATTTTTATCACTATTGTAGCATATGTAACATAGAAAAACCATTTTCTTAATTTCTAGCTCCATTTTGTGCAAGCCGAGGAGTCCTCGAGCTTGAGGAGCTTAGGTAGAACAAGCGTATCAATTTTCGTTATTTTTAGACATCGTTTACCCTTCCAAATAGCATCTAGGACCTATTTTTTAACTATACCGGTCACTAGATGTGAAACCGGTCAAAACTAGTCTAGAAACTATAAAAAGAGCTAGAGAGCTCATTTTTGAGGTTAGCTTGTTTGAGGTTAGAGTTCTTTTGAGCTTGTAAGAGTGTTCTTGAGTAATAGAGTTGATTTCTCACCTTCCATTGTGTCTTGCTTGTCTCTTCGTAGTGTGTGTGTAAGTGTGTGTGCATTTCTATGCTTCTCACCTTCACTCTCACTTCATCTCACATTCACGATCTTCATATCACTCCTATCTCTTCCGCGGATTGACATTAAGGAGGTGGAGCTTCTTAACGTGGTTCTCACCATTGTGCTAGAGCAACACCAAATTTGGCGCCGTTGCCGGGGATCGAGTCTAGGACGAATGTGTGATGGTAAGAGTATAGCAAGAAGTGGCGTTGGAAGGTAAACATTTCAGTTTTTGTTGTTGTTTTTACTTACTTTTTAGTGTTTTTCACCTTCCCCACACTCCATCTTCATCACCGCATCATCATCTTCATCTCCAAAAAAATCAGAAAATTCACCATATCCACCCATTCTCCTCATTTCCCCTCATTTGTGCATGCGAGAGAGTGAGAGAGAGCTTTTGTGCTTGTGTGTACTTTTGTTTTCTTGAGTTTTCTTGCAGGTACAGAGCTCCAGTGCATCAGGAAAGCTTGGAAAAGGTAAAATTCTTAGTTTCTGTCAGAAATTTCCGACTGTGTTAGACCATCGCGATAGTCTGCAAAGTTCGGAATTTGAGGAAGGCGACCACACCAGCGTCTAGAGCACACTTGCACCTCTAGGAATCCATACTTGCATTGCAAAAAATCATACTTTGGTGGACCATCGCGACGGTCTCAGACCATCGCGATTGTATCACACCATCGTGATAGGCTCACGCCATCGCGACGGCTCGGCCGGAGCATCGCGACGGTCTCACGCCATCGCGACGGTTCGCGGACCATCATGACTGTTCGGTTGACCCCACACCATCGCGATTGGCTCACGCCATCGCGCCGACGGTGCCACGTGGCAAGCTAGACCATCGCAACGGCTCGCACCTCACGCCATCGCGACGACACCCTTACACCATCGCAACAACTCAAATTTTGGACCATCGCGATTGGCTCAAGCCATCGCGCCCGGACCATCGCGATCGGCTCACACCATCGCATATGTGACCATCGCGACGGTTCACTTTGGACCATCGCGATTGTTCACGTTGACCGTTGACTGACGCCATCGCGATTGTCTGCCTGATCGAGCCATCGCGATTGCTCACTTTTGGACCATCGCAACCGTGCACTTCAGACCATCGCGATTGTTCACCTTCACGCCATCGCGACGGTCCCAGACCATCGCGATTGTCTCACGCCATCGCGATTGTCCACCCCAAACGCAAATTTTAGGATTTCATTTTTTGGCCAATTTTGGGGCCATTTTTGGGAAATTTTTGGGTGATTATACTCATAGGAGACCCCTTAGCTCATATTTGGAGAAAAACGTGTTTGTCAGTTTTTACCCCCCAGGGCCTGAACGGTCATAACTTTTTCATCCGAAGTCTGTTTTTTGAGCTTAATAGCTCATTAGAAAGCTCTTTACGAGTACTACATGACCTCAACTATTTTTTTCTTAAAGGATACATCTATTTTTAGATAAGATATTTTGAGGTTGACCTAGTTTGGGACTAGAAAGCGAGGGGGCAAGCATTGAAAAGTTGGGCAAAAGGGAAGGGACTTAAAAGGTGTATATACTCAAGTGCTTGATCATCCAACTGTGAATTGGTCTAATATTGAATTTTTCCAGGTCTAGCAAGGGCAATCAAGGGCAACCAAGGCAAGGCAGTGAAGGGCATAAAGCTTGGGAAGTGCGGCTTCTTGGGCATCAAAGCAACCAGAAAAGCTGACTCGAGATTGGAAGATTACTCAACCCCCTCAGTCAATTCTTAGCTTAGGATAAACGTTAGCATTGTGGATTAAAGACGATAAGAACGCCTCAAGTTCAAGAGATTAAATTTATCAAGTCCAAAACTAAAGATAAAGGTGTGTGACACGAAAATCTAAAGGAAAGAACATAAGTCTGACGGAACGAGAACTCAAAGTACGACGGAAAGTCAAATTCCTGACGCATACATTAAGACAAGAATCTAAAGAAATTTAAAAAGAATCAAGAAAGTAATAAAAAAATCATTGACGATCTGAGCGTGTACTGAGTGTGTAAGGAAGAAAATTAATGAACCTTAGATCGGGCAAACATATAGGTAAGTCAGACCGACGAAGCCTTAGATCATCTGAGGCAAGTGTAAGAACTACTACACGATCGTGGGCTCAACAATTGAACACTAGTTATCCCTACGAGAGCTCAGATACTAGCGAATCAGAAATGGCATTTAGCACAGACAGACCAGAAGGAGGGTCGAATGTAGCCTATTTAGAAAAACCAGAAGGACCCTATAGAACGCAACTAGAGTTTCTCCGAATCAACCGATTAGGTGCTCGCATCTATGAGGATGGTTTGCGAAGGCAAGTGGTGCAAATGCACAACCCCAATCAACCCATTGGATTGGAACGTCCAATGGTGAAATTTGAGAGAGACGCGTACATAGACAAAGAAGGAACAATGTACATCTTAAGTACGCAGCCAAACAATACCAATGAGTTTGGCGTGATTCAGATAGAGACGGAAACTAAATCTCAAGGAAAAGAACCATTAGAAGAGCCTAGAACACCTAGAGGGAAATCTGTACTGACACGAGTACTAATCCCAGAATGGATCCCTCAGGACAACAGAAGCATAGAGTTGTTTGTAAATAAAGAAACTGATAAAGCCTTTTGGAGATACAAGACAGAACTACTTAGTGAGGTAGGTATCATCACAATATACGAGTTCAAGGACCCGGATACACCTGGAAAGGTTGTATACCTGGATGAGACTTCAGAAAGAGTCTTTGTGGTGCCTGACCACTCTAAAAACACATACACATGGAGAGGTGAATTGGTATTCCCTCCATCTAGAACGAACATGAATACAAGTCAACAAGGGGCAGGAACATCATCAGCCCATGGAAATCAAAGAGAGAAAAATAAAGAAAGACCCGAAGTAAGCTTCACTCATCCCATGGGGAGAGATAGAACAACCACAGACACTAATAGAGCGGATAGACAAAGAGATCATGGAATACCAGGTGGTAGAGATGATTTTCCTCTACCTAGACCACGTGAACACGCAAGATGCTTTAAACAAACCCCTCAAGAAACAGTAAGACTGGCAGGACGTAGGTTTAGACAATATGTTGAACGATGTCCAATGCAAGAGCTACCCTCACAAGTCAAGCAAGTGTCATTGTTTCTAGATGGCATTAGGGAAAAAAATGAACCCTGCATGGGCCTTTTGGATTAAGGAGTGATTAGTGATGGACCAATGAGAGGAGGGTGGTGGACACAATATATAGCCTATAAATCACTAGGCTGAAGGGGGATGAGGGGACAGGATTCCCGTATGTTCAGGTTTTGCCTCTAGAGAGAGAAAGGAATCTCGTAACTTACCTGGGCCCAAAAATTCAAAATTTTCAAAAAGTTATAAAACTCATCATAACACCATTTAATGGTCCCCCAACCACTTTTTAGGATCAAAAGTGCTATTTTTGGGTTCTAAATCAAAATCCGTGCATGAACTGAAGTGAAAAAAGTGACTTTTTCAAAAATAACTCAAAATGCAACTTTCTCCCTCCAAAACCTCCCATTTTCATACCCAGGTCCCAAAAAGTCATCTCTTTCCACTACTTTCTCTCCCTAGCACACCATTGCAGCTCCTGCATCTCCATTTCTTTCTCTATGCATCATCTTCTTTGAATTCCTACTGTCATTTCCATAGCCTGATCTCCAATGGAGAAACCTAAATCTCATAGATGTCCAAAAGATGAGGTTATCGCGATAAAATGTCACAATATCAAGGCTCCATAAGGATTTTGGTTAGGACAGGAGTTCTGCAAAGGTGCATGGGTGTACATGCAACCCTCTGGTGTTGGTCCTCACCGTGTGAGAGATCGTGGAAACTTGGATCTTCATTGGAAAGGGAAGTTACTAGGCTTCAAAAAGCTCAAAAATGGTGAAACTGTTGCCATTGTACAACATGTGTTCACAATGTCAACCATGAAATTGGAAAACTCAAACAAAATGAGATATCCTATCAACTGTAAGTATTACTCATTGACTTTTGTCCAAATTTCAGAATATACCTAGCTAAGTTGTGTATTTTTTTGTTGTAGACATATTTCCTTCTACCTTGGTGGAAGAACAACCACTTCATAGTCTTACAGGTACTTTCCAAGCATTGCATGCAGATGTTGGGTCGATAGTCTTTCCACAAGCCCGTCCTGCTCAGCTATTATGTGAGAGAGTTTTCTTTTACACACATACATATGTTGTACCCTCTTCATCAAATGATTTTGGCAAGTTAGAGATGATTAAGGTAGATTCTCTCTTAAAGCTTGAGTGGCCGCAACCTGATGTATGGACATTAACATCTTTGAAGCATAAGATGGTGATGGACATACACAACTCTTTGAAATTTACAAGAGTTTCAAGATCTATAGGATTACATTGGTGTGTTCCTGTTCATTGTTTTGTACATTTATTTAAGATATTCACAATTCTAGAGACGTCAACAATGTTCATGTTAAAAGATATCACGTATGAGCAGGTAGAGTGTTTGCTAGGTGAAAAATGGGGACTTGTAGAAGGATGCACCAAAGGGGATAGATACATTTGTAAAATTGGTGCAAGAGGCATATGATTTCGATACTTGAAACATCGTACTTCATTGTACATTAGATTCTATTATGATCGTTGGATGTGTCAACTTGGTGAATGGATACCATTACAAAGTTCTGAGGGTGTTTTAATTTCATTTGAAATTAAGATAAATCTACCCAACAATGAAATGGAAGTTATTTCAGTAAATCATCATTGGACTCTTGCCAACGTGAGAGAACATCTAGTAATCATGGGATTTGAGGATCTGGATCAATCAAAGTTCAGAATACAAGGGCATAAGGTAAGTAGCATATGGTATTTCTTCTTTTGTTTATACAAATTCTTACACTCAAATATGTTCATTTAAAGTTTTCTATTTGTCTGCAGATTGGTAAGAGGTTGGAGGATAAAATTAAAGTCCTCCTTGAATGGAGTGTGGATGGAACTCAACTTTCATTGTCATAGCTCAAGGACTATTTGAGTGCTACAGTGTACACACACCTATGTTCCATTTATAATCCTACATCTGCAACAATGTATTTAACATGCAATACATGTAGCATGTAAAATTTTTTGATCTCAATATGATGTACAATTTGCCAAATCTTTGGTTTTTCCACTGGCAATTTATTATAATTTTAAAGTTCTGAGAATTTTTTTTTTCTATTGTGTTGTCGTGTATCTTATTCTGGTTAATGATTCTGTTCAATCTTTTTATGAGCAAAAGTTTTTTTTCTGAGAGTTCTGTGCATGATTGTTTTATTTGAAGGTATCAATTTTAGTTTTAAAATGGGTCCCACTCACTTTAAAATTTTGAAACTACTATAAAAGCAACACTTATTCTCTCATTTCTCACTTTTGCAACCAAGAAGAGCTACAATCACTAGCAGAGTACGCACACAAGCTAGCATCACGCGCAATGGCTGCCGCATCCTCCAGTACCCTACAACTCAAACGTCCACGTGAACTCTTCAATGAGTTCTTGGAATCAACTGAGTTCAAAGGTCAGAACCACTTGTATGACCTACTGTCTAGGGTCCCTGATCTAGACAAAACAATTCAACTGAACTCTGATGTGCTCAAGGAAATCATAGAGTTCCTTGAGTACTACATCTTGCGTTTTTCTATAGAAATACCACCTTATGAGGGTAAATGGGTTCCATGTGACCTTCTACTCTACATACATAGAGGCGATGAAGCCTTCATGAAGCGCCTTAAGCGCTTCATGGCAATTGCGGAAACTGCTGGGCACTTACTAGATGACTCTGTGCCATTAGTAAAAAAACTTAACAAAATGAAGAGGATGGGTACAAAGTACCTATCCTACACTGCAACAACATATTTTATTATTAATGAGGAGCCAGAACCTACACTTGTTGAGCTCCCCAACCTTGCCACTGGGGGTTTTGTTAAGGAGAAGAATGAGCCTCAACCAGAGGCCATAAATTTTTCCAAAGAAAGCATTACAATCCACCAAGAATTCCTTGGTGGTGTTGAGGATAAACTACATGTGCAATCAAGCATGGAGGAGGCCCCCCCTTCAAATCTCAACCCCTCTGAGCCCACATTACCAGAGGTGGAACTTGAATATCTCTCCTGCATCGTTGTGGATGGAGAGGAATTTATTTTACTCCATGACATTGAGAAGGCATTCGGTCTACGTCTAGATGAATGCTTGAGTATTTTCTCCACAATGTCAGATGTTCCACTTGACAACACATCTGACATACTTGAAAAGAAGTCCATCCCACTTGGGGATTCTGTGGCAGACACCATATCAATGGTGTGTGCTGATATTTTAAATGATGACAACAATTCTACTACAGAGGAGGAGTTCAGTGCAGCACAGGAGAGGATACTGAAGCAAAAAATTCCTACATCCCATGTAGCAGAGCAGAGTGGCATGGCCCACTCTAGCATTGATCTTGATGCCCCTGGAAGAGGGGAGGAAGAAGACAAGCTTCATGATGTAAGTGGTAATTGAATTAAATAAATCGATAATTTTAAGTTAACATTGTAAGAGCTTGAATTCTCATTTGTTCTTAACAGGAAGCAATTGAGCTCGACAAGTTCGCAGCAAGGTCTGGTGGGGATCGAGCTTCTCGTGGGAGTGGTGCATCCTTGGCAAACTACATCGGAAAGTTGCCAAAGGATGATTTTGTTATCATACACAAAGACTACAGTCCCGATGGGCACTTCATCACTTGGTGCTTGAAGGCCCTTAGCAAGATTTTGTGTTTATGTACAATTACCCAAGGCACTAATTGTGTCATTTTGGTTAGGAAATCCTTAGTTGTAACTACTTTAGGACTTAATTTTAGAGGAAAAGTATTAGGGCAAATAGGTATCGCCATGAGTCTTGGAATGCAAGACCCCCATGTAATATCAAGATCTGTATTGACTTACCAGCTGCCTCAATCTCTCCAAAGGAGAAAGAAAGTTGTGGAGAAATTGAAGGCAGCTGAGAAATGATGTAATGTCTTGATAATACAAACTTTTTTTTTCATCATTTGTCTACTTCTGTATATGAATGTGCTAAAAAATTGAACTTATCTTCTCTCCACAAATTGTATCTAATTGGGGGTCTTTGTATTGTGCTTTGGTCCTCTGTATGATTATATGCTTAAAAAAGGCCAAAAAAGCCCCAGCCACAGAAAGGCGGGAAACAACCCTGCAAAATTTTTGCAGGGCTGTTTCCCGCGTTTCTGTGGCTGGGGCTTTTTTGGCCTTATCTACTGTTTTTAGGTGCTACAATACATAGGAAACTATGTAATTTCATATTTTCAATTGGTTTTGGTATTATCAGGACCAGAAGTTTTCAGTAGGGTATAAACTCAGCCTTTAGTAGCTAAAGATCTCATTTCCTATAGGGTATAACCTCTTAATACCTAGACCATTGCATCTCTACCATATGTCTTATGCTTACCAAAGACCAAATATTGCAAAAAAAAAACCCAGCCACAGAAACGCGGGATTCAGCCCTGCAAAAATTTTGCAGGGCTGAATCCCGCGTTTCTGTGGCTGGGGGTTTTTTGGTATGAAAAGGACATGTTGCACACCAGTATGTAGAAAAGGAACATATCTAGTCATAAAACAATAGGCAAGTGCATGCATGTTTAACTAAATCCATATATAACTGACTGAAAGAGAGAGAGAGAGAGAGAGAGAGAGAGAGAGAGAGAGAGAGAGAGAGAGAGAGAGAGAGAGAGAGAGAGAGAGAGAGAGAGAGAGAGAGAGAGAGTGAGAGAGAGAAAAAAGAGACAAAGAATATAAGTCAAAACAAAATTTTCTATTATCCATTGTATTACATCGCAAAGTAGCCTATCATAGGGTATAATATACACATCATGGGTTATTTCCTCTAATTCTTCTTGCTAGCTGAATGTCCTTCGGTTGTATGGTTACTCTCTTGGCATGGATAGCACAGAGGTTAGAGTCCTCAAGCATGGAGATGAGGTAGGCCTCAGCTGCCTCTTGAAGTGCTTCAAGTGCTATCCCTTGTATTCTTAGACCTCCTTGGTAGCTTTGTAGTTCCTCTTTCACTACCCTTGCAAAAGCTCTTCGTGGTATGAGTAGTTCAACGGACTTTTGGTAGTGTCGTATCTCTGCAAAAGCCCTGCAGTGCTTCCTTCGTCTTTGTGGAGCTCTTGGGTTGGGAGGTATGTTTGGCTGGCGTTGAGGTCGACGTCGAGGTTGATAGTTTTTTTTTCTCCGATGTACACGATGTGAGGGCCCAGCTTCATCTTGCACATTTTGTTGTTGATGTGGTTGTTGACTTTGCTCTCTTTCCTCCTCTGTTGGTATTTGCCCTTGTCCTTGTGGAAGTGTCTTACCTCCATGTCACCCTATGGCTCATTGGTATTTGCATATCATTCCATGGTGGTTGATTGTTGCTTTCCTCATATGGGGATGACTCTTCGTCGCTCTCTGGTACACTCCTTCTGATCAACTTCTGTTTGGGTCTTGATTTGATGGGTGTCCTTGTTGGTGGCTCATCATCTGAAATGGCCTCTGATCGTCCTGGAGTGTAATAATCTTGTCTATTGGAAACTTCATTTTCTCGCACTGAATTGGTCCCAGGTGGTGTGCCATCGTGTGACACAGGCACAGATGTGCTTTGGGAACGACTTCGAGGCCTTTGGGGAGGTTGCAACCATGGTGGGCGTTGTGTCCCTAGATGAGGGCTAGGAAAGAAGACGCGATCTTTCCTTGCAGTTTGCTTGGTGCGTGCCATTCTCTTGAGTTGCAAAAAGTGTGAAATGAAGTGAGTTCTCTCTATTTATAGAGTTTTTTAAAAAACTGTTTGTTCACACTAGAACGGACAAAACCTGTTTAAAACCATACAGAATATTATATATTAAATAATAACACATTGAAATCAAGATTACAATAATCATATGTATTACCACATAATGGGAAATAGCGAATTCACTTTACTTCCAAGCTGAGCCTTCTCGTTTTCTCCTTGCACGCCACTGAGCATGATGAAGAGGACCTAACGATGACTTCCATTTCTCACTGGCAATGTTGTGTTGCATCTTTCTTGCAAGTTTTGCCAATTTTGAATCCCTAAGTCGTTCCACAAAAAACTTTCTCGAGAATGTAGTGCGGTAAAACCAATTAAACATCTCCTCCATGTAGTTTGATTGCATTGGGCCACCACCATGTCGGGTGTTTTTGAAGTAGACACCCCTCGCTTTGTAGTGTGACTTTTCCATTCCTTGGGTACTGAAAATCTCTAATGACCCACATCGATGCATGAAAAAAGCTCCATGTGCAAACAAAATATGCTAAAAATTGTTAAGTACATTGGAAAAAGGTAAGTGCAATGAACACTTGTAGAAGAAGATTACACTTACAATGTAGTGTGTTATATTGCTCTCCCCCCAACATTGAATGAAACACTTGGTGAACTCCACTAATGTTTCTTGAAACATTTGACGTTGAATAGCACTAGACCTAGTCAGACCCATTAAGCCTACAACCTTATCAAAGCTCGACCAAACTTTCTTTCTCTTATTACAAAGATCAACTTGAGAGTCATTGTCTGTTGTGATCATGCATAGGTCTTTCCACAGCTCATAACGTTCATTATTTTGAGTGCTAGTACCTCTTCTAAAAAAATGTCTTGCTTTATTCCCTGTCATTGACACTTGTTGCAAGCTATCTTGAGATTCTCCAACTTTCTTAACAACTAGGGTTACATTTCCACCATGACAACCAATTGAATTAAGAAGTTCCTCCAATTTCTTTATAGCTTGAATAGATTTATCAACTGGCTTCATGGCAAATGCGTATTCTATATGGAGCTTCAATAGTCTATCAAAAATTCTCATGAAGGCATGCAAGGTGCAAAAGTGGACATTGACTAAAGGGAATGGAATAATGGGATTCCAATCCTTATCTGACATGTCACGATTAGGTGTACCTAACATGGGACACCTCATTAAAGGTGTATCCCATTCAGCAGATGGAGTTGCATCTGTGTCATCAACTAAATCATCTATGTTGTTTTGTTTTCTCTTTGTTCGTTTATAACCTCGTGTACAATATGGACAAGGATAGAGAGTAGATGCACCTTGTTTGCACCCTAACATGCATTTGATAGTCTTTAAGTCTCCACCTAAGTGCCACTCTACTTCAAAATCACCAAGGCTTTCTACATTGATTTTGGCACCATGAATTTGAGAAGTTATCACCTCTGTGATCCATGGGATCCTATTGAAAATCCATGTAAGAACATCATTGGATTCTTTAGGTACTTCAATAGCACCTAACCACCATATATCTTTCTCTGATTGGACACTATATGTAAAGTGATGGGTAGATTCTTCACTATCATCAATAATAGCATGGGCCATAGCTTCGTTCATGAGTGTCACACTAAGTCTCTCCATACGGCATCCCTTTATGATTTGACATTCGTCTAGCTTCAATACAAACTTGAGTTTGGAACCACAATCTACATCAAATAACAAACATTATATTATTAAAAATACTATGAATGTCATTATCAAAACAATGGATATACCTTGAAGTGTGGATTTGTAAAATTTAACCATTTCCTTTTGGAGCCTCTCCAAATTGACAAATATGTTGTTGTACTTTGTGTAGATGAATCCCTGTCTAGATGTGTTTTTCAACTCTTTCTTTGATGTAGATGAATGATAAATGGATGCAGGCATAACATATTCTATATGCAGGTAATTGCCAAGAGTATTGGCTACATCCTCATTGGTTATCTTCTTCCTCAGAGATACCTTGTAAGGGCATGGAAAAATGCTCTGGAAAATACCTTTGTTTTGTAGAGCCTGCTTCAAAAGATTGTACAATGCAGTGTACGCTCTAGTACTAACACCTGCTTCATCACATACCATCTGTACCTCACTAGGACTAATAATATCTTCTAAGTTGCCTGCAAAATCTTTAATCACTTGGGTTTTGATGTGATTTCCTATTGGTGACTCCAAGATCATAAGCACATGTTTGTTGCTAAGACAAGAATTCAGAAACTTCAATTGATCCTCCATTGTTGAGGAAGCACTCGCATCTTCAACAAATGATCTGCACAATAAGAATCTCAATCTAAAAGTCTTTTAACATAACTAAACAAAGGAAATACATACCTAAGTGCGTAAACACGTCGCTTCCGTGCTCCACCACCAGTTGAAAGAGCTTGAAAGGAAGATAATGGTCGTTTCCTAAATCTCATCCCAAGTGGAGTCTCTTTTAGTTGTGTAAGATTGGCTTTCAACTTTGTAATTGTGCTCTCCTTTTCTTCCACATCTTGTTTGAGACTATTATTGTGCTCATCCAAAGATTTGATAGCACTTTCTAAAGTGTGTATAGCACTCTCTAAACTGTGTATCTTGAAATGGTTGTGATGACATTGTTGCATCCAATAATTTGCTATAGATGTAGAATGGTTAGACAATCGCTTACAATAGCCTAGGAGTCCATCTTCACCGGAACCAAGGAATTGTAGAAATGTGGAGATAGTATGGAATCTAGGATGAACATTAGCCATTGGATCCAAGGGATACAAAGCACCATGGACCCAAAGATCAATATTCTTCTCTCCAGCTGCACGTCGTGCATTTTGAGAATCTATGTCATTGCTACCTCTAGTTGTTGGTGCAAATTCTGTAGGAACACGAACATGTACACTCTTTGAGTGAGGAGCACGCGCTGGTGCTGGTGTCATGTTCGTAATACATGTGAGCACCATGATGTTCCAAAACTCCAGCACCGAATGGGAAGAAGCACACAGATGGCTGGAATGGCTAGTACAGTAGCTATGTGCAAGAAAAAAAGTGTGTTTTGGTATGTGGATAGGTCAAAATGACTTTTTTCAGTATGTTAGAGGGAAAATGAGTTTTTTTTCAAAAATTCATGTTTTGGGGCAACCAAAGTTACGAGTTTGATGATGTGGCACTTAACTTTTGGAGGGATTTTGAAAAGTATGTTTTTTAAGTATTTTTTATAAAAATAAGTCTAAAAAAATTAAGTTCTGACATATACATAAAAGTATGGGCCATTTTGAATAAAGAATAGCTGAAAAAGAGACTTTTTCAGAAAACTCATTTTTTTATTCATAAAGATGGACGGATTTGATGAGGTGGAAAGTGGTTTTTCTCTCTCTCTATGTGCAGAAGAGAGAGAAGGTCCTAGCTCAGCCTAAAAAAAAGCCTACTTCAGCCTACCAAAAAGTGGTCTATTAAATGCACTTTGTCCCCTTTACAAAGTACAAGATTAAGCTTAATCCCTAAAAATTAGGAATCCTTACAAGGCCCATGCAGGGTTCACTTTTTTTCCTAATGGGCTTGTTGAGCTCTAAACTACGCTCCTACGTGTACCTAAAAGAACCCAGAACGCTAGAGCAATGTGTAAGAATTTGTATAGACATTGAGGACAACTTAGGAGACGAGTTGGAACTCTCAAAGGTCTATAAGGACTCAGACTGTTCATCTCTAGCATCCACAAAATTGTCTAGCTCAATAGAAGACCTAGCAGAAAAAGTGGCCCAGAAACTAGGAGTTTCTAGTAAACCTAGGGTACTAATGAACAAGCGTTGTTACACCTGTGGTGGTGATCATATGGCAAATGTTTGCCCCAATGCACCACAACCTCAAGCCAACCCTAGTGGCCAATATTGTACAATTGAGAGAAGATACACGAATCATACTACTCAGGACTGCCCATACAACAAACAGACCGTGAGACAGAACTACCCGCAAGCATACGCACAGCCAGGTAGGTATCAAGGCCAATACAATGCTCAGCCTTATTACTATAGGCCTCATCAGAACTACCCATACCAGGCTCAACAGAGACCTCAACCTGTCTTAGCTCAGCAGCCACCCCCACCAGCGAATGTCATCTCAGTCAAATACGCTGCTGCAGAAGAGAACCTAAGTAGGGCTTTAGTGCCTTCTTCACCTTTGATCACAGAGAGTGACCCAAACTCAAACAGTTTTGACTCTACGCATGTAGATAGTCCACCCGCTTATTACACGGAGTCACCAGAACACGTGGAGACATATCATTACGATAGTCCACCAATGGAACCTATTTGGGAGCCGGATTATGCTAATGTGATGTACACAAACCCAAATCCACGGCCCCAATTAAGACAATAGAGACCACAGGGCCCTAGAGGACCATGCTTTAGGTGCCAAGGAGATCACTTCATAAAGGATTGTCCACATCCCCCGATAGCAGGACAATCACAGTACTATAACATACAAGGCTTTTGTGCCAATTGTGGCAAAGAGCATATAATCAAAGATTGTCCTAAGAACCTTGTTAATGCTTCAAATGTGACACCGATCAACGTGATAGGTATTGTAAATAACGCAGATGGATCCAACCCTACATATGTGCCTATCCAAGCTATCACAAGAGCCCAGGCGCTCTTACAGAACCAACAACTTAATCAAGGGAAAGTAGCTGGAAGTAGTGAAGTTGCAGAATCTAGCAGTAAAAAGACAAAATCTTGGAAAGATTCTAGAGAAAGGATAAAGAGAAAGTGGAGTAAAATGATAACTGAGTTGGAAGGAAGTTTGAAGGAATCTAGGGCCAAAATCCTAGAATTGACTTCACAAGACTTGAATCAAGAGAATCCAGCTCAAAAATCAGGATCAGTTTTAGCGGAACCCATACCAAAAAATCTAGACATGATGTTTCGTGCATATCAGACTAGATTAAAAGAGGGACCTCAGGTAGCTGAAATGAGCAAAAACTACCCTCGAGCAGATCTAGAAATTGAGAGAACTAAACTTTGCATGAAGATGGTAGAACTAGCACAAGCTTTGTTCGAAGCCTCTAGATATCTTAATTGGAATAACATGGCAAAACCGGAATTACATTTTCAAGGACTAATGGAGAGGCTAGAATATTTGATTGAAAGCAAAGAGAAAAAGGATCAGCATAGGAACCCTATTGTCTCAGAGACACAGGAAAGGAATGCACCATCCCTGTCTCAAGTACCCAATACAGAAAGTCAAGACAATTTGTCTTCCATACATAAATATTCACATGAATTTTTGAGGGAAATCCAAGAAGAGAAATGGAGAAAGAAACAAGGAACTCATCCTCCTATTCAAGAAATAGACGACTTGCAAGAGCAATTTCCCCAAGACATTCCCTCCATTTACGATGATGTAGAGGAAGAACAACTGAGTGAACACACAGCTTTTGAATTTAATTCTTTACAAGAATTACCTCAGTTCACAGGACCTTGGGAAGCAAAGTCTATTAGTATGAGAGCACCCACGATAATAGTGAGGAATGAAGAATCAGTAATCCCTAGAAACACGGAAGTCATCAAGAATACTAAAGTACAATGTAATCTCACTCTAGAGGAATTGTTAAAGGTAAAACCAGAATTGTGGAAACACGTAGCAAATCAATTCCCCGAGCTTGCTACTACTCCCTCATAAATAGGATCACAAAATAAGGTACCAGAGATACCCGTAGAAAAGATTGGAGATGTAAGCGAAGGAGAGGAAGGTAACACTTATCTTCCGATAACCCATCAGGGCTACACCACAAAAGCCATCTTAGATTCAGGAGCCGGAGTAGCCATAGCTACCACCGCTTTATGGAAACATTGGGGTAAGCCAGCATTAAGACCCACCAGGATGAAGCTACAAATGGCTGATGGACACATAGAAAAACCATTAGGCTTACTAGAAGGCATATCTCTCACCACTTGTGGTGTAGAATTTGAGCATACCTTTGCCATTTGTGACTTTGCAAAAAATCATGCTTATGAGATGATATTGGGACGACCATTCATGCGTCAGTTGCAAATTGTACAAGATTGGGGAACTAATTCTTTGTACTTGCAACATTTAGGAGTGACTACCAAAGTCAATCTTAAAGACTATTCACATCGAGATGTACCCCCAATACAATGGAATACCATCCATAAGACACCAGTAGAGACGGAATCCGTGCACTCATTAGAATCAGATCCTTCTTGGTTGCATGAGGATACTCATTTATGGATGTGTAAAGTAGCAAAACAAGAGGAAGAAAGGTTAGAAGCCAGGACCTTAGGTGCAGAACAACATCCACGAACCCTTCAAGATCCAGCTTACGCACCTGTAGTATTCCCTGACAAAGAGTTTGAACCCCATGGTTGGGCAGAAATCCTAGCAACCATGGATGTAGCCATCAATGAAGAACAATGGACACCCCAGTGTGACGAGGATGGCTATGACATTTTAGTTTTCACGATAGAGCCAATCATGTGCGATGCAATTTTAGAAGAGTGTGAACCTAACACTGATGCATTTGAGGATGCAAGTGATTTTGATTTAGAATCAATTATCATGGACTCACCCTTTGCATCAGAAGAAGAATATTTCTACAAAGTAGAGACTCACCCTCAGAGACAGGAAGAAATTACGAATGAGGTGAGGTTAGCCACAGAAGTGACTACTAAGAGTAAAGGAAAGAAAAGAAAGAAGAAAGAAACCATGTCAGAAAAAGAAGAATCTTTGTTTGAAGTACCCAAGAATTTCAAGAAATATGAAATCGAAGATAGAAGAATCATGGTACGAATGCCGAATAGAAAGGCGAATGATGGACAAGTATATGATAACCGAGAGAAAACCAAGAAAATAATAGTAGCCATAGAAGGAGAAGAGGAAAAATGTACATACATAGGGCATGATTTGACGAAGGAAGAAGAAGAAGAATTAGTTGCCCTATTACGCGAATATAGAGATGTTTTTGCTTGGAGTTACAAAGATTTGAAAGGAGTAGATCCAGATATATGTTCTCATAGAATCCCTATGACTCCAGATGCAAAACCTACGAAACAGAAACCTTACACGTACAATGATAACTACGCTGCGAAGATTAAAGAGGAGATAGATCGCTTGATAGAAGCAGGATTCATTTACGAAATTGAGCATACCGAATGGGTATCCCCCATTGTGGTTGTGCCCAAGAAGAATGGAAAATTGCGTGTGTGTATTAACCTTAAAAAAGTTAATGCCGCCACGATTAGAGACAGTTATCCTCTTCCTATCACAGAACATCTTTTGGAAAGAATCGCGGGCAAGGAAGTTTACAGCTTCCTTGATGGTTTTTCAGGCTATAATCCATTGCTCCAGAGGACCAACACAAGACGGCTTTTGCCACTGAATGGGGCATATTTGCATTTCGTGTGATGCCATTCGGCTTAACAAATGCACCCGCCACTTTCCAGCGACTCATGTGTCATGTTTTTAAGGAATTCTTACGCAAGAGTTTGGAAGTATATGTCGATGACATATGTGCTCATTCTAATATCAGGCAGATACATATTCCCGAGTTAAGACAAATATTTGACAAATGTCGAGAATATCAGGTTTGTTTGAACCCAGAAAAATGCGTTTTCATGGTCAGACAAGGCAAAATTCTAGGACACATTGTGTCAAAAAATGGAATCTCTACGGATGAGGAAAAAGTGAAGGTAATTGCAGAATTACCTAGACCAACTAATGTGAAAGAGGTACAGGCATTTATGGGCCATTGCGGTTATTATAGGAGATTCATACACATGTATGCAATCATAGCCAAGCCTTTGTACTCTCTTTTAACCAACTTTGAATGGACAGATGAATGTGAAAATTCATTCAATGAACTTAAACGACGCTTGTGCTCAGCACCTATATTGACTACCCCAGATTGGAGTAAGCCATTCCATGTACATGTGGATGCATCCAATTATGCCATAGGATGTGTGTTAGCACAACCCACGAATGAAGGTAACATAGATCTCCCCATAGCTTACGCGAGCAGACAATTGAACGCAGCAGAAAGAAATTACACCACGACGGAACGAGAAGGATTAGGGATGATCTACGTGGTAAAGAAGTTCAGACACTACTTGTTGGCCAACAAATTCAAGTTCTTTACAGATCATCAAGCCCTATTGTACCTAGTCAACAAACCATGTAACACAGGACGATTGATACGTTGGTTTCTATTACTCATGGAGTATGATTTTGAAGTCGTAGTCAAGAAAGGAAAGACACATCTTAGAGCTGACCACCTTTCAAGATTAACCTCAGGAGAAGCTCCTCAAGGAGTAGTGGATGAGTTACCAGACGCATATTTGTTTAACCTTGAGATAGCACCAGAATGGGCTAAGCCTATAGTCCCTATTCTCACATATGGACCCAAGAATCCTAGGATAAAGATCAAAGAGGGAGAGATTACCAAGTCTCAGAGATACCAAATAATGGCAGGAAGCATATATAAACAGGATAATCAAAAGATTCTTGCTTGTTGTGTAGATGAATCAGAACATGCGAATTGGTTGCAATTAGCACACATAGGTGCATTAAAGCAACATCATTCAAAACATCGAACATTACAGACTCTGCATAGATTAGGAGTATATTGGCCTACGATGGAAGCAGATGTCTACAGGTTGTGTAAGGAATGCAATGTTTGTTGTGAAAGACCACCAGTAGAGCATGCTACATTATATCACGTGTCTCTCACACCAGACTGGAGTGAATCGTTAGTGACATACTTGAGGACGAACACATTCCCTCAAGGAATGACCTTAGCTCGACAACGCAGTCTAGAGCAGGAAGCTCACGACTATTCACTTATTGGCGATAATCTATACAAAAGAGGACGAGATGGATATCTAAGACAATGTGTTCATGAGAGCGATTATCTGAGCATACTAGAGATTGCACACCAAGGTGTTGCAGGAGGTCATTTTGGACCCGATAGGATAATCAAAGCCATCCTCTTTGCAGGATTATGGTGGCCCACTCTTCACATGGATGCTCATACCTATGTAAAGAGATGTGATGTGTGCCAAAGAACTCAGTTCCCTACTCGCAGAGATGAAATGCCATTGAAACCCATGATGGGCGGACGTGCATTTTCAAAGTGGGGTATAGACTTTGTAGGACCCATTAACCCCCCTGCAAAAGGTACACATGCTGAATACATTATTGTCGCGACAGATTATCTTACCAAATGGGTAGAGGCAAAAGCCACAAAAAAGAATGATGCACACACAACTGCAAAATTCTTATTTGAGAATGTCTTTACAAGATATGGATTGCCTATAGAGTTAGTGAGCGATCGAGGAACTCACTTTCTAAACCAAGTCATTGAATATTTGTTACAGGATTTTATGGTGATTCACAAGAAATCCGCACCATACCATCCTCAGGCCAATGGTCAGGCTGAAAGCACTAATAAGATCCTTTGTAACGTACTGACGAAACTCGTGAACAACAAACGTTCAGATTGGGACAAACAGTTACACCACGCTGTTTGGGCATATAGAGTGGCCTACAAGACCGTACTCAATGCAACTCCCTTTCATATGGTTTTTGGTCAGAATGTTGTGCTTCCTTTGGACTTCTTGATACCGACCCTTAAGGTTGCACAAGAACATCAGTGGACCGGCCATGAATTATCAGCAAGAATAATGGACTTGGAATGATTAGGAGAAACCAGGCTAAAGGCAGCAGCAGGAATATATGCAGCGAAGAAGCGACAGAAAGCATATTTTGATGCACATGTGAAAGATAAAGGCCTAAAAGAAGGAGATTTAGTTCTAGTATATACGCTGAAACAACACGCATGGAAGTTAGAAAAGCGAGGTTATGGACCTATGATCATTAACAGACTCTCAACAAGTGGAGCAGTACAATTAGCCACTTTAGAAGGAGATATAATGCCTAATTATATTAGTGGCTATAGAGTCAAGTTATATCAAGAAACTTTTACTGAGGATATGCTTAGACGACTCACGTTGGCAAAGAAGCGTAAGGAGGAAGAAAATAGAATATGAGCGGAAGCTCAGGTAGAAGCAATAGAACGCATTAAACGCATGAAGTTAAGAAGACAAGGACTAGGGAGAGAACATTATAACCATCTGGAAACTACACCCAGATATCCCATGGCCATGTGTCAAGTAAAGTCAACCACTCATCCTAGTATAGTGGACAGGAGACCATTCATTACAGTCAGGCTAGAGCACGGCAACCCTTGCCAAGAGCTCAGGGCTTTAATTGATTCAGGTGCTGCGACTAGTGCGATTAGATGGTCCCACTATAAGGATTCAGGAATAGAAATGCGGCCAATTGAGGCATACCTCATAGGGCTAGGAGGCATGGAAACCCCTTGCATGGGTGAGGTGGACCTTCCTATCCTCATTAAGGAAGTGACCATGACAGCGAAGCTACTAGTGTGCCATGATGACGACCTGATAGAACCCCTAATCCTTGGCCAAGATTGGCTATACGATCACTCAGTGGACCTAAATCTTAGACAAGGCTCCTTACAGATTGGAACCTTAGAACAGAAGCGAGTGATACCGCTTGACTTCCCTAACGGCATTCCAACTGAGGTTTGTAACCCTAGACCCTATGAAATGCATGCGACGGAAGACCGGGAGATCTTGGGTCAGATCAGTCACGTTACGTCTACACCAACCCACTCGGGCTTGGCTATGGACAGTTGTCAATCAAAAGG
Source organism: Ceratopteris richardii (assembly GCA_020310875.1). NCBI lineage: Eukaryota > Viridiplantae > Streptophyta > Polypodiopsida > Polypodiales > Pteridaceae > Ceratopteris > Ceratopteris richardii. Next base: position 109,191,368 of record CM035406.1, read on the forward strand.
ATGACAGGAGATCTTCCTTGGGGCTTCCTACAAACTAGAAGGGGCAGCTACCCAACCGCTAGGGCAGATGGACACAATCAGCGGTCAGGTGGGTTGCATCAGCGGCCAAATGAGCACAACACCCTGCGGTGCTCATCCTTCCAAACTTGCTACGGACTGGCCTAGATTAAAGATAAATAACAAATCACTTCCTAATGGGCAGGTCACGCAAGTGTTGGATCTCCCTTCTTTTCCAAAGCAGAGCGTCCAATGGACCTCTCAAACCCAACCACGAAGGAGTCAACCACAACAGAGGGACCGAGATCGACGACACCACCAGACAAGGCAAAGAAGGCAGCAGTATCAACATCACAGAATAAGTGGCACGAGACAAATATGGGTGCCAAAAGGACAGCAACCACAGGCTATTGGCAACACTGCAGACGAGAACAGGACAAAGTTTCAACAAAAGCAGAGTCAGCATCCAAAGTCCCCTCGATCTTCTTCTACAAGTACCAATACTCGACAGATTTGGATCGCCAAGAAGTATCTTATCAATCGACCCACACCCACGCAGATTTGGGTACCCAAGCAATGTATTATAGCCCAACCCTCAAGCCATGTAATATATACCCCTCAGAAATCTTTCCATCCTTCAATACCACCAAATCCGATACCACTTTTCGTCCCTCAGCAGAAACACACCACCCACTCAAAGACTCTTAGGAAATGGATACCGAAACATATCCAGACGTCTTCTTGTATCCCCTTATCTAACAATTCTCCCACCCCGCTTAAACACCACCCTTGTAATAATTCACCCTCAACTAAACCTTGTATAATTCATACACCAAAACTCCACATCATGCATAATAAAAGCTCATCAAGAAATGTATGCATAATCTGACAATGTAGGCGTCTAGAGACCTGCATTAGATTTGCAAATAATCATTGCATCAATCACTTCATGACACTTGGCTACACGGGTTACACATCGGTTATAGAAAGGGATTGCGGTCTCACCTTAATGGGATCATAATTAATTTCCATACTAGTGTGCTAATCTTTTGTAGCAGATCTTTTCCATTAGCTCGTCAGTCATCATGCAAACCGAAGAAGGACCATCAAAAGCTGGCCCAAGCACACCAATGGCCAATATTGGAGAATTACTCGCGGAATCTTATCCAACGATGCAACCACCCGAGTTTCAAGGTTTTCCAGGACCCATGCCAATCGACGATCCTCCTAGAGGATACACTGAGAAGATTCATCGTAACTCTCACTGGTTTCAAGGCCTAGCAGGAGCATTAGCAGACGCTGATTTCATATTTGAGGCCAATTTGGCATTTGATTTGCGCACATGGGCCAAGTACCAGTTCTTTTCACGAAAATTTGAAGGACTACAGAATACACAAGATTTAACGCACGTTTGGGCACGAGCAGGATTTACAGAATACTTTAGTGACCCTCTGCCTAAACCTGATTTTTACAGATGCTTTTACCTAGTAACCACCTTGACAGCTTCAGAGAACAAGGATCTACCCGGAACATTCATGTTACCATCCTTGGTAAATGACCCTCCATTCAGAAGGTTTTATTTGTCCAAAGATTTAATTCGTGCAGCTCTCAAAATACATGGAACGCATACTCCGACGGAGAGAGAACGGCTAGTCCCAGAGCAGATGAAACGTGGTGATGTTACTAAGTGGGAGGATATTTCAGCTATAACCCCTGAGCTCTCCAAGCCATTACGGATATGCATGCATCATTTTGCTTTCCCAGCTCAGGATCGTTTTACCATGCCCCACAAAAGAATCTGGTTTGGTTTATAATTAGCATGTACTGGACCTCAAACGGTTGATCTAGCTAGCTGGATAATTGATCAGCTCTATTTGGCACAATATAGATGGGAACAAAAGAAGGTAATCAATGGATGCTGCGCCCTCACCAGGATCATATATATGTGCTTGGCGTATGACTTACCAATTGAGCGTGCCATGACCAATGAGGAACTAAAAGCATTCAAAGGGACCACTAAGAAGGCTAGAAAGTCTAGCAAAGGCAGAGCCAGAAAACGCATGAGAGGAACCATACCGTGCCTACAAGTCCCAGAATCATCCTCACCACAACCATCTCCAAAGCAGTCACCGACAGCAGCCACTCCCACGGTACCACCAATTCGTATACGGTTATCAAGACCAGTTACGTAGGAGGGCACCACCAGTACTGTTGCATCCCAAGCAGCCACAACCACAGAACATATCACCACAACAGCTGAAATTCCCACCACTATTGGTGTGGAAGCGTTCTCTTTTCCAATACCACATTTAGAAGCAGAACTAACAACACCACTGGATCCAACTTTTGATTTTGAAATGCCCGATGCATTCTCCAATGAGTTTCAATTTTTAGAAGGACAACTGTTTTCTCAAGAATATGAAAGACCTAGCTACCCTACCACACCCCGGGATCAGCCACAAGGACAGATTGTGTCTAGCTCTGATGATGAAAGAACAGCAACCGATGACGACGAAGGTGATGACGAAGCTAGCCAGGGAACTCAAGAATCCCAAGAGCATGAACAGACAGATGGCCAAGGCCAACAAACAGACACATAACTTAGGAATAGTAGGAACATAAAGTACCTTGCTCAAGAGTATTCTTCCACTCTTTGTCTTCACTGATCCAATACTCTCCACTTTATGCTTAGTGTTGTCACCTGTTTGAACTGTATGTCCATTCACCTTTGCTTCCATGTCAGTCATCAATGATATATTGCCACTCAGATGATTGCTACATCCTGAGTCAATATAGAACACCCTTTGGTCTTCTCCTACTGCTTCATGAGTTGCATTCAAGATAAGAGTCATGTCATCCTTTTGATCTGATGCATAATTATAGTAATTATTGTTATAGGACTGAGGCTGAAAACTTCTTCCACCTCCTCTAGCATATGATGTCCTACCACCTCTTCCTCTGAAGTTTCCTCTTTGATTTCTGCCTCCTCTACCTCTTTGATTGAAGCTCTGGTTATTATTTCCTCCATTTTGATTGTTATACCAACAATCATTTGCCAAATGATTGGTTCTGCCACAAATCCAACAAGCTTTAGTATTATCTTTGTTCTTACCTCCTCTTCCTTTACCTCTGAAGTTCATCTTTCCTTTTGTAAAGTTAGCTTGACTTGAAGTTCCTTCATCATCAGTTGACTGCTTCCCTTTGCCATTCTTTTTCTTGTCCTTGGAGTACATAGCTTGACTTGCACTCCTATCATTGTCTCCTTTAATGTCCTGCTCAAAAGTTAGCATGTGTCCTAGCAATTGATTAAGATCAAGAGTAAAGTGATCAAGTGACAATTCTATGGACAATATGAAAGGCTTCAACTTCTCATCTCCTCTCAGACCTGTAAGTATTTGCCTTACCAACTTATCCTCTTCAATGTCTTCATCTACTGCTCCCAAGCTATTTGCAATATCCTTCATTCTTGCCACATAATCAGAAATTGATTGTGAGCTCTTCTTCTTGAAAGTTGTGAATTCTGCCCATAATGAGGACTTCCTAGACTTGGTTGTGTTTTAGAAATGCTCTTCCAAAGCATTCCACACATCTGATGCAGTTTCTAATCATCTGATGTGAGGAAGAAGATAATCATTTACAGCCATGTAAATGATGCTCCTAGCTTGGGCATCCTTTCTCATCCAATTCTTCAAACCTGCAAGTTCCTCCCTAGTTGGAACACTAGGATCTTCAAACTCAGGCTTTTCTTCTTCTCCTGTAATGAATGCCATAAAATCTTTGCTCATGAGGTGTGCCTCCATCCTCATGGACCAAGCTGGATAGTTCTCCCTATCTAGCTTATCAATCTGCAAGCTTTCTCCCATCTTTGATCTTTTGTGTCTGCAATTACTATGATTTATGATAATAAAGTGTACCTTTGATATGAAGCTTTAATCCTTCTTGATCCTTTGAACTCGTACTTGATTCTCCTTCAGGTTTTCTTTCAAACTTTGATCCTATGCTCCTTTAATTTGAAAGAACTTTAGTGTCTGCAACAGTTGGGACTTCCAATGCTTTTTACTTCACTTGTATTGCACCTTCAGCTCTGATACCACTGTTGGAGACCTCTTAATCTCCAAAGGTTTGATCTATACTGATCTAAGAACACCTCTATATCAGTTATGGATCAAACTTTACATAAATATTGTCTTCATTTATCAAAACTTTAATTAACACTTCTCTAAGTAAAGAAATTCCTTCTTTAGAAAGTCTGCTTCAGAAATTGACTTTATAACCTGCACATATCTTCATATTTCTTCAAATCAATGATACACATATCTTCACACTACCTTTGTGCAATCATATCAACCATCAGTCCTTCAAAAGAATCATTAAAACTTTAATTTGATTCTTAAGATCAAAAGTATGCCAGAAACTGTCTTCCTGAAGAAGCGACTTTGACATAGGTAACTTCTAAGGTTGATTACTCACAGCACAGATCCCTTTTTGCTAAATGCTTTTAGCCATAGCTTCCTTACCTTCTAACTTAGATTTTGAATGCTCATTCATAAAAAACTTTACACTATGCACTAAGATCTGAGTAAAACATTGACACAAAAAAGTGCGCTACTTTGAGAAGTCTACCTGCAGACTTTACATACACATGTTCCTATTGATCATACTCACAGCATGAAAGGAATTAGACCATGAAACTTTGAACATAGCTTCATTAGCTTCTAGATTAGATGTTTACAAAAACATTTCTGATCCACATGATCATATTGAGAGAAATCTATGAAATACTCGTCGCTATTTTTTGAAGATGACTCTCTTCACATCTATCTCTATGACACTCGTCTTCTAATGACTCTCTCATGTATTTGTTTACATCATTGACTTATATACATATGGTTCTAGACTTATCCCACGTCTATTACATTACTCCTTATCATCCTAAGGATTATCTATACTCATATTACAAGAATTTCCAACTGTAATGTACATATGTATACAGGCTTCACTTCTGAGATCTCTTCACTTCCTCAAATGACTTCTTGAACTTCAATCTGATCATAGACTTGCTTCAAGCTTTTTGTAATCATCAATTTGTGATTGTTTTGTTCCAACAAAAGACACATTGGACACTGACATAAGAACAGAAACAAACAATGAGGAATGGACCGAGATAAACCAGGTAGAGGTTACACCTGACAATCAACTGTCACAGGCAAAGAACCACGAAGTACCCACTGAACAGGCCCACCTCATTCAATTGAACGATAAGTCAAAAATCAGCATAAAGGAAGCTCCAATCACACATAAAAATGCAGTGCCACCTGTAAAAGAGGAAATACAAACACACATGGACAAAGAAGAAAGTTTCCCACAAAATAAGGAACAGATTGTGATTGAAGTCCCCGATGATACACCACAAGGCAAGAGTGACCATAGAGAGGCTGGACCACGGATACAACTCCATATTCGGCAGCCCCATGATACTACGTTACATGTGGCTCAGGGGAAAGATGTTACCACGGGTGAAGAACCTAGCATCCCTACCACATGGTTAAATGTTGATGTTACTCAACTAAAACCCATCATCAAGTTGATGATACAAATGGCCATGGATACGCAACAATAAATGATGGAAACGGATGATTATGACAAGGCCATGCGGGAAAAGAATCAAATTCAAGTAATGAGTGAACAATTGTCCGCACAGCTCATCCAGGCCCAACAAGAGGTTTCAGCCAAGGAAACGGAGATAATCGTAGTCAAAGAACAATGTAATACATTGATGAAGCAGCATCATCAGCTCCAGACACAACTGATGGATTTACAAAGATAGCATGAAGCTAGTGAAGCAGACAAAGAGAGAATGAAAGCTCGAAGCAATCTGCTCGAAACACAAGTAAAAGTATATATGGAGGAAAATGATAACTTACACAGCAGAAATAAAGAATTGATGAAGGCATTACTGTATGACCAACCTATAGAAAAACAAGATACATCAGCTAGTGAGCAGAAGGAACTGAGAGATCAAATTGAGAAATATGCAGATCTGCTGAAACAAGAGCAAGCCCGAAAAGAAGAATGGGAATGCAGGTACATTAACGAAACCAATGAGCTCAAGAAACAGCTGAACACTGCTAATGTAAAACTAGCAGTGAGTTACAGTGAAAATATGGATCAAATAGCAGAGATTGGTAATGAGCTAGTTGCTACAAAAGATGCACTCCGGGCAGCCTTCAAGAAGTTAAAGAGAAGACTGAACGCCTTGCACAATTAGAAACTAAAGCAGAACAGAAAGTCTCCATCGGGACACCAGTAGAGCCACGACCAGAGAATCCTACTAACGAGGTAGAGGTACGTCCTCTATCTCCCCCAATCTATAATTCTCCAATAAAAGAGCAGATGGCGGAACCATGTGATGATCATCCCATGCCATATATTGCAGAAATAGGTCAGAAGGAACGGGCACTATTGGTGTCCTGATTGATAGAAAATTTTGAAAATGAAGTGGTCAAAGTTATGAAAGAGGCCAAGATAAAAGGAAAAGATAAAAGATCTGGATGCGATAATGAAGGCCTTCAACGTTCCTTATGGACTATTGAAAGAGAAAACAAGGCAATGCATAAAGAAGATCACACAGAAGGATCCAGATGAGCAGCTGTACTTCAAGGATAATACATTCAATTACACTCAAGAGGAATTTGAAGCTGCACAACATGTATGGAGAAGAAAGTTTTTGGAGAAAAATCCTACTTTGCGGGTGCACTAGCAAGCAGCACCGTATTTATTACAGGTAAATCCTTCATTTTGTCCAGCACCACATCATAGAGAAGCAAGAGAATTTTTGGATATGCAAAAGAGTGGAGTGATCAATAAATAGTGGCTGAATTATCCGCTACTTCCAAGTCCACCTTATAATTATTTACCGACGGAGGATTACATGGTAAAAACCATTGAATTTTGGCTGCATTGTTATTCAACAGTCCCCAATTTAACTATCAAGATGACGAATAAAATCCTCAGCATGCTACTTACAGTATTGAAGGTGTTCAAGCATGCGGCTTATACATTTTTTAATTTTATCGATATTAATCAAGGCACAAATATACTCATTTTTTATCTGTCTGCTATGCCCGGCTGACCAACAATAATGGTCATACTATTCTAGGCTTATGTTTTTGCCGAGTACATATATGCAAACCTTCGAAGAAGCCTTTTTCACAGGGTTTTTTGAAATTGATTCAGAAATTTTCTTAAAGATGTCGTCCAATTTGAATGCCAGATTAGTGGCATATGAATTAAGCTTCTTCGCTGATCACAGACAGCCACCACATGACGGTGTGAAAGCAGAATAGTGGAAACAACTTATGATACATGAAGCTAATCTGCTAAATGAGACAGAGCAAAAAGTTTACAGAACATACTCTCGCCGACTTCCAAAGCGTGTCGGGGATGATAAAGTTCAGGAGGGGGGTAGTGTTGAGGGAGAATCCAGCAAAAAGAAGAAAAGAAGAATACAAAGAAAGAAGCTTCACTAAAAAGATTATATTTGAAGATATGTCTCTGCAAGAAGCCCCGCAGGGGCACGCAACACCCATCTCTGCACAGAGCCCCGCAGGGGCACACATCAAGGAAGAGCACGTAGGAGGGAAGGACGGACCAAGGCCAGGAAGTATCCATGAACAAGTGGCAGACAATACTTGGCAGGTAATAATCCTCCCGTTGATAGCGTGCAGTGGAAAAGAAAGTAAACAGGCTTAAAGCAATACAATAGGGTTAGACGTGTGAAGACAAAGACAAATCAGAAGACCAAAAGTTAGAAAGAGGTAGAGGCTGAAAAGTTGAACAGGGAGACTAAGAATACCACATTCTTATCCGCTGATGGCATGCGTGGCAGCCCGAGTGTAGCTCAGTGATGAGTAGCACCTCCTTTAATGTCAATCCGGGAAGACGTGAGGATGGTATGATGACCTCGAGCAAGTGAAGGCACAAGTGCGTGAGTGAGAAGCACACTAACATGCACACACATACACATACGCGCACACAAGGCAAGACAAAGAGTGAGAAGCAATGGAGTTCTTGATTACTTTCAAAAAGCTCATACAAGTTCAATTCAATTACAAGCTAACCTCAAAAATGAGTTCTCTAGCTCTATTTATAGTTTTTGACTAGGTTTTGGCCTTGTCCAGACCTAGTGTCCGGCCTAGTTAAAAATTAGGTTCTCTACCCTATTTGGAGGTTCAAACGAAGTCTAAAAAATGTGAAAACTGACAAGTAGGTACTTCTAAAGCTCCTCAAGCTCAAGGACTCCTTGGCTTGCACAAAATGGAGCTACAAAAATAAGAAATGGTATTTACAATGATTGTTAGTGATGAAAATCACTATTTTTGTATGGATTCTACTATCATGTTGACATAAATTTCCTGGAGCTCCCTACTTGCTCCTTCTCCTTGTGTGTCCACCTCTGTTATATGCTTAAGTGTCCTGAAAAAATATTGGCCTACTTGCCAGATCGTCGTTGACTGCTCTGTCTGCCTGTACTTTCTCTTCTCTCTGACTCCCTTCGTAAGCTTCCTTGCCTGATGAGTCCTTCAGTTCCAACACCCCCCCCTCTCTCGCGTCTGTCGTCCCTGACAGACCCTTGTTGGGTGGGTTGTTGGATGTAGTACTCAACAACGTCTTGTGCTAAGTGATGTTCTGCAATCCGCAACCCTTTGGCCAAGTCCGTGAGTAGAGCATCCCAATCTACCGGCCCGGGAACCTTTGGATGTGGTATATGTAACTTTTCTGAATGGAGAGCTTGTTCCACTGCAAACAACTGCAATAAATGTGATGGTTTGGGAATGAATATCTCTGAATGATATTCCCAGAATCCCGTGACGAACATTTCTTCAAACGTCTGTTTGAAGCAGGCTGGTAGATACTTGATACGCACGTGCCATGCATATACAACATTAATAGATGGGGTTGCGCTCATGTCGTAGACCAGGTCCTGATTACCCTCATTAAATCCAAGAGCTGACAGATGAGGTTCCTTGACATTTTTGAAAGTCCTGAAGGTGACCAACATGAGTTCAAAAATTTTAAGGCACATTTGGGCCATGACATTTGGTACATTTTTAAACCTGACCCCCCAATGCCGAATCGTCGAGATCATATATCCTATGGTAGGTTGGCCTTTGGGTGGTGCTAAGTAAACATAATTGAGCCATTTCTCGCATCCTTTGGTTGTCAGCATAGTTTTTGTGTATTCCGGCCATGACCTTCTTCGAAATACAGGGCAGTAGCATGGGTTGTATTTGATGTACAAAGGCATGTTATTCCATGTTCTTACCATCTCTGGGTAGGTTTCCAGTAGACGAATCCTCCACGTCGGTTGATGTATATTGCCCTGCTTGGCACTTGCTGAGATGTCTTCCGGTGCAAACTGTGTAGCCGAGGTTGGTTCGTTTGAGGTGTGTTGCTTGATTTCGGCATTGTAGTCCGCCATTAAAACGCAGAAAGGAACATACAAATCGTCGGATGTGCCGATCCACCGATGATGGGAGAGGTTTCTAAAGTAATCCGATTTTATAACTACCTCCTCCAATCGTGACATTGACGCTATCTGAACTGCCACTCTATCATCATGGGTTGTGGCCACTTTCTCTAACCTCTGCATCCATTCAGGAGCCTCGATCTCGATGGTGTCCATACCCTGTTCTGTTTGCTTGCCCCCTGGTGCAGGCATGGGAACGTATGGGTCTTCAAAGGTTTCCTCTATTTCAATGGGTACTAAGTCTTCAGGTTCCGGTTCTACAAGTGGAGAGGGTTGACGCTCATATTGCATGACTTTACTGCGTAATTCTTCGAGTTCTGCTCTGAGTTTTGTGACTTCTTCGGATGTGTCATCTGTGGCCGTGACTTTGCGTGGTGACTCCTGCTGAGTTGCCAGTTGCTTAAGTAGGTCATCTCTTTCTCGTTCTAATGCTGCATGGGCTTCCAGGAGATCTGCATGGGTCTCTAACACAATTTGCATATTCTCTGAGGGAATGGCCTTGAATTTCTCTGGGTCGATTTCCTGCTGGGAACCCTCCATTGCTGCTTCCAAGTTTTCCTCATTCTGTTTCTGCAGTCGTTTATTCTCTTCAAGTGCTGTAGACATGTGTTTTTGTAGGAGGGCCAGGTTGCGTCTAAGCTTGAGATTCTCCGTTATCTGGGAGTGTAGCAACTCATCCATATGTTGCCTTTCTTTTGCATCGGACTAGGGTGGATTGGCTACTAGCTGTTCATGTTGTTCTTGTAAAGTAGCATGCTGTTGTTGTAGTAGCCGCTTTTCCCTTTCGAGATCAATGAATCGTAATTGAAGTTCCTCATGGCTTCGAAAGAGTCGCATATGTTGGTTATCAAGATGCTGGTAGTGCTGTTGTAGTTGCGACATACACTGATACATATTATTAAATACATTATTAATAGGGGTGGATGCGGGAAGGGTGTTGAATGCAGGAGGGAAGGGAAACGGGAAGGGGAATGGAAGTGTGGATGCAGTGCTGGAAAATGGTGAAGTGGGAGGTGGGGGAATGGGAGATGGTGGGTGTATGGGGGGAGGGAGAGGTGCAGAGGTGGGTGAGATGTCCATAAATTCAACAGTGGATGCATTAGTGGGAGTGATTGTGAATATTGGAATTGTGGGTGCGGTGATAGTGGTGAAAGTGTACAGTGGTGTGTGCAATTGTGAATATGAACTGCCCAGAAGTGTAATTGGGGGAATGAGATTTTCTGTGGCTGCAGTTAGAATTACTGTTTCAGTGGCCGTATAGACAAAAGAGGTGGAGATAGGGTGTGTGGGTTGACTGACGGTTTGGGCTTCGGTATGGGTAGTGGATTCAGAGGCGGTGACAGTAGTGGTTACACTGGTTGTGGCGGGCGAATGTGGTGGAGTTGGAGGAAGGGGTGGCAAAGGGGGTGATGGGGGTGCACTTGATACATGGGTTTCCTCAGTATTGTGGACAGTGTGTGCGGTGCCCGTGGTTGTGGATGTGCCTTGTGGTTCTGATACTAATACATTCATCTGCTTTCCTGATCGAGGGGGACGTCGGCCGTATCTTCGCTCTGTTCTTCGTGCTTGTGCAAGGGCGGTATGCACCGTCTCAGGTACTCCTAAAGCCTCAGATATCATGTCGAGGGTGGCGCGGTATTGCTCGTCTACGCCTTCCTCCTCAAGGATTTGATTCATGAGGGCCTTGCCTGCTGCTAGGGGCAGTCTATGTTGCTCTTGAACTCTGTTCATGGTATCATAGAGCTGGTTGGTACGGGTGGGAACACCAGATTTGGTCCATCAGTGCTCTGTCTTGGTAATCTAATAGTGAAGGGTTGCACTCGCCTTGGAAGTCATGGGGTTGTCTCTGGTGTCAATGTCGCACCGCGGGGTTGTGCACATGGCATCTGAACGGCGCCTCTCATTTTCTTGGAGGGTGGCCCTGTAGAGGATAACCTGCGCTGAAACTCCTGTACCCTGGTCCAAATGAGTGCCCTTTGCACTGGTACATCATACGCGAGACATCTATACACAATCCTGGTAAGAGCACATCATCCATATAGTACAGACTTTTGTTTCTTATACCACCTTTGATGAGCCAAGTGGATTTGGTCGATAATCCAGTGGGGCATGTTGATTGTCATATCAAAGGCATCAGCCAAATATAGACTAAACCATATCTTCTTAGGTGGCATTGTGAACCTCTCTTGAGCAGGAAATGCAAAGTGCTGCATGACCATTCACAAATGAATGGCGATTGTAGGCGTCATTGCCACCGTGTCCTTTAACTTCGTCAGATTTCTGTTCTTCATATTGTCGGGAACCATAGTCTCTTTCTCCATAGGAATGTGCATACCTTTCATGTCTAAAGCTTCCCTTACCAAGTTGATAGTTAATCTGAAACGCTTGAGCTCATTGCCCCCTGTGAGAGATGGGAGGACAAAGGAGCTGTACCCCTTTTTGTCTTTGCTTGGAGTGAGGGTACTAATCAAATAAGAGCACCTTAGAAAATCTGGCTTTGGCAATTGGAATTTGAAGTACTCGTAGAGTCCTGCCTTCTTCCATATAGGTTTCAGTCCTTCATTATTCTGCAGTCTCTCAAATTCCCTAGTGAAAAAGTGATATCTGCCCCAACGCCCATTGAATTCTATCTCGGCCTCCCACATATAAGTGCCTTCACCTAGGGGTCCTGCCACATCACTGAACCAATGAGAGTTTTTGCTGACTGGCATTGTGTGCCCCTGTGGAGGGTTCTGAACCGGTATGGCGTGTAGTGCTCTCAATGCCACTGGGCGTTCCTTCAATTCCTCCTCAATGGGAAGGCTTTCAATGTCCACGACTTGGGGGCTGGTGCCTGTCTGGGAGCTAGTTCCTGCCGTATCTGCCATGTTACTTCTTGTCTCCTAATTCTGTGAGAATATAGAAACAGGTGTTAACATTGTAAAGGACAAGATAGAACCGTTTTTGTCCCCATTACAACATAATCATGAGGTTCGGGAGAGATTAGTAGGCTATTAAGTGCTCGGTGCTTGTGCGTGTAGTTAGAAATTGGGTAGACCTAGAAGCTAAGTGGAATGATGTAGTGAGTGAGTGATGTAGTTAGTAGGTGGGCATGGATTTACAACTGGGTTCTGGGGGTTTATTACAAGTTTTAGGTTGCCAAATGCAGTGGATGGGTTTTGATCTTGATTTTGTGGAGACTCTGAAGAGTTTGTTAAGGGTATCTACTTGAAAATGAGGCTTTTTAGGGACCCATTTACGAGTGATTCTACTTTTGCGCATGGAAGAAGATGTGTCCGTGCGTGATGTGTAAGACTGGGCATCAGATGTTTGAGTGAGTGAAACATGTTGTACCGGGTGTGACCTTGGTGTAGCTATTTGAGCCCGCAAGCAAGCCTTAGGCACCCAGATTTGTCGTGATTGTGGGTTGGCCTTCATTGACTGCTTGGGTACCCAAATAGACTTTATTTTCGTAGAAGAATTTATGAAAGACTTCTTACTAGTGTCGTGTTGTTGACTACTAATAAGAGGTTTTGTCCGTGGGGTTGGCCTAGTCGCAACAGGGTGTTCGCCTTCCGCCTCCATACTTGTTTCATCGGTTGAAACAATCTGCTTTGCTCCTTTCTTTGGCCTCCAGTATGTGTAGTGCTCTGTTTCTTCTGTACTTGATCTGCCTTTGGTTGCTGCGTCCCTCTGGCCTTTGGAACAGAAGGGAGTGTCGTCTTACCCTTGACTCCGTTGTTGAGACAATCCTCTTTCTGCATCATACAGTTTTGGACAAGAATAGCATTGTCAACTTCATGTGCGCCCCTGGAAGGACCAGGAGTTCGTGCTTTACCTAGTTCCTTGAGCGCCTCATTTTCCAATTGGACTGTAATTCGACTATGATTTACCCATACCTGAAGAAGTCCACTCCTTAGGCTTAGGTTGACTGCATGATCATAGATCCAGTCCTGACCCAAGACAAGAGGTTCAGTGAGGTCCTCATCTTGACACACTAGTACTTTGACTGTTATTGCTTCGTCTTGAATATAGAGGGGAAGTTCCACCTCGCCCATGCAAGGGGTTTCCACACCTCCCAATCCTATGAGATATGCTTCTATAGGATTGACAGTTAATTTCAACTCTTGACAGTAAGACAATTTAACAGCACTAGTGGCTGCACCTGAGTCAATCAAGGCTCTTTTAGTCCTTGCACCCTTTCCTTGTCCTATATCTAAGGTTATAAAAGGACGTTGATCAATTATCCTATGAGATCTAGTACCTGCAACTTCACACATAGCCACATGATATCCTTGATCTGCATAGGCATCCGTCCTAGGTTGCTCCCTATTTTGTCTTCTCAACTTCATTCTCTGGATGCGTTCCAAGGCTTCTGCTTGGGCTTCTTCTCGAATTCTCTTTTCTTCTTCTTTGCGTTTCTTAGCAGTGTTGAGTCGACTTAGCATCTCTTCCGTCAGAGGTTCCTGATATAACTTGACCCTGCATCCGCTTATGTAGCTTGGGAGAACATCACCCTCTAATGTGGCTAGTTGTACTGCTCCACTTGTGGAGATCCTATTAATGATCATGGGTCCATAGCCTCTCTTCTCTAGTTTCCTCGCATGTTGTTTCAAAGTGTAGACTAGTACTAGGTCGCCTGCCTTCAAACCTTTATCCTTAACGTGGGCATCAAAATAGGCCTTCTGTCGTTTCTTCGCTACATATATCCCTGCAGCCGCTCTCAATCTTGTTTCTCCTAATCGTTCAAGGTCAAAAAGTCTTGAGGAGAGTTCATGACCCGTCCATTCATGCTCTTGTGCTACTTTCAATGTACGTATTAAGAAGTCCAAGGGTAGCACTGCATTTTGGCCAAATACCATATGAAAGGGGGTGGCTTGGAGTACCGTTTTGTAGGCAACTTGGTATGCCCAAACAACATGGTGTAGCTGTTTGTCCCAATCAGAGCATTTATTGTTCACTAATTTCGTCAGTACATTGCATAAGATCTTATTTGTGCTCTCAGCCTGGCCATTAGCTTGAGGGTGATAGGGGGAAGACTTCTTATGTACTACCAAGAACTCTTGGAGCAGATTTTCAATAACTTCATTCAAGAAGTGAGTACCTCTATCACTGACTAGCTCTATAGGTAACCCGTATCTGGTGAACACATTCTCAAATAAGAACTTAGCTGTTGTTTGAGCATCGTTCTTCATTGTGGCTTTTACCTCTACCCACTTGGTTAGATAATCAGTGGCCACAATGATATATTGAGCATGAGAGCCCTTAGCTGGGGGATTAATAGGACCTACAAAGTCTATTCCCCACTTAGAGAATGCACGTCCACCCATCATAGGTTTCAGTGGCATCTCATCTTTGCGTATAGGATACTGAGTTTGCTGATAGACATCACACCTCTTCACATAGGTATGTGCGTCCATGTGAAGCGTCGGCCACCAGAAGCCCGCAAATAGTATTGCTTTGATCACCCGATCTGGTCCAAAGTGTCCTCCTGCTACACCTTGGTGAGCAGTTTCCAAGATCTTGAGATATTCACTTTCATGGACACATAGTCTCAGGTAACCATCTTTACCACGCTTGTATAGATTATCACCAATGAGTGAGTAATCCTGTGCCTCTTGTTCTAAACTTCTTTGTCTAGCTAGTGTCATGTCTGGAGGGAAAATTTAAACTTATTTGCAAGCAAATAATGTCTAAACTTTTTAACTGCATATACCATGCCTAATCCTTCTCTCTCCGTAGTGGTATAATTTTGTTCAGCTGCATTCAATTGTCTACTAGCATAGGCAATTGGAAGATCCATATTACCTTCACCGGTAGGCTGCGCGAGTACACACCCAATAGCATAATTAGATGCATCAACGTGGACATGGAATGGCTTATTCCAATCTGGTGTGGTCAAGATTGGTGCTGAACATAATCTTCGTTTAGGCTCATTGAAGGAATTCTCACATTCATCAGTCCACTCAAAGTTAGTCAAAAGTCCATACAGAGGCTTTGCTATGATGGCATACATGTGTATAAACCGTCGGTAATAACCACAATGCCCCATCAAAGCTTGTACTTCCTTGACATTCTTAGGCCTAGGTAACTCGGCTATAGCTCTCACTTTTTCTTCATCAGTGGATATGCCATTCTTTGACACTCTGTGCCCTAGAATCTTGCCTTGCCTGACCATAAAAACACACTTTTCTGGGTTTAGGCAGACTTGATATTCTCTACATTTGTCAAAGATTTGTCTGAGTTCAGGAATATGGGTTTGTCTGATGTTGGAATGAGCACAAAGATCATCAACATAGAATTCTAAGTTCTTCCTCAGGAACTCTTTAAATACATGGCACATTAGCCTCTGGAAGGTTGCTGGTGCATTGGTAAGCCCAAATGGCATTACTCTAAAGGCAAAAATTCCCCATTCAGTGGCAAAAGCCGTCTTATGTTGATCTTCTGGAGCTATGGCTACTTGATTGTAGCCCGAAAATCCATCAAGGAAGCTATACACTTCCTTGCCTGCTACTCTTTCTAAGAGATGCTCTGTGATAGGAAGCGGATAATTATCTTGAATTGTGGCTGCATTGACCTTCTTTAAGTTAATGCATACACGCAGCTTTCCTCCTTCTTCCACAGCTACCACTATTTTCTTGGTAGTTTCTTTGTTATCGTAGGCCTCCCCTGATTGTGCCTCTCGTTTAGGCATTCTGATCATGACTCTCCTGTCATCTATTTCATACTTCTTAAAATTTTTCGGGACCTCAAACAAAGGCTCCTCCTCTTCTGGTGTGATTTCTTTCTTCTTCCTTTTCTTTCCTCCTTCCTTCGCGGTTACATGTGTGGCTAGCCTCACATCATTTGTAATCTCTCCATGCCTCTGGGGTTGAAATTCTACTTCATAGAAGTATTCTTCATCTGATGCAAAAGGTGGGTCCATAATGATTGACTCTAATTCGGAGTCACTTGCATCCTCAAATGCATCAGGGCTAGGTTCACACTCTTCTAACACTGCCTCCCCCATGAGTGGCTCTATGGAGAAGACTGAAATGTCATAGCCATCCTCATCACAGTGAGGTGTCCATTGTTCTTCATTGATGGCTACGTCCATTGTTGCTAGGATTTCTGCCCAGCCGTGGGGTTCAAATTCCTCGTCAGGAAAGACTACAGGCGCATAGGCTGGGTCTTGAATTGATCTGTGTGTTTCTTTTGCACCTACCTCTCTGGCTTTTTCTCTTTTCTCTTCTTCTACTGCCACTTTGCACATCCATAAGTGGGTGTCTTCATGCATCCATGAGGATTCTGATCCTATGGAATGCACAGATTCCGTATCATCTTTGGCTCTATGGATGGGATTCCATTGGATAGGAGGGATATCTCTATGAGAGTAATCTTTGAGATTCACTTTGGTCGTAACACCTAAGTGTTGCAGGTACAAGGAGTTGGTTCCCCAGTCCTGTACCACTTGCAACTGTCGCATAAATGGTCTTCCCAAGATCATTTCATAGGCATGATTTTTGCTAAAATCACATATAGCAAATGTATGCTCGAACTCAACACCACATGTAGTGAGAGTTATTCCTTCCAGCAACCCTAGGGGTCTCTCTATGTGACCATCGGCCATTTGCAATTTTATCCTCGTGGGCCTGAGTGCTGGCTTGCCCCAACGCTTCCATAGGGAAGTGGTAGCAATTGCAACACCTGCGCCTGAGTCTAGAATGGCCTTGGTGGTGTATCCCTGGTGGGTGATAGGAAGATATGTGTTTCCTTCTTTGCCCTCACTCATGTCTCCTATCTTGTCCAATGGTATTTCTGGCACTGTTCTCTGGGATCCTACCTGGGAACGAGGTTTTGCTATCTCTGGTACTTGTTTGGCTACATGTTTCCATAGTTCTGGCCTCACTTTGAGTAGCTCTTCTAAGGTGAGGTTGCACTGTACTTTAGTGTTTTTCACTATCTCTGTGTTCCTAGGTATGATAGAATCTTCATTTCTTATCATAACTGTGGGCGCTCTCATACAAGTAGATTTAGCTTCCCATGGACCTATGAAGTGGGGCAATTCTTGCAAAGAATTAGACTCAAAATCTAATCTTTCCTCAGATTGGATGCTCTCCTGCTCCTCATAAATGGATGGGATGTCTTGTGGGAATTGGTCGTGTGCATCATCCACAAGTTCAATAGGAGGAGGGACTTCACTTTCTTTAGCCCATTTGTCTTCTTGAATCTCGCGTAGGAATTCTGGTGTGAACCGATTCATAGAAGATGATGTGTCTGGCTCCGTAGAGTTAGGCACATAGGCTTCCTCGGCAGGACTGCTTACTCTTTCACTTGCCTTGTCCTTGTGTTGAGAGGCGGGTTCCTTTTCTGATTGTGCAATCAGCTTCTCTATTCTTTCTAGCAGTCCATCAAAGTGTAACTGTGTCTTCGCTGAACTAGAGATGTTAAATAGGCGACTGTCTTCAAACATGGTCTGAGCCAATTCCACCATCTTAGCACAAATTTTGGTTCGTTCTAGCTCTAGTTCTGCTCTAGGGTAACACTTTTCATGATCAGTTACGTTTGGCCCTTCTTGGATTTTGGCCTGATAGGCTTTAAGCATCATATTAAGGTCCTCGGGAGTGGGATCTGCTAGGACTGATCCTACTCTAGGGGGTGGTGGGACTAGGTGAGGCGGGTTGGAAAGTGGCGGGTTGGATGGAGATGGGAATGGTGGTGGTGGGGTAGTGTGAGAGGGAGTTTGAGATGTGAGTTCAGTTATCCTGGCCTTTGTTTCTCTGAGGCTTTCCTCGAGTTCACTCATCTTTTTTGCCCATTGTCTTTTCATTCTTTCACGACTATCTCTCCAAGCTCTAGTCCTCTTCTTGGTCATGCTCTCTGTTTCACTAACATCTGGGATCTTTTCCTGGCCTACCCCTTGGTTTTGCTACAATGCCTGAGCTCTAGTGACTACCTGTACTGGTGCAGTGGATGTCACACTTCCTGTAGAGTCTACTACTAACCCAATAACATTGATAGGAGTAATTTTTGGCATATTATTGGGGTTCTTTGGAAAATCTCATAGGAGATGCTCCTTTCCACAATCTTGGCAGAAGCCTTGAATTGTCACTGACTGGGGTTGTGTAGGTGGAGGTAAGGGGCAATCACGGATAAGGTGATCTTCCTGACATCTGTAGCATGGTCCTCTAGGAAATGGGGCTCTTACCTGTCTAGGTTGGGGTCTAGAGTTAGGGTTTGTGTACATTACATTTGTGTACTCTGGCTCTCAACTAGGTTCACTAGGTTCCTCACTGTAGTAGGACTCACCATGTTCAGGAGATTGCATGTAGCAAGCCTGGGGGCTATCAACATGCGTAGAATCGAAACTATGGTCACTGGGATCACTCTCAGAAAGCAATGGTGTTATAGGGACTATAGCTCTATTCAGGTTCTCTTCTGCAGCTGCGTATTTTACTGGGATCACATTGGTAGGAGCAGGTGGTTGCTGTGCTAGCACTCGCTGGGGTCTCAGTTGGGCCTGATATTGTGGTTGGTAATTTTGCTGAGGCCGGGTATACTGTTGTGGTGGGTATTGACTCTGATATCTGCCTTGTTGAGGGTATGGATGAGGGTAGGTTTGCCTAACCGCTTGCTTATTGTATGGGCAGTCTTGTGCTGTATGATTTATGTATCTTCGTTCTATGGTGCAGTACTGGCTACTGGGATTCACTTGGGGTTGAGCCATAATGGGACATACATTCGCCATATGGTCACCTCCACAAGTATAGCATCTTTTCACTAGGGCGAATCTTGGGATTTGTTTGCTAGTGACACCTAATTTCTGAGCTACTTTCTCTGCAAGTTCCTCAATTGATGTGGATTGTGTGGAAGAGAGGCTAGAGCCACTATCTGAATCTTTGTATATCTTGGAAAGCTCTAACTCCTCCCCTAGGTTATCCTCAATGTCAATGCACATGCGTACACACTCTTCTATGGTCCTAGGGTCCTTCAAGTACACATAAGATCTCAATTTGGTACTTAGCAATCCATCCAAGAATAAAGCCACTTGCTTAACGGGTGTGGGGAGCTCCGAGACAGGGCATCTTTCAAGATATTGCCTAAATCTTCTTCCTGCAAGTCTCACGGTCTCTTAAGGGGTTTGCTTGAAGCTGTGAATCAATGAGGTATTATGTCTTATGCCACTCTTAGAGAATTCAATAATGAAAGCCTCTAGGAGTTGGTCTATGCTCTTGAACTGTCTCTCATTCAATGGTTGAAACTAAGGGCTGTGTTCCTAAGGGCTAGACCAAAGGCATTGTACTGCGTGAATAGATCCTCCACTTGTTCAGCTCTCAAGACTTGCCTAAACTCAGCCACATGATCGTATGGGTCTCCAGTGCCATTGAAGTAGTTTTTCATGGACTTAACTAGCTGGGTCGGTCTCAAAGTCCTTGTGTGCTCTCTAGGTCATGATAGAGGGAACTCATTCGCATTTCTTTGATTCCTGTGAGCTCTAAGTACCTCAGGCTCTCCTCTATTTGTTTCCATCCTCGTTCTTTCTCTTCCCAAGGAGTTTGCAAAGCTTACCTCAGGTCTGTCTCTACTTCTGTCTCTTTGAGTTCCATGAGTTTGGGATGTTCCCGCTCCAGGGTGACCATAGGACACATTAGATCTTGGTTGGGGGAAAATAAATTCACCCTTCCAAGTGTAAGCATGCCTGTCATTTTCTGTCACCACAAAGATCCTCTCTGAAGCGTGATCTAAGTAGGTCACTCTGCCTGGGCTATCGGGATCCTTAAACTCATAGATCATGATTGTTCCTATATCGATTGGCCGATCGGATTTATACCTCCAAAAGGCTTCGTCAGTTTCTCGGTTCAGAAGCAGATCTATGCTCTTGTTGTCCTAGGGAACCCACTCTGGTGTGACAATCCTAGTGAGAACCAATTTGCCTCGGGGGGTCCTCGGTTCTACACCCATGTTTCCCTGCTCCAGGTCACCTAAGTCCAATTCTGGGACTACATTCCCAAATTCATCAATCCTTTCTGGATGACTGGTGACAACATATATTGTCCCTTCCTTGTCTAAGTACGCTCCGTTTTCAAACTTGACAGCTGGGCGCTCCAGTCCAGTGGATTGGTCAGGATTCTTAATCTGTACCAGAGATCTTCCTAGGCCGTCCTCATAGATGCTAGCACCCAATCGGTTGGTCCTAAGGTATTCCAACTGCGTCTTGTAAGGGCCTTCCACCTTATACAGATATGGCACACTTGAACTTCCTGTAGGTCTGTCCATCCCTTGAGACATCTCTGATTCACTAGTCTCAGAGCTACGGTAATGCGAGTGGTGGCTCAACTGCTGGGCCCAAGACCTAGCAGTATGATTGACACTAGCCTCTGAAGACCTAAGGCTTTGTCTCTCTCTCCCTAGATGTCGCCCTGATCGAAGGTTCATAAGCCCACTTGAATAGCCCAATTTTACCCAAGTACAACCTCCTTGCTGAGTTCTTTTGTACCACTTACTTGATTCTTTTTTAGTTGATTACCGTGTTTATGCTCTTGTCAGAAATCACGTCGTCATGAATATTTGAGTTAGTTTTCGCACTGTAAGTTGATCGTTCCACGTTAGATTCTTTTTCTTTAAGGTAATCGCATCACGAAGAGATTATGGTTAACCTTGAACTTGAGTGCATAGGTAGTCTTCAACTTGATTGATGCCTATCGTTGCCCTGACTTATTCCTAGAACTACTCACACTTAGCCTAAGTTACGAATTGAAAAAGGTGTTGAGAATTTTCCAACCTTGAGTTTCTTTCCTTGTTTTGTTGCCCTGGTGTGCCCAGGATGCGTATTCCCAAGCTTGCACTTACTCTTGCTTGAATGCCCTCAAGTGCTCTTATTGGACCTGTAAAAGTCCCACGGTTAGCTCAAGACTTAGATTCAAATGACACAATAGACCACTTTCATGCATGTAACTCCCAGACCAACTTATCCTTTTCCTTTATGGAAAACAATCCCAAGGATCCCTCAGTTTTCCCACCTCGGGGTATGGTCAACTTCAAAAAACCCTATCTAATAATCCTGATATTAATTTTCACATAACTAGTGGAAGTTTTGGTTGTACTCAAACACGAGCTTTCCAACAAGACAAGAATCACAGCAAACGGATTTCGTATGAGAAAGTTATGCCAGTTTAGGGTTTTGGGACTAAAACAAGATTCAAACAGGCTGACAGATCACAGGAGTTTTCTCGAAATCACATGTGTAGGGACCTCACAAATCACTAATGATTCTCTAATTATGCCCAAAATTTCCCCAAGGACTTGAAAAATTAACCCTAATTTTTGGCCGAAAAGCCTGTCAATCGCGATCGACAGGTCTGTCAATCGCGATTGATAGAGGTGTCCGTCGGGGCTTGTCGGTCGCGATCGACACGTCAGTCGCGATTGACAGTGTCAATCGCGATCGACAGAGTCGGTCGTGAGTCCTGTTAATCGCGATCGACACTTTTTCTAGGATTTTCGCCGTGAATTCAGTCGATTGGGGCTGTGTCCGCCACGATGGACACGTGGCTACGCGAGAAAGTCAATCAATCGTGGAAATTCTGTCGGTCGCGATCGACGGTGTCAGTCGCGATTGACAGGGTCTGTTGGTCGAGATTGACAGGGTCGATCGGTCGTGATTGACAGGGTCTGTCGGTCGTGATTGACAGGGTCTGTCGGTCGCGATTGACAGATGTTGTCGATCGTGGCTGTCGATCGCGATCGACAGTGTCGGTCACGATTGGCAGAAAAATACGGAATTTTTTAACTGTTTTTAGTGATTTGGAATGTGCTCATCATGTAGATTATGGTGGTGCACTTTGTTTTTCCAAATGGGCGTTTTTTCTGTCGATCGCGATCGACAGAGGTCGACGACACACAGACAGTTTCGTGACGTTTTGTACCTACGCGGAGTGCTGGAGATGATGATGCTTCCAGTACCTGCAGGAAAGCTCAAGAACCAAGCAAAAACAATGCACACAATATCGCTCTCTCGCTCTCTCTCACAAGTGAAATGAGGGAAATGAGGTGGAGAAGGTGATATAATCCAAAACTGAAAATTTCCGCGATGATGGAGATGGGGGTGGGAGATGATGATGGTGATGATGGTGGTGAGGTAAGAAGGAGAAAAATAAGAAAAGTGAAGAAATTACCTACAACGCCAACGTCTCACATCTATGTCTTACCATCACACGCTCGTCCTCAAAGCTCAATCCCCGGCAACGGCGCCAAAATTTGGTGTAGCTTAGTGATGAGTAGCACCTCCTTTAATGTCAATCTGGGAAGACGTGAGGATGGTATGATGACCTCGAGCAAGTGAAGGCACAAGTGCGTGAGTGAGAAGCACACTAACATGCACACACATACACACACACGCGCACACAAGGCAAGACAAAGAGTGAGAAGCAATGGAGTTCTTGATTACTTTCAAAAAGTTCATACAAGTTCAATTCAATTACAAGCTAACCTCAAAAATGAGCTCTCTAGCTCTATTTATAGTTTTTGACTAGGTTTTGGCCTTGTCCAGACCTAGTGTCCGGCCTAGTTAAAAATTAGGTTCTCTACCCTATTTGGAGGTTCAAACGAAGTCTTAAAAATGTGAAAACTGACAGGTAGGTACTTCTAAAGCTCCTCAAGCTCAAGGACTCCTTGGCTTGCACAAAATGGAGCTACAAAAGTAAGAAATGGTATTTACAATGATTGTTAGTGATGAAAATCACTATTTTTGTAGGGATTCTACTATCATGTTGACATACATTTCCTGGAGCTCCCTACTTGCTCCTTCTCCTTGTGTGTCCACCTCTATTATATGCTTAAGTGTCCTGAAAAAATATTGGCCTACTTGCCAGATCGTCGTTGACTGCTCTGTCTGCCTGTACTTTCTCTTCTCTCTGACTCCCTTCGTAAGCTTCCTTGCCTGATGAGTCCTTCAGTTCCAACACCGAGTTAATGCAGCAACCCAGACATGTGATATAAGGAATACCAAGGGGCAAACAGAAGTAAAGGACATGCCTCAGATAAAATAACAAATTCTCTGACGGTCCTTATCGCTTCTCCGACCACTGGGTGCATGTATTCAGAAGACTTAGACAAGCTGCAGACAAGAAGCAAAGTGTGTCAAGGGATGACAGAAAACAAAGAGGGGGAGAGTGTTGCAGAGCTAAGAAGAGCAAAAGGCAGAGAAAAAGACGGGCCCCAAAATTTTTCCGATTCGGATACTTTATTTTTGTATCATAGCCATTTTGTAACGTATTTTTTGATGTAAATGCACTAGAGGAGTCCTCTAGATGCATACCCATGGAGATTAATAGCCTACCCATGTAAATTAGTAGGAAATTAACCTTTTAGTGAATAAAGTGCCAGTCTCTTGTGTAAAAGGACCATTTTTAGGGCACATGTATATAAGTCAATTTGTGACTCTTTGTAAAGACTTTTTACCATTGTGAGAATCAAGAGCACAAAATTTCGAATTTGTGTCTTCTCCTCTCTGTATCATCTTCTTTGTGAGCTTGTGAGCTTGTGTGCATGTGTGATGCTTGAAAAGAGTGTTTGGGAGTGTTGTCTATCCATGAAAGTGCTTGTTTGTTGTTGTTGTTATGGTGTGTGTGAAGTGTAGGAAGTGCTGAAGTGTAGGAAGATCATTCCTGTGACTCAGTATTTTGCTCATAACTTGAAGTAGAAGTGTCAGAATTGAGTGAGAAGATCACCATTGGACGCGTCTTTTGGCTGCTGCTCCAAGTATCGTGGCATCTCCACAGATTCTTGACACTTTTTTGGAATAGAATTAGACTTATTTACACTCTTTGAGAAGCTCCTTTGCATTGATCATCATTTGAATGCATGTCTTCATACACTCGGCTAGGTTTTGATACTCCTCGGACTGATAAATAAAGCGTGAATCCCCACTATATGCACTTGAGGGGGATCGAGGTATAGTCTCTTTCTCCACAAGTCCCTAAGTTGGTACTTAGGTACACACTTGCCCCACTTGATACTATCAAAAGTCAGCATGGCATCAAAAATAAAATCTGCGTCTTCCAAAGGTCCTGCTAATCCTTGAAACCAATGGGAATTTCGGTGAACTTTTTCGGTGTATCCCCTGGGAGGATCATAAATTGGCATTGGTCCTGGGAATCCTTGAAATTCAAGTGGTTGTGAAGTAGGATGTGGCTGAGCCAGTAATTCGCCAAAATTCACCATAGGTACACTAGGGCCAGCTTCAGACGGTCCTTCTATCTGCATGATGATGGATGCAAATGTGGAGAAGATTTGCTACAAAAGATTAGCACATTAGTATGGGAATTAATCATGATCCCATCCCATTATTAAAGAGACTGCAATCCCTTTCCATAGTGGATGCGTAACCCGTGTAGCCAAGTGTTGTGAGGTGGTTTATGCAATGATTTTTTTTGCAAAACTAATGTAGGTCTCTAGACACCTACATGCTTTTGATAGTGCATACATTGCTTGATGAGATGCCATTACAAGTGATGTTGGGTTAGTGTAGATGAGTTTATACAAAGTTCATTTGTGAGTGGATTATTAGGGAGTTGGTTATTCGGGATGAGATTAATGTTATACAATTGGTCATGAGAGGGCTTCTGGATACATTTCGGTATCCATCTCTTAAGGGTTGCTGAGTGGGTGGTATATTTCTGCTGAGGGACAAAAGGTGATATCGGATATTGTGGTGTTGATGGGTGAAGAGATTTTTGAGGGGCATATGTTACATGGCTTGAGTGTTGAGCTATAATACATTGTTTGGGTACCCAAATCTACCTAGGTGTGGGCTGATTAGTTAAGTACTTCTTGGCAATCCAAATCTGTCGAAGCTTCGTCGAGGTCGAAGAAGGTCGAGGAGATGTTGAATATTGCCTCTACTTCTGCTCAAAATTTATCTTGTCATTGTATGCATTGTTGAAATCTGTCGGTGCTTTCTGTGCTTTTGGCACCCATATTTGTTTCATGCTGCTTGCTTTGTGATGCTGATGCTGTTGCTTTCCTTGCATCATTTGGTAGGGTTGTCAGTTTGGGTTCCTCAGTCGTGGGTGACTCCTTTGTGGTTGCGGTTGAGAGGTCGGATGGACACTGTGCTTTGAAAAAGAAGGGAGGTCCAACACTTGCGAAACTTTCCCATTAGGAACTGCAGCATTTTGTACCTTAAATCTAGGCCAGTCCGCAGTTTGTGTGGAAGGATGTGCATTGCAGGGTATAGTGCCAATTTGGTCGCTGATGGAGTCCACCTGATTGCTGATGCAACCCACCTGACCACTGCTGGAAGACCAGGGGAAAATCTGTTGACATTCTTTTGTCTGGCAACTATCCATTGCCAAGCTCTCATGGCTTGACTTTGGAAAGAGCCTGCTTAGCCGAGGGATCTGGCCAAATATCTTTCGGTCCTCCTTCGCATGCGTTTCATATGGTCTAGGGTTACATACCTCAAGCGGAGTGTTGTTAGGGGAAGTCAAGCGGTATCACTCGCTGCTGATCTAAGGTTCCAATATGCAAGGAGCCTTGTCTAAGGTTTACTTCCACTGATTGATCTTATAGCCAATCTTGGCCAAGGATTAGGGGTTCTATCAGGTCATCGTCATGACACACTAGTAGCTTCGCTGTCATGGTCACATCGTGTATGAGAATAGGAAGGTCCACCTCACCCATGCAAGGGGTTTCCATGCCTCCTAGCCCTATGAGGTATGCCTCAATTGGCCGCATTTCTATTCCTAAGTCCTTATAGTGGGACCATCTAATCGCAGTAGTCATAGCACCTGAATCAATTAAAACCCTGAGCTCATGGTAAGGGCTGCCATGCTCTAGCCTGAGTATAATGAATGGTCTCCTATCCACTATGCTAGGATGAGTGATTTATTGGGGCTTCACTCACTAATTAGACATGAATATATGTAGATACATGAAGGAAGAAGAAAGACAAAGAGAAGTGAAGGCAAAGCACTCAGAAAACTAAGCCTAAGTGAAGGGATAAATTCACTCTTGTAATATAGTGCAAAATTAAAGTTTAGTCTTGGCATAGAACTTCAAAACTTACGAGTTTGAGTCTAGGAGTATGTAGACTATATGTATATAAGTTAATTTGAGTTGAAAAACATATACAAAACTCAATTTTGTAATCCTTGAGTAAATAGAGAAAAGTCGGGTTTTTTTGAGAGAGATGTTGAGGAAAGTCTACTCAGTGTATGAGAGTTTTCCATGGCTATGAGCAGAATAAGGCCAAGCCATTTTTTACACATCTTCTCTAATAGTTAACACATGTTTTTGTAGAAGGAATTGGTCTAATTCCTCTTGTGTGTTTTGAATTCTAACTGATTTCATATCAGTGTGTAAGTTAGTTGACAGTTACGAGTTTTCTGGCGCACTTTTCCCTGATCTTCTTAAGGTTAGATCTCACAGTACAGTGTAAAGTTTTTCATGAATGATAGCTCATTTTAAAGCTACTACCTTCAACTACAATTGTCAAAAGATCTTTACAAAACAAGATGCATACTCAGAGAAATGAGTCTAACAGTGAAGGTATGTCAAATCGATGAAGTCATTTTTCAGATTTTAGACATAGTGCAAATGTTGAAGTGAATTCAGAAGATTTTGAAGTTATTACTTAAAATTCTTGCTTGGTATGTGTTGCTTAACATTAGCAAGAACTTTTATTAGCAAAAGATCAAAAGAATTTGTACCAATCAAGCTAATACAGATCAGATTTGAAGTTAGAAGAAAAGGTGCAGATTTTTGAAAAGTGAAATTTTTGATTTCACTAAGTTTTGTGGTAGAGTTTTAAATTGAGAGTGTTACTAAGCTAATGATGATTACAGAGGTGTTCTAATATCATTTTATCTTAGTTCTTGTGGTGTTTCATACATCAACAAGTGGTATCAGAGTAGAAAGGTCCTCAAGAGTGAAAGGAGGAGCAGATATAAGAGGAATTGAAGAGTTCTTCATTAAAGAGGTGAAAGCTGAGGTGTTCAACAACAAAAGACATCAGAGGAATGATTCGAAGTTATTCTCAAGGGTAAAGATCTACAAAAGGTACCATACTTTAACCTTATACTCACACGTTGCAACAGAAACAAGAAGACTATGGCAGATCATGTATCTATTAACAAATTGGACAGAGATAATTATCCTGCTTGGGTAATGAGAATGGAAGCCTTACTTATGAGTAAGGATCTAATGATATATGTGACAGGTGAAGAAGAAAAGCCTAAATTTGAAGATGAGGGTCAACCAAGGAAAGAAGAACTAGAATCTTTGAAGCTATGGCAGAAGAGAGATGCAAGTGCAAGGGCTTATATATATAACACTATCACAGATCATTTGCTACCACATATCAGAGGATTAGAAACAGCTGAAGACATATGGAATGTTTTGGAAGATCACTTCCAAAACACTACTAAAGCTAGGAAGGCTAGCTTATGGTCAGGGTTCACCACATTTAAGAAAAAGCAAAATCAGAGTATTAGTGATTATGTCACTAAGATGAAGGACTTAGCAGATAGTCTTGGATCTATTGATGAGGATATTGAAGATCATAGGTTGATAGCACAATTGCTTGCAGGGTTGAGAGGAGATGAGAGCTGGAAACCTTTTGTACTCTCAACTGAACTTTCATTAAATCATTATGTTCCAGAATTAAATCAATTGCTTGGACTGATGCTCACATTTGAGCAAGACTTGAAGTCAGATGGAGATAAAGGATATAGTTATGCTATGTATGCAAAGAATAAGAAGAAAAGTGAGAAAGGTAAAGCAAAGGATGAAGAAGAGCTGACTACCACTACAAGGAATACGGGCGTGTAGCGACGGTTAACGCGACAGAATTTCGTCGCTGTAAAATTGCAACTTGCGTCGGAATTACCGTCGAGCGCGGACCGTCGATTATACGACGCAAAAAACGACGGTATTTGCGACGGTATTTGTCTAACGTCGCTTAAACGACGCTTGTCAAAGGCGTCGCTTAAGTGACGCTCTTTAGCTTCGCATAAGCAACGCGTTTTAGCATCGCATAAGCGACGCTTTTTAGCGTCGCATAAGCGACGGTACATAAGCGACGGTACATAAGCGACGGTCCATTGTGCGACAGTCCATTATGCGACGGTCTATTGCATCGCTTATACGACGACGTGTTGCATCGCTTATACGACGATCTGTTGACGGACAAAAATTAAAATGTTGGAGGCTCTGCAATCGGCATTTTCACGCATCCGATCGAAGAGCTCTCCAACGTTCGCAATTGCGCTGCGCTTACGAGCTGAAGCAAGTATATGCAGAATTGTTGTTTTGCTTAAGCTCTCTGTTATTGTCTCCCTCTGTCTTTGTTTCTCTCTTTCTACATCTTTGTCTCTTTGAATTTTCTCTCTCTCTCTCTCTCTAGATCTCTCTCTCTAGATCTCACTCTCTCTCTCTCTAGATATCTCTCTCTCTCTAGATCTCTCTCTCTCTCTCTAGATCTCTCTCTCTCTCTAGATCTCTCTCTCTCTCTCTCTCTTCTCTCTTTTTATTGCAGGTTATTCAAGAAGCTAACCAAGCAAAAACTATGGATCACAATTGTAAGTACAATTTCTATTATTTGTAGATCATTTGAATTGTGTTATTTTCATTACATACCATACTCACACTTATTGATATGCACTCATACACTTATACATGACGAAGAAGCACACACACATGCATATACCTACATATACACATATACATGCACATACACACACATACACATAGAGTTATACATATACACACACATACACAAGAACATGCACATATTGATACATACATATACACTTATACATGCACATGCATATACATACATATACGCACACATACACATGCACATACACACACATACACATAGAGTTATACATATACATGCATATACATATACACACATACACATGCACATGCACATACTCATACACACATATGCACTTATACATGCACATGCACATACATAAATATACACACACATACACATGCACATACATACATATACACACACATACACATGCACATACATACATATACACACACATACATATACACTTAGGTACACACATATGAATGAATTATATAATTAAAGTATTAAAACACATGCTTAATATAAACAATAATAAAAATCAATAGAACAAAACTCTTCATTACTTAATACCATACACACAATTCAAAACATGACTGAAATGAAAAATATATAGATAAATATATGTATATATCAATGTATATACATAATCCAATGTCATAATCAACGTCTAAAATCCTAATCATCGTCATCATGATCATCATCATCATCAGCAATATCATGATCAGATGGATCTTCCTCATCCTCATCCTCATGATCACCCTGTGACGATCGAGATCGTCCCTCTTGTGTCTGTCTCTCCACCTCATCCATATTTGTCTCCCCATAATACTCCTGTATTACATATAACAAACATAAATCAATAAAATAATTAAAACATTCATAACAACAAAATAATTATATAAAATTTAAAAATACTCACAAAGGCATCAGGATGATCTTGTATATACTTGCTCAAACGCCGATATCCAAAATGTGTAGCATACTCGATCTCGTGTTTCGTAGGATATCGG
This sequence comes from Ceratopteris richardii, assembly GCA_020310875.1. NCBI lineage: Eukaryota > Viridiplantae > Streptophyta > Polypodiopsida > Polypodiales > Pteridaceae > Ceratopteris > Ceratopteris richardii. The sequence goes on from CM035406.1 coordinate 109,221,468, forward strand.
CCATAATCCTTTCGCTGCAATGAAACAAATAAAAAACATTAGTTGCTTGCATTTTAACTAAAATAAAAAATATACTCACAATAACACATATACTTACAAACGTAGCTACAAAACCATTATGGCCCATTTGGCCTAAGTGCGATGTGTGGCCTGACTCCACTCTCTTCCTTGCAGCAGCCTGTTTATTCAAGGAAAAAAATACATAAATTAAATTAAAAAATTACTAAAATATCTAAAAATTATAAATATAAACTATTAATTTGTGTACCTTCTGCTGAGGAAATGACTCCTGAAGACGTAGCTGTCTACGAAAAAACTGCCACGACTCAGGTGGTATGTTAGCTCGCCTCTTATTTTTTTCGACCATACAATATCTCCTGTTAATTTAATCTCAAACAGAAAAAAAAGTCAGAATACATACACATATATACACACATATACACATACACATACACATACACATACCCACATACACATATACATGCAAACATATACGCATGCATATATGTATATATATACACATATACATACATATAACATAAACACACATATACATATCCACATATATACGTACACACACATGCATGCATATACACTCATTCATACAAAATACATGCATTTATCCCACAATAATATGTGTTGTGTATATGTGAATATGTGTGTATGTATAAATGTGTATATGTGAATATGTGTGTATGTGTAAATATGTATATGTGAATTTTTTATGTATGTAGATAATCAAATTATTAATATCAAATACCATTATTTGTAGATTCTGATCAATCAGATGGAACTCCACCACCGTCTCCTCATCGTGCAACGACTTTATACTGTAAGTATATGAAATATTTAATTTTAACTATATTTGATGGATACATAACTTATATATTTTTTTTATGTTTCTTATGATGTGCAGATTCTGATCAATCAGAGGGTACTCCACCACCTCCTACCCATGCAACGACTTCACATGTGTCCTCCGATAGGAATTATGATGAATTTTACTATCAAGAGCATATTATATGTTGGTGTAACTCTTGTTATGGCATGTATCGAAGACCACGATTGGAATGTATTGAACATGAGGCAGAGTATGGTACTTTTGAGCATGCACCATCACCTAGTCAACGTGATAATGCTTGGGTATGTATTTTCTATATATATTAATGTCATTTTTTAATTTAAAAACCATGTATAAAATCAAGTTATTATTGATATACAGGAATACTTGCTCGATGATGATGATGATAATGATTTTTCTCATAATGTTAATATACCTCGTACACGTCATGGACTTGCTGTTCATCAATTACAAGCAGAGGTTTCTAGAAATCCTCTACCTCTTGGTTTAGAGAATGAAACGGCTGGAGATTATCCATTGCCAGCTCGTGATCGTTCTTTAGTACAAACATATGATAGAAGAAGATATGGAGGATGGAATAGAGGACCACTTCCTTTAGATGGAGAGGTTTTCAACTTTTGGGGTAATCGCTATATGATTGCTCCATCCACTATTACTAATGCTGGTCGTGGTCTCTTTATTGTAGAGGATTTGTATGTGCCTCCGAACTCTGAAGTCACTCTTATGTCATTTTGTGGTCCTATATATGGATGGGGAGATTGGCATCGACTTTCACGTTATGTTCAAAGCATGAGTACTTATGGAATATGCTTGAACGCAGCATCTCTTACTAGTAGAAGGATTTTACATGCAGAAAATGAAAGATTATATATTGATGGAAGACCTTACACACATGGAAATATAGCAGGTTTAATAAATAGTAGTCGAGGGTTACATAATAGTTCAAGGACTAATTGCACATTTGAGGAGCGTGAAAATAGTCATGAATCACCATACATGAGTAGAGATGTATCAAGATACATAGTTGTCAATGCTATTACTACATTACATGCTGGTGATGAACTATTAGTGAATTATGGATGGCGTAGACCTCCAAGAGCACCTTTTAGCTAGAGAGAATAAAAATTTTCTATCGATATTTAATAAGTTATATACTTAATTTTATATTTGAAGTTTAATTTTTATTCATTTATGGAATACTAATGAGTTTTATTTATATGTGTAGATTCCAACGTATGATGTTGATGATATTCGTCCACAACATTCACAATTACCAATAAGACCTCATTTATCAGAAGCTTCCATGAGGAGGCTACGCAAAACTAAGCCTGTGCAATATGCAAAGTTGAAAGATCTATATTCAAAAGATGATAAAGTACAAGATTTGTGTGACAATGATGAAGATGATGGCATGGCAGATTTTATTGAGGATTGGTATCAAAATGACAGTGAGAGCATGGATATTTCTAAAAATGAGAAATATCTTCGAGAGGAATGTCTAAAGCATGTATATGAAGGAAGTCGTTTGACACGACTAAGTGCGAGCTTACTTATTCTCAACCTTCAAAATCGTTTTGGATGGAGTAATGTATCTGTTTCGACACTATTAAGGTATAATTTTCAATTTTCTATCTATTTATATATATGCGCATCTTTTAAAACTATTAATGCATCTTTCAAAATATTCGTAAAAAATTTGATTGTTTGGATGGCAGGATACGATTGTTTGTTTTGGAGGATATGAAGTATGTACCTTCATTGAATGATTTGTCGATTCACGCATATGTTCAGTTTGAAAGTGTGAGAAGCGGATTTATAATTTGTATTCAAAGAATTTGGCACTGTTTATAGGCCATACAATGGTGACCTGGATGCATCGCATGCACAGAGGTTACTCAAGATAGAGCAATCTGATTATAATGGACTAGTGCCAGCAAGATTCCTAGGGTATGCAGTAAACCTCTTGCATGTCAATGATGAGCATTTGAACTTTAGGATACAAAGTGGAAATCATGGTGGCTTGAGAGGATCACACATATACATGCAAGAGGTTTACTGCATACCCCAGGAATCCTGCTAGTACTAGTCCCTTATAATCAGGTTGCTCTATCTTGAGTAACCTCTGTGCATGCGATTCATCCAGGTCACCATCGTATGGCCTATAAACAGTGCCAAATTCTTTGAATAGCAATTATAAACTCTCTTCTCGCACTTTCAAACTGAACATATGATAGAATCGACAAATCATTCAATGAAAGTATATACTTCATATCCTCCAAAACAAACAATCATATCCTGCCATCCAAAACAATCAAATTTTGCGGAAATATTTTGAAAGATGCACATAAGCATACACATATATAAAATTATATGCATATATATATGTATATTTATTTATTTACTTTCTTTAATATATCATTTTTTATAAACTTACAGGTTATTATCTGAAAAGTTTTTACCAAGTCAAAATATTCTTCCTACCTCACATGATGAAATGAAGAAGATAATCAACAATCTTGGTATGGATTATCAATGTATACATGCATGTCCTAACGATTGTATTTTATATAGAGGTGAATATGCGGACTCTTTGACATGTCCCAAATGTCAATCTCCTTGATATAAGGGTGAAGAAGGTAAAATCCCGAATAAGGTATTGAGACATTTTCCATTGGCTCCACGGATTAGACATATGTTTCAAAGCCCCGAATTATCAAAGATTTTGACTTGGGGACATGATCACAAAAGTACTGATGGAATAATCAGAATTCCTCATGATAGTGTTGCTTTTCAGCATATTGATTCTACATGGCCTGAATTTGCACAAAATCCACAGAATCTAAAGTTAGGAGTTGCATTAGATGGGGTTAATCCATTCTCCATGAAATCCAGTAAATGGTCAACATGGCCAGTGGTAGTCATAAACTACAATCTTCCGCCATATCTTAGCATTAAAAAGGAACATTTAATGCTTTCACTTTTAATCCCAGGCAAAAGACAAGTTAAAGATATGAATGTATATCTTGCTCCTCTCATTGATGATCTTCAAGAGTTATGGAGAGGTATTAATGTCATTGATATATCAAAAAGCATCAATGAAAGACATATTACGATTCGTGGTATTGTGGCTTGGACTATTCACGATTTTCCTGGATATGGCGTTTGTTCAGGTATTGATGTAATTTTTTTATTCAATATGCATGTAAATAAATATGATTTAATCTAATTATATTTTTATCCTTTTCCATGATGCAGGAATATCTACTAAGGGTTATAAAGCTTGTCCATATTGTGGTGATTGGTTGAGATCAATCTATAGTAAGAATCTCAACAAAAATATTTATCTTCGACATCGACGATTCTTGCCTGATGATCATCCATTAAGATCTAAAAGAGAAGCGATACATTTTAATGGAAAGCTTGAAACAGGCCAGTATCCAAAACCTATGACGCCTATGGATTGGTATAAAAAATGGACAGATGGACCTCTGATAGATCCAGAAGCAGAAATCTTCAGTGATGATTCAGATAATGAGTATGTGAACAAAGGTAAAGGGAAATTGGCACTCGCAGAGAACATATCAATATGGTATTCTTTGGAGTATTGGAAAGAGTTAAAAGTATGTCATCTTCTTGATCCTATGCATATATTCAAAAATATTGGTTATTCACTATGGCAGCATCTTCTTGGACTAAAAGATACCACAACATCAAGGAATGATTTGAAAGATCAAAAATCCAAACCAAAGTTATGGCCAGTTTTTGATAGACATCGACAAGAAACGACTTATGCATCTGCTCCTTGGGTACTTACGACAAAAGAGATACAGACTATCAACAATAGAATTCAATTGATCAAGACTCCTACACGATATGGAGCATCGTTTCAAAACATGTTTACTATGGATGATAAGAGCTTATCTGGATTAAAGACCCATGACTGGCATAACTTTTTGAAACATATTTTACCTTTGGTTATCGATGGATGTACAACGAAAGGAGTACGAGATGTGATCTATCGTCTTGGATCACTTATAAGGTAATTATGATACTTTTATATTTAATATGTATGAATATTGGATATCTTTTATTTTCTAATTAACTTCTTTACAATTGTTTTTATGATTTGTATAGGTGGATTACATCCAAAGAGATCGATAAAAATTCGATCCCACAAAAAAAACGTGAATGCAAAGAGCTACTATGTTTGATGGAAAAAGAACTTCCTACTTCATTTTTTGATATTCAAGTTCATTTACTAGTCCATCTTGTAGATGAGATAGAGATTGCCAGTGTTGTCAACACTCGATGGATGTTTTGGGTCGAGCGATTTATGGGAATACTATAAGGTTATGTGCGACAAAGAGCAAAACCAGAAGGATCCATGGCAAAGGGTTGGATGCTTGAAGAGTGCATGTATTACGTTAGTGAGTACCTTAAAAGAGTTCATGAAGAAGCTCCACGTGCATGGACCAACGAGTCTTCTTCAAAAATAACAGATGAGGTATTATCAGGTAAGGGGGTTCCATTCTTATTTACATTTCAAGAAAAAAATGATGTTTCTACTTTTGTAGCATATAATAGCGAATGCATGCAAGCATTCGTTAGCGAGTACGAGGAACTTCAAAGTCTCCAAAGTAAAAGGCGAAAAAACAAAAGATCTAGACGTAATCTCGATAATAATGAGATTACAGATATACCTTCTTTCACGGATTGGCTATATAGTCGTTTGCAACGCGCCAACGCAAATAATGAAGAAATCTCAGATAAGCAAAGAGAGTTAATGATAGGTTGTGAACAAAAGGTAATTTTATTAAAATATATATTTTATTTTTTTCATATATGTATGTTAGTTTCTATTTACTAATTCAATTTATTTTGCAGGCTCGAATGTTCACTAATATGTGGGCTTTTGGACAGCATATTAGAATCAAATCCATTGATTCTTTACGTAAAACAGAGGATTCTAGTATTGTTGCTTGTTTCAAGCAACTATCACGTGCTAGCTCAAAAGACACGAACCTTATAGATAGCGAACTTGGTTACGTAGGAACTATTGTTGGTATCTACGAAATTTCATTTCGTACATTCAAACAGGTAGAAAAAAGTTTATATATTTTTTTTAGAGTTAGTTATTTTTTTAAGCACCTAATAATGGGACGTTTTTGTTGTTATATATTGTGATAGGTCATTTTGAAGGTTGACTGGTATCGAGCGGAGTATAAAGGTAGTAATTCTACAATAAGAAAGGAATTATCTGGGTTTTGGGCAATTGATTCTTCCAAGGTAATGCGATCTACTAAAGAACCATATATTCTTCCTAGGCATATTGAACAAGCATTTTTTTATAAAAACCCAGATGCTCATCCTTGGTGGCAAGTCATTCATGTGCAACCTAGAGGTAGGTCATTGTTTGAACAGTTTATTGTTAGAGAGATTGAAGAAAGTCCTCTTGATGATTCAGCATCAGATACTGATACATCAACGTCTGGAATAGAAATTAGACTCATTATACGTGATAATGATACTAATCTTTTTGATGAAGAGGATAATTCTCTACATGCTGATTCTACTGATGAGGAAGAGGAATTACCAGAAATAGATATTAATCCACCAATAGATGATGTGATTCATGAGAACATAGATTTAACAATAGAAGAAATAAATGAAATCAATAAGGATAATGAAGATGAGACTATATTGATGTCTTACCAAAATGATGGCAATAATGAAAACATATGAGCAGATTAGATAGTAACTTGAAGCTTCTGAATGGATATCAGATAATAGGTTTTTTTTATTAACTTGAATAACGATGAATCCTACTAGAGAGATGAAATCATGTTCTTCTAAGTTAGAACATGAAGCTCGGGGGTATGCCTAATTATTTTATATATAGCTTTATCTTCGAGGAGTAAATTTTTATCATGTATGTATGCATATGTGTGTGTATTCATGTGTATTATATGTATACATATATTAGTATGCATATATATGTATTTCATGTATATGTATGTGTTTGCATGTGTGTGATATATGTATACATGTATTCATGTACGTAATATATGCAAGTGTTTATAATTGTGTACATGTATATATGTATATGTGTCTATGTGTAAATATGTACATGTAAATATGTATGCATGTATATATATGTTTATGTGTGCATGTAGGCATGTACATGTATGTGTAAATATGTACATGTAAATATGTTAGTATGTATATATATATTTATGTGTGCATTTAGGCATGTATGTGTGAAGCATAATATATCTACTCCATTTTATATTTATGTATCCTATCTACATGATGTGTATATATCTTTACATATATTATGAATCATGATCCTCGTTGATTCGAGTAGCTATATATAGAGGCATAAGGTTGGGAGGAGAGACATCTCTCTAGTAGGACGTCGGAGGTGTACATATACTTCAAACATATGGCTAAAAGGTTGAATTAGAGTTTTTAAATTAGGGATTTCAAAACCCTAATATCGAGATTAGTGCTCTCTGTCTCTCTCATAGTGGTTAGCAACGGGATGGCAACGTCGTAGGCAACGGGTTGCTAACGCGTTAGCAACGGGTTCAAGTTGCGAACCCCAAGTTGCGATAAAGTTGCGTACAAATCAATTTTTATTTTAGATTTTTTTATATGTATATGTGTGTGTGTGTGTATATATATATATATATATATATATATATATATATATATATATATATATATATATATATATATATATATATATATATATATATATATATATATATATATATATATATATATATATATATATATATATATATATATATATATATAGATACATAGATACATACATACATATATACACACACATATACATACATACATGGATTATATTATATTACATACATAGCAGTAAATATATACTACATACATACGTGTAATGTAATACACACATTTTTATGTATATATACACATAGTATATACATATTACATTTATACACAACACATAGATGTATACATACATGATACACATGCATACATACATACTACAAAAATAGAAACATGTATATTAGATACATATATAAGTTAATATACATGCCTTTCAGTAAACATAGAGTAATAGATTTTAGGAATGACATCATACATACATAGATGCATATATAGATACATACATACGTACATACATACATAGCTCTCTCTCTCTCTCTCTCATATACATACATACCGTGCATTGTCGCGACGATGAGCCATAAGTGTCCGCATCTCTTTTAAACACCACTTAAGGGACCATCCTGTCCCAAACTCTGTCTCAAGTGAACTAAGCACGTACTTTTTATCCCTCTCATCATGCTCACTACAAAAATAAAAAACATAATGTAAATAAAACATAAGATATACATTTCAATTTATATGTAAAACTTTTACTTATTTCCATGGTAAGTGGATAAAGCGCAGGTAAGATTCGCATAGTGCCCGCATTCTTCTCTTGAACTCCAATCCATTCCCTATGTACACAATGTTCCCCTCCGGCTCTATGTCGCACTCTAGTCCTAAGGTGCCTATGCATGTCCTCATAGGCAACTCTGCTCTGCTATCACGTGCTGGAGGTGGTATAGGTGTCCTAAAAATAGATAGATAGAAATAAATAAAAATATGTGCTATAATATCATTAAAAAAAATTATGAAAAAAAACATACCTATGAGCAGATAGCTCTCTTCCTGCATGTGGATCCGCAGAAGAGCCCTCGTTTGATCGCGTAAGCATCTGGATCGTATAATCCAGCTCCTCATCGGACATGTCTGCGTAGTCCCGCATTATGGCCCCTAGAGTATCTGACGGAACTCTTGCTCTCATAAGACTTTTTATGAGAGTGAGTTTCGCCTTTCTCTCTTTACTGGGATCCATAATACCTAACATATAAAACAAAATGGTTAGAAATCAATATATATATACGTGTATGTGTGTGTATGCATGTGTATGTGTGTGCATGCATGTGTATGTGTGTGTATGCATCTGTGTGTATGTGTGTAGGTATTTGTGTGTGTTGTCTATGTGTATGTGTGTGTGTCTATGAGTGTGTATGTGTTTATGTATATGTATGTATCTACGTGTGTGTATGTATCTATGTGTGTATGTGTATGCATGTATGTATGCATGTGTGTGTATGCATATGTATGTGTGTGTATGCATCATTATGTGTGTCTATGTATGCATTTGTACATGTGTATGCATCATTGCATGTGCATGTGTCTATGTGTGTATGTGTGTGTATATGTGTGTGTGTCTATGTGTATGTGTGTGTGTTTATGAGTGTGTATGTGTTTATGTGTATGTATGTATCTATGTGTGTCTATGTGTCTAAGTGTGTATGTGTATGCATGTATGTATGCATATGTATGTGTATGCATATGTATGTGTGTGTATGCATTATTATGTGTGTCTATGTATGCATGTGTATGTGTGTATGCATCATTACGTGTGTATGTATCTATGTGTGTATGTGTGTGTGTATATGTGTTTGTATGTGTGTATGCATGTGTGTGTGTATGCATGTGTATGTGTATATGTGTATATGTGTGTGTATATGTGTGTATGCATGTGTGTATGCATGTGTGTGTGTATATGTGTGTATATGTTTGTATGCATGTGTGTGTATGCATATGTATGTGTGTGTATGCATTATTATGTGTGTCTATGTATGCATGTGTATGTGTGTATGCATCATTACGTGTGCATGCGTCTATGTGTGTATGTGTGTGTGTCTATGTGTATGTGTGTGTGTCTATGAGTGTGTATGTATGTATCTATGTGTGTGTATGTGTATGCATGTATGTATGCATATGTGTGTGTATGCATATGTATGTGTGTGTATGCATAATTATGTGTGTATGTGCCTATGTGTGTATGTGTGTGTGTATACATTATGACAGTGTATGTAAGCATGTGCATTATGTATGCATATAAGTATGTATGTATGCATATGCATATGCATTATGTATGCATATGCATTATGTATGCATATGCATTATGTATGCATATGCATATGCATTATGTATGCATATGCATATGCATGTGTATGCATATGCATGTGTATGCATATGCATGTGTATGCATATGCATGTGTATGCATATGCATGTAAGTATGTATGTATGCATATGTGTGTGTATGCATATGCATGTAAGTATGTATGTATGCATATGCATATGCAATATGTATGCATGTATGTATATGTGTGTGAATGTGTGTGAATGTGTGTTAATGTGTGTGTACATGTGTCTGTATGTGTGTATGCATGTGTATGTGTGTGTATGCATCATTATGTGTGTATGTGTGTGTACATGTGTCTGTATGTGTGTATGCATGTGTATGTGTTTGTATGCATCATTATGTGTGTATGTGTGTGTGTATGTGTGTGTGTCTATGTGTATGTGTGTGTATCTATGAGTATGTATGTGTTCATGTGTGTGTATGTGTCTATGTGTGTATGTATCTGTGTGTGTGTATGTATCTATGCATGTGCATTATGTATGCATGTAAGTATGTATGTACATTATATGCATATGCATATGCATTATGTATGCAAATGTATGCATGTATGTGTTTATGTGTGTATGTCTCTCTATGTGTGTGTATGCATATATGTGTGTGTATGTGTGTGTATATGTGTCTGTATGTGTGTATGCATGTGTATGTGTGTGTATGCATGTGTATGTGTGTATGTGTCTATGTGTGCATGTGTGTGTATATACTATATGTGTGTGTGTCTATGTGTATGTGTGTGTACCTATGAGTGTGTATGTGTTTATGTGTGTATGTGTCTATGTGTGTGTATGTGTTTATGTGTGTATGTGTATGCATGTATGTGTATGTGTGTGTATGTCTCTCTATGTGTGTGTGTATGCATATGTGTGTGTGTGTATATGTGTGTCTATGTGTGTATGCATGTGTATGTGTGTGGATGCATCATTATGTGTGTATGTGTCTGTGAGTGTATATGTGTGTGTATGTGTGTGAGCGTCTATGTGTGTGTATGTGTGTGCGCGTCTTGTGTATGTGTGTCTATGTGTGTATTTGTGTGTATGTGTGTGTGTGTCTGCGTATGTGTGTGTGTGTCTATGCGTGTATATGTGTGTGTGTGAGTGTGTGTGTGCGCATACCTTGTGTATGTCTCGCTTCTCTCTCTCCCTCTCGCGCGCTGTATGTCTCTCTCTCTCTCTCGGTCTGTGTTCTTCCTCGCGTTCAAGGCCCGGCACAAATGTGCCGGGAGAATTGATTTTTTTTTTTTACATTCCAGAGCGTCGCATATGCGACGCTCTGTAGTTTGCCATCGTCGTTAAGTGCGTCGCTAACCTGCGATGCTACTAGCGACGCTTCTGGTTTAGCGTCGCTTATGCGACGCTATTGTCGCTTATGCGACGAGGCTCGGCCAAAAAAAAAAATCTGAAATTTTTACCGTCGCTTATGCGACGGTTTCGTCGCATAAGCGACGGTTTTCGTTTTTTTCCCGATTCGGGGGCGTCGCTACGCCCCCCTTTTTCTTGTAGTGTACTGAAGAAAATTATGCAAGAGGAAGAGGTTTTGGCAGAGGTAAAGGTCGAGGAAATGGAAGAGGTAGAGGAAATCCGAACAATAACAAGAAGACATGCTGGATTTGTGGATTGAGCAATCATCTAGCCTATGATTGTTGGCATAATCAACAAGGATCAAATCAAAATCAAAGTAATAATGGTAGAGGAAGAGGTGGAAGGTTTTAGAATCATTTTCAAAGAGGAATACAGAATTCAAGAGGAAGTTTTGGTAGAGGTGGTGGAAGAAATTGGAATCAGAATCAGTCTTACAACACTACCTATTACAACTATGCAAATGATACACAAAATGACAACCATACAACATTGATGATAAATTCAATAAGTACATCAGAGAAGGAGGATCTCAAGGTATTCTATATTGACTCTGGTTGTTCAAATCATTTGTCAGGTAATATAGAATTCTTATCAGAATTGGAAGAAGGTATTTCAAAACATAATGTGCATTCAGTTGGAAAAGTGAAGTGCAAGAGTGGAGCTGATTTGCTAACAAATGTTTTGTATGTCCCAACAATACCAAAGAATCTGATTAGTGTGGGACAAATAGTGGAGAAAGGATTTCAAGTCAAATTTACAAATGAAGGGGTATCTATTGAAGATCCAAAGGATGGATACAATCAAATTGTCTGTGGCAAAAAGGAAGGTAGACTTTTTACTCTCAAAGTGCAAGGGAATGTTGGTCAAGCTCTGATCACACATGGTGATGAAGTACTTACAGAGTTAGACCTCTGGCATAAGAGGTTAGGACACTTCAATGAAAAAGGAATTAAAACCATGGTGTAGAATCAATCTATAATAGGGCTACCAAATGTAAAAAGCCAACATATGATCTACAAGTGTGAAGCTTGTCAGATGGGAAAGGCACATAGATTATCATTTCAGAAGAAAGGTTTCAAGCATGATGGTTTACTAGAGCTCATACATACAGATGTATGGGGACCAACAAAAGAAGGATCAATCAATGGGTCTAGGTATTATGTTCTTTTTATTGATGATGCTACAAGGTGGATAACCATTTATGTTTTAAAGGAAAGATCAGAAGTATTTGGAGCTTTCAAACATTTTCATGCATATGCAGAAAGAGTTACAGTTCAAAAGCTCAAAAGGTTGAGGTTTGATGGAGGGGGAGAATACTTCTCACAAGAATTCAATGATTATCTTTTGAATGCAGGTATCAAGAGAGAAATAACTTGTAGATATACACCTCAACACAATGGGGTGGCAGAAAGGAGGAATAGAACATTGGCTGAGTTTGCAAGAGCAATGTTAAAAGAAAAGAATTGCCCTAATTATCTTTGGGTTGAGGCTGTAAATACAGCTACATATCTTGTGAATAGGTTACCCTGTGCAACTCTAAATGGAATGACCCCTTATGAAGCATGGTGGGGTAAGAAACCAACACTTGATCATTGTAAAGTGTTTGGATCAATTGCTTATGCTTATGTACCATCACAACTCAGACATAAGCTTGAACCAAAGGCTAAAAAATATATATTTATTGGGTATGATGAAAAGCAGATGGGTTATAGGCTATGGAGTCCTCTAACCAAACAATTTATTGTTTCTAGAGATGTGACATTTGATGAACAGAAGAGTTGGTATGCAGATAAAGATTGTAACCTTGAACCGTTTGAAGAAGAGGTAAGAAGAAGTGAAAGAGGTGAATCACATATGCAGGTAGATGGAGATGAAGATCATATGCAAGCAAGCACATCCAGAGTTGGATCATATAGAAGAAATGAAGATGAACCAAGATTTGATGAAGACGTATATCCAGATACACATGAAGAGTGTGAACCAAGGAGATCAACCAGAGTGAGGAAACAACCTACAAGGTATTCTTATGATACTTCTTATTTGAATCAGAAAAACTATGCTTACTTGATTAAGGAAGATGAAGAGCCTCAAAGCTACGATGAAGCAAAAGGTAAGAGACAATGGGAAGAAGCAATGAAGGAAGAGTTTGATGCACTTGAAGAAAATAAAACTTGGGAACTTGTTTCAAAACCTAATGGTAAGAAAGTGATTAGAAAGAAATGGGTTTACAAAATAAAGAAGCATGCAGATGGAAGAATAGCCAGATACAAAGCTAGATTGGTGGTTAAAGGCTATGCTCAAACTCATGGCATAGATTATGATGAGACATTCAGTCCTGTAGCAAAGATGTCAACCGTAAGGACAATGATTGCTATTGTAGCATCAAAAGGATGGACATTGAGTCAATTGGATATAAAGAATGCATTTTTGAATGGATATATATCAGATGAGGTCTACATGGAGCAACCTCAAGGGTTTGCAGATTACAAGTTTCCAAATTATGTTTGCAGATTGAGAAGAGCACTTTATGGATTGAAGCAAGCTCCAAGAGCTTGGAATTATAGACTTGTGAAGTATCTTAATGATCTTGGATATCAAAGTTCAAAGGCAGATGCAAGTTTACTTATGAAGAGAACAGATGAAGGTATAATCGTCCCAATCTGAAAGTTTGTTGTTCACTAGTTTCATCAATACATTACAAAGGATCTTGTTAGTACTTTCTGCCTCACCATTGGGTTGAGGATGATATGGTGTAGATTTCTTATGAATCACCATAGAATCCTATAACAAATATTCAATGACTTGGTTTAGAAAATGCATCCCTTGGTTGCTTACCAACTCTATAGGCAATTCATATCTCGTAAAGACATTTTCAAATAAGAATTTTGGAGTTGTGGGTGCATCATCCTTTTTAGTAGCCTTAGCTTCTACCCATTTGCTAAGATAATCTGTCGCTACTATGATGTATTGAACATGCATGCCTTTAGCATGGGGGTTAATGGGTCCTACAAAGTCTATGCCCCACTTAGAGAATGCATGTCCTCCCATCATGGGTTTCAGTGGCATTTCATCTCTACGAGTAGGAAACTAAGTTCTTTGGCACACATCACATCTCTTAACATAGGTATAAGCATCCATATGAAGAGTGGGACACCATAATCCTATGAATAATATGGCTTTGATTATTCTATCGAGGCCAAAATGACCAGCCAACTCAGACTTCAGAGTTGATAAGTAGACCCTTTGAGCTTCCTAAAATCCACCAAAATATCAGCCAAGTACTTTGGAACATGTATCCCAAAAGTTTAAGTCAAGACAGACTAGTTACGAAATGACTAGCTCCCAAAACTTGCTATTTTTGGACATTCACATGTTGGAAAAACTGAACAGTGCTCTCAACCTGGTAGGAATTAGATAAATTCCTTTTGGTCATAGAAACTAGACCTAGCAAGCTTGCTAATCAAAGTTAAAACACTTCAAATGATGAACTCAAGAATGAGAACAACTTTTAACAAAATGTGGAACATGCCCGCCATTCTCCGGGCTCTGTAGAGATAGACCGGTGAGCAGTAAAATAGAGATTACAAATCCAACGACCATGAAAATCTATATGCAGAAAGTAGAGTTTGACAGATATCCAATGCATGTTCAAACACGGAAAATGGATGAGTATAGTGCGAGTTACGAGCTTCTGAAGTAACTGCTCTGAGTGAGTATATCAGAGAACAAAACAGAGAAGTAGATAATGATAAATGTATAGATTCACATATGATTACAACCACATTGGCAATGAATATTTGCACAATGGGATTAGAATGATAGAGCTATGGAGTAAGCTCTCCAATCTCTACAAAATGACATGAAGTGGTCACGTACAAGGCTTGCTAATCGCCTCTTCCTTCTTGCTCTTTTTAAAGCTATTCTTGGAGGGAGTTTTGAATTCGAATTCGAATGGCTCCACCAAAAAGTGATCCCCAAAGTTAGGAGATATTCCCTCAGCTCAAAAATTCGTGGTTTTAGGTAGTTAGAGCCACGACTTTGCTTTTACATCATGGATGAGGTAAGCCATCCTTTTCCTTTTTTTTTCAATTACAAAAGATAAATTGTACTCTTTTTTACAAGAGGTTTTCACATGACTACACATGTGACTTACAAATGATCATAATATTAAGCATATAAAGCATGTAGGCTTGGGTAAAATGCACCAACAGCTCCCCCTCAAGCCTAACATGCTTGGCCTCCAAATAAGTCTTCAATTGTCCTTGATTTCATGCAAGCCAATTATCAACTTGAATCTACTTAACTTTGTACAATCAAGAGCTTTAGTCAACATGTCTACACATTGCATATTTGTAGAGACATAGGATAGTTGAATATCCTTGCTCATTAGCTTCTCCATTACATAATGGTAGTGAACTTCAATATGCTTGGTTCTAGCATGGTATACCGGATTAGCTGCTAGATGTAGTGAGCTTGTGTTGTCACAAAAACTGTGAGGTGTTGAAGAATGAAGTCCATGATCTATGTATAAAGACTTTAACCACATGATTTCTTGAGTTGCATTAGCCAAAACTCTATATTCGGCTTTAGTAGAAGATAATGCCACGGTTGGTTGCTTCTTGGATGACCAAGAAATGATTTTTGAACCTAGAAATGATATATACCCGGATGTGCTTCTTCTATCATCTCTAGATCCAGCCCAATCTGCATTTGAGTAGACCTTTAGCTCAATATATGAAGTAAATGAATAAAACAAACCTTCATTCATGGTCCCCTTTAGGTACTTGAGGACTCTCTTGGCCGCTTCCATATGTGGTCTTCTCGGCTTATGCATAAACTGACTCAATATGCTAACACTATAGCATATATCCACCCTTGTGAGTGTTGCATAGTTCAAACTTCCAACCAAGCTTTGATAGCTTGTGATGTCTTCAATTGGTGCTCCTTCATAAGCACTAAGCTTATGATTTTGCTCCATAGGTGTAGTTGCACACTTGGTATTTTCCATCTTGAAGTTGACGAGCATGTCATGCACATAATTCCTTTGTGTGTGTATATACCTGAACCTGTGTAGATTAACTCCAATCCAAGAAAATAAGTGAGTGGTCCGAGGTCACCTATTTTGAACTCCTCCTTCATATGAGTCTTTACCTGTTTGATTCCTTCAAGATCATTGCCTGTGATAATAATATCATCAACATACACACATAAATAGATCACTTCAGATCCATTCCTCTTTATGAACAAAGAGCTATCCACCTTGCTAGCTTTGAATCCTTGGTCCTGCAAATAATTAACCAATCTGAAATTCCAAGACCTTGGAGCTTGCTTCAATCCATACAAGGCTTTCTTTAGTTTGCATACATAGTTAGGATGATATGCACCCTCATATCCAGGAATTTGTGCCATATACACTTCCTTAGAAATCCATCCGTTCAAGAAAACATTCTTTAAATCAAGTTGATAGAGCTTCCAATTTCTAGATGCAGCAAGACTAATGAGAACCCTGATTGTAGACATTTTTGCAACAGGAGAGAAAGTCTCCTTATAATCAATACCATGGGTTTGAGCAAACCCTTTAGCAACTAACCTTGCTTTGTGTCTATTTATACTTCCATCTGGATTCCTCTTGATTTTGTATATCCATCGAGATCCAATTACCTTCATAGATGGCTTGTTAGGTACAAGCTCCCAAGTGTCATTCTCCTTCAAGGCTTCCATTTCTTCCTCCATTGCATCTCTCCAAGCTTTCTTGCTTTGTTCTTCTTCGAATGTGGTAGGTTCTTCATTGGCTGAATCCTTTGCAATGTAGATTGAGTGCTTGGTGACCAAAGACGTATCATAACCAAACCTCTCTGGTTTCTTGTTCTCCCTTGAAGACCTTCTAAGTGGTTGATGTGAGCTCTCGGGTCCATATGTAGCACCCTACATCTCTGCTTTACCTTTGTTCTTCCATAGCTTTATTCTTTCCAAGTCTTCTAGGTCAATCTCCGAATCACTTTCTTCAATTTGCTTTGGCTCCTTTGGTTGAAGTGATGGAAAATCTTCATCCAAGTCATAAGGCAGCTTCAGTTTCCTGTCATCATCAAACCATGATTTGTTTTCATGAAAAATTACATCTCTACTCAGAGAAAATCCTTTATTGGTTGGATTGTACAATCTATATCCTTTTTGGTTTTGGTCATAACCAATGAATACGCACTTCTCTGCCTTGGAATCCAATTCCCTCTTACTTGAGAAGGAATGTGAGCATAGGCTAAGCATCCAAAGATTTTACAATGCTCTGAACTAGGTCCTCTTCCATTCCACATTTCATATGTAGTGGTTCCATCTAGTGACTTAGATGGAAGTCTATTTATTAGATATGTGGCTATAGGCACAGTCTCTGCCTATAGGTAGTTTGGCAATCCCTTTTCGTTGAGCATGGACATTGTAGCTTCGACAATAGCTCTATTTCTCCTCTGTGCTACATTGAGTTTGGGTGTATACCTTGTAGTGCCTTCCCTTTTAATGCCTCTTTCATGCAAGAAGGCATCAAATTCAGAAGAGAAGTATTCTCCTCCACTATGTGATCTGAGTCTTTTCAAAGTCCTACCTGTTTGGTTTTCAACAAGAGCAATATACTTCTTAAAACAATTAAACACTTCATCCTTGTGCTTCATGAAAAACAGAATGGTCCACCTGCTACAATCATCTATGAAAGACACATAATATCTTGAGCCTGATATAGATGGCTCCTTACTTGGACCCCACACATCCGTGTGCACTAGATCCAAAGGATTTTGATACATATATCCTTTCTTATTGAAAGGTTGTCTATGAGCCTTCTCGAGTTGACAAGCTTCACACTTATAAATCATGTGTTGCCTTGTGATATTAGGCAAACCAAGTACACTTTGGTCCCTGCAAATTTGTTTGAGTGTCCTTTCACCGCCATATCTCCAACTCTGTTAGAGTTTGAGATCCATATCTAAACAAAGCTATGTTCTTTGTTTCTTCCACTTCAAAAGTGAAAAGCCTTCGTGTCATTTCTCCTTTGGAAATCCTTCTAAAGCCTTGTCTTGGGTCTTCAACATATGCGACAAATCGGCTGAATCTAACCTGCAATCCTTTTTCAACAATTTGTCTAACACTTATTTAATTTTTGGTAATTGTAGGGACATACAAGACTTTGCTTAAGAGATTCATATTTCCATCTGATGTCTGCACATTACCTATCTTCTTCATTGAGTGCTTTGTGTCATCTCTTGTCTGCACTTCATGCTTGTTATGAGGATCTTCCAAATCAGAAAGTAAAGCCACATTTCCTGCTACATGGTTTGAGCATCCCGAATCAATGTAAAATATGTGATCATCATCCTTACCCTTCTTCACTGATAGATTCATAATCACTAATGAATCTTCTTGACTTTGGCCCTCTGCATAGTTATTGTATTCTCTTCTTCCTCTATGGCCACTTTGATAGTTGTTGTTGTTGTAATTGTTGTTGTAGTAGCCTCCATTGTATCTGCCTCTATTTGATTCATAGCCACCTCTATTGAATCCTCTTCCTCTTGAGTTCCTTAGGTTCTTGAAAAATTCTTCAATAGTATGATTAGATAAGCCACATATTGCAAGGTTGAGATGATTGGAATCTCCCCCTGCCTTGCTTTCCACCTCTATCTCTTCCTCTAGCTCTTCCTCTACCTGCAAAGTTTGCTTGGAAAGAGCTACCTTCATCTTCATTCTTCCTATTCTTTGACTTGTCCTTGACCTTAGCTTTATCAGAATACAAGGCAGAAGTTTGATTACCTCTTGGGGATTCACCACCTTTGCTAATCTTTGCTTCATGAGTGAAGAGTTGGCCCATGAGTGTGTTGAGGTCGGGTACATGCATATCCATGTATAAATCCATGGTTGTTGTGAATGACTCCCACTTGTCGTCTCCTTTGATTCCATTTATGATTTGTCTAATGATTTGCTCCTCTTCAATTACCTCTCCAATGATTCCAAGTTGGTCGGAGATCTCCTTCATATTTGTGACATAATCAGTCACACTTTGCTTCGGGCTTTCCTTCATTGTTGTGAACTCAATCCACAATTGGTTCTTCCTTGCTCGAGTGTTGGAAGAGAAGAAAGAAGCAAGTGCATTCCAGGTCTCTCTTGATGTCTTGCATCCCTTGACATGAGGTAAAAGAAAATCAGAGATTGAGTTTAGAATATAGGACCTTGCAAGTGCATCCTTCGAACACCAATTTGAAAGTCCTTCCACTTCTTCATGTGATGGTTGCCCTTTGTTCCTCATGGTTGGCATTGCTTCCTCTCCGGATATGAATCCATATAGATTCATCCCCTGAAGGTAACCCTCCATCCTTAGAGACCATGCCGGGTAGTTGTTTCGATCCAATTTTTCAAATGTTGATGGAAATCCATCTCCCATGTTGCTTGACTATGCTCTGATACCACTGTGAAGAGAGATGGTGGATGCAATCTGAAGATGAGTTGGTGCTGCTACATCAGGCTTCACACCAGCCAACTGAGACTTGAGAGTTGATTAGTAGACCCTTTGAGCTTCCTAAATCTACCAAACTATCAGCCAAGTACTTTGGAACATGTATCCCAAAAGTTTAGGTCAAGACAGACTAGTTGCAAAATGACTAGCTCCCAAAACTTGCTATTTTTGGACATACACCTGCTGGAAAAAATAAACATTGCTCTAAGCCTGGTAGGAATTAGATAATTTCCTTTTGGGCATAGCAAATAGACTTAGCAAGCTTGCTAATCCAAGTTATAACACTTCAAATCATGAACTGAGGACTGAGAACAACCTTTAACAAAATCTAGAACATGCCCGCCATTCTGGGGCTCTGCAGAGATTGATGAGTGAGCAGTAAAATAGAGATTTCTCCTAGATTACAAACCCAATGACCATGAAAATTTATATGAAAAACATAGAATTTGAGAGTGATGGAGAGTGTTAATCTCCAAAAGAACAAGCTATCCTTGATGTTAGACCACCTCTATATCAAGAATAACTTTAAAGTCTAACCAATTTTGGAAGACAAGCACCAAACTGTCAAGATTTCAACTAACTGTGAAGAAAGTCATTTCATAGCAAAGTCTACTGCACATTATGGACTCATTGACTAATAATTTGTGTAAAGTTTCTGATAAAACTTTGTAGAATATGTCGCCTAGAGTTTGCGCACCTCCTTCAAGTTAAGTGACTTCAAAAGCTTAAGTAGATTATAAGAAATGATCTAAACAATCTACCTATGTCTGAAACTCCCTTCTTGTAGAGTCGACTTTGACACCTGCAACTTCTAACACATGGTTCTCCCAAACTAGAACCCGTTTAAAGGAATGGTTTTAGCCATAGATAGCTTACCTTCCAACTTAGATTTTCACTCCTCATTTGTGTAAAAATTTACACTGTGCACTGAGAACTAACCATTTCTTTGACCATCGGAATTGCGCTTGTTTTTGAAGACACTCAACACTTTCTCACATATAGATGTTCCTACACAAAATTCTCTCAGCCTATTTGCAATTGGATTCTCAAACTTTAATCATAGATAGATTAACTATGGAATTAGATGTGTACAAAAGGATTTCTGATAAAATCAAACACAGAAGGAGAACTAGAGAAAAGATCGACGTGCAATTCTCTGAACATTCTTTCTATTCAACTCTTCATACATCTTATGGATGATACATCCAATACTCATCATCTATTCATCTATATTTCATCTCTCTCTTCTAATACGACCATCTACACATATCTATATATACATATGAGTATTGATTCATCATTACTTCAAGTATATTGAAGTATTTACAAAACTACTGTACATATGTTTTAAAGAACTTTGCTCCCTGAACCTTCTCTTCATTTCATGAAGTTGGACTTCAAGCTTTTCTTCATATCTTCACTTCTAGGCTTCATAATCACCAATTGTTGATTGTCCTGCTCCAAAAGCTCCCCCTCAATCATCAATTGTGATTACCTGCATCTTCTTTATTCCTGCCATATCTTTAAACCTCTGCAACTTTGGTCCATCCAAGCTTTTTGTCATCATATCTGCAAGTTGATCTTTTGTAGGAGTATGCATAACTTCTATTTCTTTATCAACAACCTTCTCTCTCAGAAAATGATACTGAATCTCAATATGTTTAGTTCTAGCATGGAATACAGGATTTTCTGCCAAATATAAAGAACTCATATTGTCTCCATAAATGATAGGAGTACTCTGAACAATATCAAAACTCTTCATAAGAGTCTTTAACCATATTACTTCCTTTGCAGCTTCTACCATGCCTTTGTATTGTGCTTCTGTAGATGATAAAGCAACTGTATGTTGCTTCTTAGAGCACCATGAAATAAGCTTATCTCCCACATAACACAAATATCCATGTGTTGGTCTTCTATCATCAGAATTACCTGCCCAATCTGCATCACTATATATCTTGATGTTTGTATCTGATGTAAAACCATAATACAGACCTTCTTTAAGTGTGCCCTTGATGTACCTAAGTACTCTTTGTCTTGCAATCCAATGTTCCTTTCTAGGACAATGCATGAATTGAGATAGAACTCCAATTGCATATGATAAGTCAAGTCTTGTTAATGTAGCATAAATTAGGCTACCCACCAAACTCTGATAAAGCTTCATATCTTTGAATTCTTCTCCTCCATATCTACTCAATCTATGATTCACTTCCATTGGAGTTGGTGCTATTCTGCAATCTTCCATTTTAAATTTGGTTAGCAAATTTTTCAGATACCTTTCTTGAGTTACATATACTCCATGTTGAGTATATGAAATCTCCATTCCCAAAAAGAATGACAAATTTCCAAAATCACTGATTTTGAATTCTTTCTCCATTTGCTTCTTAATCATGTGTATACCTTTGTCATCTGTTCCTGTAAGTATTATGTCGTCAACATAAATACAAACATAAATAAATCAATCCTAACTTGCTTTGACTAGCAAGATACTATCTGCCTTTGATGCTTGAAATCCAAGTTCCTTTAAGAACTTTACAAGCCTATAATTCCATGCCCTTGGGGCCTGCTTCAACCCATACAAAGCTCTCTTGAGCTTACACACATAATTTGGATGGACTTGATCTTTGAAACCATCTGGTTGTTCCCTGTAGACTTCATCTAAAATATAACCATTCAAAAAAGCATCCTTCACATCTAATTGAGATAATTTCCAACCTTTGCAAGCAGCAATTGCTATGAGAGTCCTTATGGTTGTCATTTTTGTAGCAGGACTATAAGTTTCATCATAGTCCACACCATATGTCTATGCATATCCCTTTACAACAAGCTTGGCTTTGTAGCTAGATACACTTCCATCTGCAAACCTTTTTGTTTTGTAGACCCATTTACATCTAATTATCTTCTGACTATTTGGTTTAGGAACCAAATCCCAAGTCTCATTTTCCATCAATGCATCATATTCCTCCTGCATAGCTTTTTCCCAATTCTTCTTCCCTTTGGCTTCATCATATGTGGATGGATCTTCATCTGCTTTTAACATGTAAGCATAATCTTTAGTAGTCAAGAATGAAGTATCATAACTATACCTTGTAGGTTGCCATTTGTGCCTAGATGACTTTTTGAGTTCTCCACTTCTTGAAGTTTTTGGTTCATCACATTCTAGATCAAACCTTGGCACTTCTTCAACTTCAACCTGTACTTCATTGTTCTCCTCTTCATCAAATATCTGAACCTTTGATTTACCTTTCTTTTGATTCACAACTTCTTCAACATCTGCATAAACATTAAGTGTACCTGCATACCAAGTACCTTGCTCATCAAATGTAACATCCTTAGACATAAGGAATTGCTTTGTGGATGGACTCCACAACCTATAACCCATTTTCTTGTCATCATAACCAAGAAATACATACTTCTCTGCTTTAGGTTCCAATTTATGCCTCAATTGTGATGGCACATATGCATATGCCAAGCATCCAAATATTTTACAATGATCCAAGGTAGGTATTGTTAGCGGCCGCCGGATTGGAAGTGTATAACTGAAATCTTGTTTCACACGTGCAAAAGGTTGTTACGCAGACACCTTGTATTCTTTTATAAAGCAATGAAAAGAGATGCTGAGTGACGTTCGAGAGATCACCAGACTGTCTCTCTGGGTGATTTGTCTGTAGCGTTACTGTGTGTCGACTTGGTTAATTCAGAGTATCTTGTCTAATTTCTGAGTATTCTGTGTGTATCTGTGTCTCATCTTGTCTATTGTCTGTTGGTATCCATTGCGGTTGTGAGTATCAGTTAGTTCGCGTATCGTGTTGTCTCTTTTCTTGGAATGTTCTGAAAATGTGTGGCGAAGTCTGTGCAGTTGTGGTAGCTCTTCTGGTATTCATGTTGTATTAAGTTGTCTTAGTATCGAGGTCCAGGTTCATACGGCAAAGTTTAAGCTACAGTAGGATTTCTTGGGTTGCGTACTAAACCTTCAGTACGGTGTATCTGAACACTTGGATTCTCTGTGTCTTCGGACATTGGTCGGATTGTGGTACCTATTCGGTAAAGGTTGAACGATTACTCTTGTTTCTGGTATTTTCAGTAAGTTTATGTGCAGATGCAATATAGCATCTTAGCGTATTCGGTACACGTTGGCTGAGCTAAACTGTGAACTGTAATGTCTAAGTACAACAGAATCTTGATAGAGCTCTCAACATCAGTATATTGCTGTGTGTAAGTGGTTAGTTTGGGAACTAAGTATAGGGCCTCTGTCTAACAGACCCCTTCCACTCCCAAGAACCCAAGAATCGCTTAAATGCACTTCTGACAGTTAGAATAACAGCGTTTAACACTGGCGCCATCTGTGGGAAGGTGGCAACATATCAGATTGTTGCAAACCAGTTGTGGAAACGTGACTGTAAATTTTAAATCGACAGTAATAGTACGCGATTAGTACAAAAGATGATACATGCCGGTTACTCGATCCGGTGAAACATATCCAAAGAACCGCCAGCCTGGGGTACTTAATTTGCTAAGGACGACTCCGGGAGGTAGAAGTACAACTAGGTCTAACCCAGTTGTCAAGAAAGTAAAGAACGTTAGTAGTGATTCCGGTCATATTCCGGTGGAACGTGCTATGCCTGTGGTAAATTCCGGTACGATTTTGGCACAGTCTGTCGAAGATATAGTAACTCCAGAATCTACCAGGACGCAGCCTGAAGTTAGTTTAACAACATTGGGTAAAGATTCAAATTTGTTTACGACTAGAAACACCTTAGCCAAAGAAATTAGTGAAGGAGAAAAAACACCTTGTTTTGGTGAAGATTCGACACATTCCGGTGATATTTTGGTAACAGTTGCTGAAAGATCGCAGTTTTCCGGCGATGGTTTACCAGTTCTTGGTGAATCTTCAGCCCAGTCACCGCTATTGGGAGTAAGCTTCCCTACATTTGACATCAAGAAGGAAGGTAGCTTGTTTGAAAACGAGATTCGAAACATACTGAACAAGATTATCGAACCGAAAAGTGCACAGGCTGACGATACAGATTCAGATTGTTCAGATATTCAACCCTGGGATACAGAAGATAGTCACAATACAACAATCAGAGCCATGAACGGGCAACAACAACAGCAGCAACAACAACAACTATGCCCACCAAGGCTGACTCCAACAGGAGTCACGTACACCAAATTTGGTGGATTCCCAGGAGATGACCCAGATGCTCATGTACGCACATTTGAGATAAGTTACGCAGTGCTCAACCATCCACCTGATCCGGCATATAAGGCTATTGTTTTCCAATCAACATTGGTTAACGAAGCAGCTAGATGGCTTACAGAATACGATATTAACCATTTCGGCACCTATGAAGCAGTAAGGGATGCCTTTTTGCAAAGATTCAGGCTAAAGAAGAATCTAGTCGAAATTTTTGACTACCTGCAAAACAATAGACAGAAGATAAATCAAATAGTACAGGAATACGCCACTCTATTCAGGACTCATTTGAGGCAGTTACCACCAGCACATGCCAACCTACCGGATGACGTTATTACTCAATGGTTTATCAATGGATTGACTCTGCAACTTAAACAGATTATGATCATACGCTGTGTAGGAGCTATGACGCTAGATGTCGTGATGGCAATGGCTTTGCAACTTGAAAACAAGGTTGGCAGATTTACAGAAGATATGGAGTGGTTAAAAGCAAATACAAAAATCGCCGAAGACCCGACCAGATAGATGTACTGCACTACATGCAAAAATTTAGGCCATACTAGTGCCACTTGTGCACTTAATCAGTTGTTTTGTGCTATCTGCAACACTACCGGACACACCACCGAAAACTGCGCATATAATGCCAAAGTACAGGGACCAGCAACTGTCAATGCAACTATACAGGAACCAGGGCAGCCAGCCAATCACTATGTACCTCCACAAATGAGAAACAACCACCAACAAGGTTATCGAAATTACAGAGGACAGAGAAATAATAACTACAATGCAAACCGCTGGTAGGCCGGACTAGCACCGGAAAATCCTAATTTGCCACCATTGCGCTGTCATTTTTGTGGTGAATTTGGTCACATTAGAAGATTTTGTAAGGATGCAGCTGAGTATGATTAGAGGAATAAAGAACGTCAAAACCCAATGGCTAATATGGTACAAATCACACCAGTAGAAACGCACGCTGCAGTAATTCAGACCCGATCCGGTAAACAACTGCAACCAGCAGCAGAAATATTTGAACCAGGCATACGTGAACAACAAAGAATGTATGATAAAGCTAGTCAATGGACCACCTCAGAACCTCTAGTGTTTCTAGATCCTATTCCGGTGACCTAGGCTCCGTTAACCGAGGAAGGAACACAACAATAGGATTCTAATACAGCAGCAGGCACATCATCTTCAGCAGGCGCATCATCTTCAGAATCTGTGGAAAATACAATCCAATCACAAAAGGCCTGGGAAATTTTATCTAAAGCATCCATCACTCTTCCTCTAGGCCATTTACTTGCACTAGTACCAGGAGTTCGACAAAAATTCCAACAACAGTTCAGTCTTGTGCCTTCTTGCATTCGGGCAACAGCAACAGTGCAACTGGAACCTGATTCTACGGTCGATCATTCAGCTCCTTTAATTACGGTATGGTATAAAAATCATAAAATCACACAGGTACTAATTGATGGAGGATCTGGTGTCTACATTGCTACTGCTGCACTATGTAAAAAGTTAGGATGGACTGAAATCGAACCAGTTCAGTTCTTTGTCAGAATGGCCGACCAGTCAAGAGTCCATCCCGTAGGACTTGTACGAAATGTACCAATAAATTTACAAGGTACAACATTTAAAATGACCTTTGTCATACTAGAATTACCGGAATCCACCCTTGATTATAATCTCCTTTTCGACCGTCCTTGGCTGAAACACGCTAAGGTGATACAAGATTGGTCTACACAGGAACTCACTTTCAAAGATAATAATCATACATACTGTTAAGGGCACATTTGTACTAAGGTCCAATTGAAGGGTTGAGAAAGGGCTGAGTGAGAAGAGCCTTAAGGGCCACATCCTTTTGTATATATAGTGCATTTTGGTTAATGAAAAAGAGGAGAGACACTCTCAGATTTTCGTCGCTCATATGGCTTCAGACGTTTTCTTAAGTTTACTGTTCTTTTGTTTTAGGACTTTTAGGGTTTCTTGTCTCTTTTGCGCATCTGCCGTAATGTATGTTGTTCGAGCAGCTATGGCGACCTCTGTTCCCCTCTCTCTACGATTTTATATTTGCGTTCGATTATGTGTGTAGCTATGGCGGCGAGTTTTTTTTGTGTGCTTGTTCGAGTAGCTCTGGCGACGTTCTTTCTCTCCTGTTGCAGGGAAGACCATTCCTCTCTGTAACACTTTGGCGACACGTATCCCTCTCTTCTCTCTCTTTACGATTGCATGGAGGCGTTCCCTCCACACCGTATGACGACGACTCTATCTCCCTTCCTCATTTTCGCTGTTACAGCAAGGTCCTCTTGCTGTAACACTTGGCGCCGGCCTAACGGAACCCATTGCTTGCTCTGCCGTCTCTGTGTTGCTAGGCGGGTAATGAGTGTCTGCGGTGCCTGTCTTCCATGGCAGTGCTTCGTTTACTGTAGAGTTGCGCTCATTCGTAAATATGGACGATCGCATGGGCTACAGATCGCGCGTGCCATGAGAGGCCACAAAATCCATTGTTTTAGCCATGCTTACGTGTGTCCGACAGTAGGAGAAGACGACGCTTCGCTGAACAATATTACACGCTCTGATTGCCAGCGTTCTTGCCTCACGTTCAGATGACCATAAGCATGCTCGGAGGTTATTCCAATGTAAAGCTGAGAGGAGATTGCACATTTTTTATAGTGTGCAACTCAGAAAATCCACTGAAGATTCTTGAGTCGTCGTCTGCTTGGGACGCGCAAGGCAACGAGTGAATCGCCCACTGTGGATTCTCGAATGAGCTCGATAGGCTCAGCTAGACTGTCTAGCGTCGTGTACTCCACTGATAAGGGTATATGGGAGGAATCTTCTTCAAGCTGTCCGACCAGGAGAATGCTGATTGACGCTTCGGAAATATTGCATAGGTGTGGCAGATGGATATTTGAATGACCATTACGGACTTTCATGAGTCACCGCGTTCTACATTGACATATGGGGGGCCGAACCTCTTTATCGTCGTACTACTTCTTTGCAATATTGTTCGATAAGCATGCGGCATTCTATGTTGTAGGACATATGGCGGATATGTGAAAGAGATTTGGGTTACCGTGTTGCACATAGATTGCATGACACAAACTTCACGCAATAGCACCGAAACAATAATCTGCATAAAGGCGGCAGATTGATTATTGTCTGAGTACATTGAGTACATGAAAAGTTATGTCTCTTCATTTTTATTATTGTAGGTCTTCATCTGCAGTATCCGCAATGGGCAGAGGTGTTTTGTGCCTAAGAGCCATGCGCTCACTTGGTTCATATTGCCTGCACCTTTACCTCAATTGTGCATCCATCTCCGTGATTATCTGTTTGCAATGCTTCAACTTGGTGCTATGCTGAATTGATGATGCCAGTGCCATTTTGTTTACAACTTATGCTGGACTGCAATTGCCATTGTTTGATTATGGCACCTCATTATTTATTTCTTTTGTCACAGCCGCTAGCACTATCTTCAGTTACTCATGTTATGTAACGGTCTTACCTTGTGTGCTCCTATGCATTCTATATATATATTTAGTTTTTCTATTCAATCGCTTTATGTGATGGTTTTGAAATCTCTATGACGGTAATATGGATGCCTTCTGAAATTTTTTCTTGGTATGAACCTATGTCCGTCTTGTCAACCTATTTCCATTTCGATAAATGCTTCTTTTGGCACAACTTCGAATATGCAAATGACAACCACCACAGATTGGCGAAAAAACACAAGCACGCTAAAGATAGAGCATTTTTGGTGACATTAAGAGACCTTATACATTTACCTTTCGTTTTGTTACCTTGTGCTGGATGAAATGATGTAATGGAGCTACCCTTGCACTTTTTGTATGCATATAGGAGGGCAAGATCATGGGCTATGTGAGTAGTATTTGTGAACCTTGGATTAAGTTCCAGGCACTTCACTTTGCCTATTACATTGCACTTGATCTTGGATATGTTATGAACCTTACTTGCATTCCATACCATGGTCTAACCATGCACTTTGGTTTGCAAGTATTGTTCATAAGGGTAGAGCATAATTGTGTGAGCACATACAACTTTGGATTGAGAGGTTGCTATGACATTGGATTATTCTATTCCAAGAACGGTACTACCACTTTGGTATTAGAAAATGTACATGAGGACTGTATATGGGTTGGGTTTTCATTTCAGACTTTGTTTGGATATGTTGTGACCTTGATGTGAGGACTTGACTTGATGGAACCGGTGTCCCTGGGCATGAGTTATGGAAACTCTATCACATGAAAAGTAGTATCCTATATTTTGCTTGTTGCATGAAATATGGTCAGTCTGAATGAGGTAGTATGATGTGAATGTGAGGTAGCGTTGATTCGGCAGAAGCATTCACTGATTTTCTTTTTTGTATATTCTGAGTGATGGATGATGTCGAATATGGGATACATACCTTCATATGTGGAGGCTCGCGGATTGAAATACTCTTCAAGATTAGATGTATTCCTTTGGTTGTATGACATGTTGTAAAAAGGTTCCCAGCCTATAAATGGTTCCCATGTAATTTTCATCTTGCTGAGGAGGTGGATAGCCCAGGCAAAAGGACATTACCAACAGTATTGCACTTGCGGGTTCGAGTCCACCGTGCGTGCCAGTGTTAAGGGCACATTTGTACTAAGGTCCAATTGAAGGGTTGAGAAAGGGCTGAGTGAGAAGAGCCTTAAGGGCCACATCCTTTTGTATATATAGTGCATTTTGGTTAATGAAAAAGAGGAGAGACACTCTCAGATTTTCGTCGCTCATATGGCTTCAGACGTTTTCTTAAGTTTACTGTTCTTTTGTTTTAGGACTTTTAGGGTTTCTTGTCTCTTTTGCGCATCTGCCGTAATGTATGTTGTTCGAGCAGCTATGGCGACCTCTGTTCCCCTCTCTCTACGATTTTATATTTGCGTTCGATTATGTGTGTAGCTATGGCGGCGAGTTTTTTTTGTGTGCTTGTTCGAGTAGCTCTGGCGACGTTCTTTCTCTCCTGTTGCAGGGAAGACCATTCCTCTCTGTAACAATACGTTGTAAAATTAGATGCTATACAACCTTGCGAGTTGCATGCTAGACCGTATTTTGCAGAACCAGTCCATATGCTAGATGGGTTGTCAGATGATGAAGAAGAAGAGTTTCTAAAAAATAACATTGACTTGATCTCCCTAGGAATTGTTGATCTACAATCTGTTGTAGATAATTGGAATCCTGCAATTTGTACGGTGATGTTTGTAACAGAAAAAGATACGAAAGAAGATAAGGCTACCATAGATGACGATGATCTACAACAACTTTTTAAGCCATCTGAGAATACAGAGAAGCCTTGACATTCTATGTTCCAGAAGATCAACTGACCACCTACAATTTAGGGGATGAAGAAAATCCACGACCTGTTAAGATAAAGGAGAGCTTACCTGAGTTATTTCAAGCAGATTTAATCCAACTACTTCGAGAATTTTCTAATGTATTTGCATGGGATTACAAAGATATGAAGGGTTTGGACCCGCACATCTATCAACACAGGGTCATGCTGAAGCCGGAAGCAAAACCACTTAAGCAACCCAGCTACCGGATGAATCCAAACTATGCATCACAGGTAAAGGCAGAACTTGATAGGCTACTCAAAGTCGGATTCATTGTACCAGTAGAGCATGCTGAATGGATCTCACCAATTTTTATTGTCCCTAAAAAGAATAAGCAGTTACGAATATGTGTAGATTACTGGAAACTGAACGCAGCTACGGTGCCTGATCCCTTTCCGCTACCTTTTCTTGACACAATGCTTGATAGAGTAGCAGGACATGAAATGTATTCATTCTTAGATGGGTACAGTGGGTATAATCAAGTTAGAATGGCTGAACAGGATATACCGAAGACTGCCTTCATTACCAACTGGGGTGTTTTCGCATGTACTGTTATGTGGTTTGGATTAAGAAATGCCCCAAGTACGTTCCAAAGGTGTATGCAGGAAATATTTTCTCCTTACCTTACCTCTTTTATGCAAGTATATCTTGATGATTTTTCGATTTTCGGTAAGATGATAGCACACCTGTTCCATTTACGGTGCTGCTTTGAAAAGTGCAGAGAATACAGACTCTGTTTGAACCCAAACAAATCTGTGTTTGCGGTTTCATGTGGAAAGCTACTTGGTCACATTGTATCTGCACAGGGTATACAGGTGGATCCAGATAAAATCACAGCTGTGTTAGAAGCACCTGTACCCACTACACCTAAGGAAGTAATGCGCTTCATGGGCCAAGTAAGATGGCATGGTCGACACTTACGGTGTCTTGCTCATTTGGCAATACCACTGAACAAATTAATAACCAAGAATCCTCGACAATTTGACTGGACCCCGGTCTGTCAAACTGCTTTTGATCGTCTAAAGGGATTACTAACACAGGTTCCAATCTTACAGCCTCTTGACTGGGATCGCCCATTTCATGTATTTGTTGATGCTTCAGATATAGCAATAGGGAGCGTTCTAATGCAACAAACCGATAAGTGGTTCAGACCAGTGTACTATGCAAGTCGAAGATTAGCCCTTGCTGAAAAGAATTACTCTGTAACAGAGAGAGAATGTCTAGGTCTAGTATATTCTGTCAAGAAATTCAGACATTATTTGCTGGGTCGTAAATTTACTTTTCGTGTAGATCATGCTGCACTTGTCTATCTAGTTCGGCAACAACATCTAGGTGGTCGATTAGCACGATGGGTTCTGCTTTTACAAGAGTTTCACTACGAAGTTATTCATCGTCCAGGCAGTTCACATGCCTTAGCAGATTTTCTCTCTCGCTTAGATTCCGGTGAAGCTCCGGTCGGTGTAGATGACACAACACCGGCAATTTATGTCTCTGAACCGACTAATGATGAAATTACAGACCCACCTATGCCATCTACATACTATGATCAGATCTTGACCTTCCTCACTGATGGATGCCTCGCTTCTCAGACTTGTCCTGTAATACGAAGAAAAATTTCAATTTTCAGTCGCCGATTTCGGTTGATTGCTGAGGAATTATACTATATGGATCACACTGGAGTTTTACTTCGTTGTATTCCACCTCATGAAGTTAACTTAGTCATTAATTTGGCTCACTCAATTCCTTCTAGTGGCCATTTTGCTGCAGACTTAACACACCGAAAAATTCTGCAAAGTGGTCTTTGGTGGCCTACTATGTACAGGGATGTATCACAGTTTGTCAAGCAATGTGATAGTTGTCAGAGATCTGGACAGCCCTTGCAATGTCATCTTTTCCCTCTACAACCTGTCTTGCCATTAGAGCCTTTTCAGAAGTGGGGTCTAGATTTCATTGGCCCTATTACACCACCAGCAATCCTCAGTAATAACCGTTATATTTTGACATGTATTGATTATGCTACCAGATGGGCAGAAGCCTGGGCTTTATGGTCTGCCACAACTGTTGCGGTAGCAAAATGTCTACTGAAAGATGTCTTTCCACGTTTTGGCTTACCGCTGGAACTTGTTACAGATCAAGGCACTCATTTTGTCAACAATTTAATGAAAGTACTCACACATTCGTTTCAGGTCACGCATAAATTTAGTTCACCATATTATCCTCGTGCAAATGGTTTGGCTGAGAGTACAAACAAGACTTTGTTGAATACACATCTCTGCAAGAAGAGATAGATGCGGTCAAAGCAGAAAACCATCAGCTGCACTCTCAAATTACCCGTCTCCAAGCCCAGCTTGCAGAACAACAGAAAATTGCCGATCAAAGAGATACCGCACTGGCAGATCTAAACCAAAAGGATAAGTTACTAAGCGAAGCATAGGCCGAAATCAGTCAGTTAAAGCTAGATCTACAGGATAAAGAAGATGCCAGAGTAGCATTAGGTAATTTATTAGAAGAGACCAGAGTGCAACTCGATGAAGTGGTACAGAAAGGCCAAGAATAGCACGATCTACAATGAAGACTGCAGAAGAACTACAAAGATACAAGGATCAATTAGCTGATGTAAATAATATGCTCAAACAATATTTGTCAAAAGAAGCTCAAACACAAAAGGTAATAACAGATCTACACAGAGAAAGGGACGCATACTCCAGAACGATCCAGTTCTAGAATCAAGAGATCAAGAGACGGGAAAATCAATTGGACAATAAAAAAGAAAGAGTAATCAGTATGGAAAAGCGGGTTGCTGAAATGAAGATATCCAGCGATGCAGCTTTGTCCAACGAATTCTACCTACAAGAAGCTTTTCTGCAGACGCAAGCAGAGATTTTGCTCACCGGAGCCATAGCCTTAAGTTCTGTAAGAATAGATGCACAGTTAATAGAACCGGACACACTCAAACAATTGCTAGAAACTCTAAAGAAAAAGATCACCCGCACCTTTAGATTAGCCAGAAATATGTACTTAGAAGGCATTATAGATGAGCAGTAGTTTTGTAAAACCTGCGGGTTCGAGTCCATCGTGCGTGCCAGAGTGTTAGCGGCCGCCGGATTGGAAGTGTATAACTGAAATCTTGTTTCACACGTGCAAAAGGTTGTTATGCAGACACGTATTGTTTTATAAAGCAATGAAAAGAGATGCTTAGTGACGTTCGAGAGATCACCAGACTATCTCTCTAGGTGATTTGTCTGTAGTGTTACTGTGTGTCGAGTTGGTTAATTCAGAGTATCTTGTGTAATTTCTGAGTATTCTGTGTGTATCTGTGTCTCCTCTTATCTGTTGTCTGTTGGTATCCATTGCGGTTGTGAGTATCAGTTAGTTCGCGTATCATGTTGTCTCTTTTCTTGGAATGTTCTGCAAATGTGTGGCGAAGTCTGTGCAGTTGTGGTAGCTCTTCTGGTATTCAGGTGTATTAAGTTGTCTTAGTATCGAGGTCCAGGTTCATACGGCAAAGTTTAAGCTACAATAGGATTTCTTGGGTTGCGTACTGAACCTTCAGTACGGTGTATCTGAACACTTGGATTCTCTATGTCTTCGGACATTGGTCGGATTGTGGTACCTATTCGGTAAAGGTTGAACGATTACTCTTGTTTCTTGTATTTTCAGTAAGTTTATGTGCAGATGCAATATAGCATCTTAGCGTATTCGGTACACATGGCTGAGCTAAACTGTGAACTGTAATGTCTAAGTACAACAAAATCTTGATAGAGCTCTCAACATCAGTATATTGTTGTGTGTAAGTGGTTAGTTTGGGAACTAAGTATAGGGCCTCTGTTTAACAGACCCCTTCCACTCCCAAGAACCCAAGAATCGCTTAAACGCACTTCTGACAGTTATAATAACAACGTTTAACACTAGCGCCGTCTGTGGGAAGGTGGCAACAGATCAGATTGTTGCAAACCAGTTGTGGAAACGTGACTGTAAATTTTAAATCGACAGTAATAATACGCGATTAGTACAAAAGATGATACATGCCGGTTACTCGATCCGGTGAAACGTATCCAAAGAACCGCCAGCCTGGGGTACTTAATTTGCTAAGGACGACTCCGGGAGGTAGAAGTACAACTAGGTCTAACCCAGTTGTCAAGAAAGTAAAGAACGTTAGTAGTGATTCCGGTCATATTCCGGTGGAACGTGCTACGCCTTTGGTAAATTCCGGTACGATTTCGGCACAGTCTGTCAAAGATATAGTAACTCCAGAATCTACCAGGACGCAGCCTGAAGTTAGTTTAACAACATTGGGTAAAGATTCAAATTTGTTTACGACTAGAAACACCTTAGCCAAAGAAATTAGTGAAGGAGAAAAAACACCTTGTTTTGGTGAAGATTCGACACATTCCGGTGATATTTCGGTAACAGTTGCTGAAAGATCGTAGTTTTTCGACGACGGTTTACCAGTTCTTGGTGAATCTTCAGCCCAGTCACCGCTATTAGGAGTAAGCTTCCCTACATTTGACATCAAGAAGGAAGGTAGCTTGTTCGAAACTGAGATTCAAAACATACTGAACAAGATTATCGAACCGAAAAGTGCATAGGCCGACGATACAGATTCCGATAGTTCAGATATTCAGCCCCAGGATACAGAAGATAGTCACAATACAACAATCAGAACCATGAATGGGCAACAACAACAGCAGCAACAACAACAACAGTAGCAACAACAACAACTATGCCCACCAAGGCCGACTCCAACAGGAGTCACGTACACCAAATTTGGTGGATTCCCTGGAGATGACCTAGATGCTCATGTACGCACATTTGAGATAAGTTATGCAGTGCTCAACCATCCACCTGATCCGGCGTATAAGGCTATTGTTTTCCAATTGACATTGGTTAACAAAGCAGCTAGATGGCTTACACAATACTCATTAGAGAAATACTCTCCCCCTCCATCTGACCTTAACCTCTTCAATTTTTGACCTGATAATCCTTTCTGCATATGCATGATAGTGTTTAAATGTGTTAAACACTTCTGACTTGTCTTTGATCACATAAATTGTGATCCACCTGGTAGCATCATTAACATATATGACATAATATCTTGAACCATTTATACTAAAGTCCTTTGAAGGACCCCATACATCTGTATGTACCAATTCAAGTCTTTCTGAATACATAAAACCATGCTTATTATATGATTGCTTGTGAGCCTTACCTAGCTGACATGCTTCACATCTGTATGTCATGTGTTGACCTGCAACATTAGGCAATCCAAGCATTGAACCATTGTTAGCCATTTATTTGATACCTCTTTCATTAAAGTGTCCAAGTCTTTTATGCCAAAGATCCAATTCAGACACCTTTTGCTCTCCATATGTAAACATAGCATGTCCAATATTACCTTGTATCTTTAATGTGAAGAGCCTTCCTTCCTTCTTTCCTGTAACAATTTGTTTATACCCTTGACTAGGGTCTTCAACATAAACTCCATCATTAGTGAACCTTACCTCATATCCTTTTTCCACAATTTGTCCTACACTAATTAAGTTCTTTGGAATTGTAGGAACATACAGAACCTTACTCAAGAGAGTACTTCCATCTTTGGCTTTAACTGAACCAATTGACTTTACTTTGTGCTTTGTATTATCACCTATTTGAACTGTGTGATTAATTGCCTTATGATCTAGATCAGTCATCAAAGCAATGTTTCCACTCAGATGATTGCTACATCCTCAGTCAATATAAAATACTCTCATGTCTTCATGTGAGGCTTCACATGTTGCATTCATAATAAGAGTTGAATCTTCTTTCTGAACTGATGCATAATTATAGTAGGTGTTATTATAGGATTTATTTTGGAAGTTTCTTCCTCCACTTCTTCCAAAAGAATTCCTACCACCTCTTCCTCTGAAGTTTCCTCTCTGATATCTACCACCTCTTCCTCTTTGACTAAAATTCTGATTAAAATTACCGTTGCTTTGATTATTATGCCAACAATCATGAGATAAATAATTGGTCTTACCACATATCCAACAAGCTTTGACATTATCTTTGTTATTTTTGCCTCTTCCTCTACTTCTTCCACTTCCTCCTCCTCTTAGGAAGTTTGCTTGACTTGGAGTACCTTCATCTTCAACTGATTGTTGCTTTCCTTTGCTAGCTTTCTTCTTGTCTTTAGAATACATTGCATGACCTGCACTCTTATCAACATCTCCTTTGATATCTTTCTCAAAAGTTAGCATATTTCTTAACAGTTGATTCAAATCAGGAGTGAAATGATCTAATGAAAGTTCTATAGACAAAATAAAAGGCTTCCACTCCTCATCTCCTCTTAGCCCTATGAGAATTTGTCTTACCAACTTATCTTCTTCAATATCTTCATCAACTGCACCTAAAGAATCAGCAATGTCTTTCATCTTTGTCACATAATCAGATATTGATTGTGAAGCCTTCTTCTTAAATATAGTAAACTCTGCCCATAATGAAGCTTTCCTTGATTTAGTTGTATTCTTAAAATGCTCTTCCAAATCATTCCATATGTCACTTGCACTTTCAAGTCCTCTGATATGAGGAAGCAAATAATCATTTACTGCCATGTAGATTATGCTCCTTGCTTGAGCATCCTTCTTCATCCAAATCTTTATATCTGCAAGCTCTTCCCTAGTTGGTGTAACATAATCCTGGTAGGAGATGGTTGAACCACACCCTAAGAGAGAGGATTAGGAAGTAATCCTCAACCATGGCTTTTGGGGCAAGTGGTTAGCCCATCACATTCCTAACCAAGAGGTTGTGAGTTCAATTCCTTACATTGGTATCAGAGCCTAGGAAGTAGGCTTGGGCAAGGTGGAATGACCCAATGGCCTCTAAAAAAGGCGCTTGGGCATCCTCCATGTGAAAGGGTAGGAATTGTGGAAAGCGCGCATCGGTTTCAAGGATGGACCTTACATAGATTGGGGTGTATCTCTCAATCCGTAGGTCGGATTGAGGCGTGTAATATACCATTGGAAAGCTCTCGGAACGAACTTTCCAATGAGCTAGCTTGGAAGTGTGAATTCCTTGGGAATCCTTGGGTGGCACTTGATTGAGTGTTCAAGATACCAAGCATGGGTGAGAACAAGGTTCAAGACTGAGGTTGAGAACAAGGGCTCGAGACACCAAGGTTGCGAACAAGGAGGTTCAAGACACCAAGGTTGAGAGCAAGGGTTCAAGAGACCAAGGTTGCGAACAAGGTTCAAGAAACTGTGCGAGGTTGAGGGACATGAATTCAAGGGCACCTAGGGAGTTCAAGGGACTGATCACCGAGGCTCGTGGGATACAAGAGTAGATCATTGAGGACAATGATCGACCAAGGGGGGAAGAATGTAACATAATCCTAGTAGGAGATGGTTGAACTACACCCTAAGAGAGAGGATTAGGAAGTAATCCTCAACCATGGCTTTTGGGGCAAGTGGTTAGCCCATCACATTCCTAACCAAGAGGTTGTGAGTTCAATTCCTTACATTAATGTAACATAATCCTAGTAGGAGATGGTTGAACTACACCCTAAGAGAGAGGATTAGGAAGTAATCCTCAACCATGGCTTTTGGGGCAAGTGGTTAGCCCATCACATTCCTAACCAAGAGGTTGTGAGTTCAATTCCTTACAGTTGGAACACTAGGATCTTTAAACTCTGGCATTTGTTCCTCTCCTGTGATGTATCCCATCAGATCTTTGCTCATAAGATGAGCTTCCATTCTCATAGACCAAGCTGGATAGTTCTCTCTATCCAACTTCTCAATTTGGACACTATCTCCCATCCTTTCTTCACATGTACTATCAAATCTTTAATCCTTATAAGGAATGAATGTACCTTAGCTTTGAACGTTGCTCCGTTTGATCCTTTTGATAACCTTTATGTGTCTTCCTTCAGTCTTTCTTCCACACTTTATCCTTTTGAACCTTCAAGGTGTGAAATTTGTATATCTGCACTAGTCGGGATCTTCCTTTCCTCAATTTTGATACTTCCTGCTCTGATACCACTAATGGAGAGTGTTAATCTCCAAAAGAACAAGCTATCCTTGATGTTAGACCACCTCTATATCAAGAATAACTTTAAACTCTAACCGATTTTGGAAGACAAGCACCAAACTATCAAGATTTTAACTAACTGTGAAGAAAGTCATTTCACAGAAAAGTCTGCTGCACATTATTGACTCATTCACTAATCATTTGTGTAAAGTTTCTGATAAAATTTTGTAGAATATGTGGCTTACAGTTTGTGCACCTCCTCCAAGTTAAATCACTTCAAAATCTTAAGTAGATTATGAGAAATGATCTAAACAATCTACCTATGTCTGAAACTGCCTTCTTGTAGAGTCGACTTTGACACCTGCAACTTCTAACACATGATTCTCCCAAACTAGAACCCGTTTAAATGAATGCTTTTAGCCATAGATAGCTTACCTTCCAAATTAGATTTTCACTCCTCATTTGTGTAAAACTTTACACTGTGCACTGAGAACTAACCATTTCTTTGACCATCGGAATTGCGCTTGTTTTTGAAGACACTCAACACTTTCTCACATATAGATGTTCCTACACAAAATTCTCTCAGCCTGTTTGCAATTGGATTCTCAAACTTTAACCATAGATAGATTGACTGTGGACCTAGATGTGTACAAAAGGATTTCTAATAAAATCAAACAGAGAAGGAGAACTAGAGAAAAGATCGACGCGCAATTCTCTGAACATTCTTTCTATTCAACTCTTCATACATATGATGAATGATACATCCAATACTCATCATCTATTCATCTATATTTCATCTCTCTCTTCTAATACTACCATATACATGTATCTATATATACATATGAGTATTGATTTGTCATTACTTCAAGTATATTGAAGTATTTACAAAACTAATGTACATATGTTTTAAAGAGCTTTGCTCCCTGACCCTTCTCTTCATTTCATGAAGTTGGACTTCAAACTTTTCTTCATATCTTCACTTCTAGGCTTCATAATCACCAATTGTTGATGTTCCAACAGAGAGCTATTCAATGCACATTAAAACACGGAAAATGAATTAGTATAGCTTGAGTTATAAGCTTCTGAAGTTACTACTCTGAGTGAGTATAGCAGAGAACAAAACAAAGAAGTAGATAATGATAAATGTATAGATTCACATATGATTACAACCACATTGGCAATGAATATTTGCACAATGGGAGTGGAATGATAGAGCTATGGAGTAAGCTCTTCAATCTCTACAAAATGACATGAAGTGGTCACGTACAAGGCTTGCTAATCACCTCTTCCTTCTTGCTCTTTTTATAGCTATTCTTGGAGGGAGTTTTGAATTCGAATTCATATGGCTCCACCTAAAAGTGATCCCCAAAGTTAGGAGATATTCCCTCAGCTCAAAAATTCATGGTTTTAGGTAGTTAGATCCACCACTTTGCTTTTACATCATGGATGAGGTAAGCCATCCTTTTCCTTTTTCTTTTTTTCAATTACAAGAGATAAAATGTACTCTGTTACAAGAGGTGTTCACATGACTACACATGTGACTTACAAATGATCATAATATCGAGCATATAAAGCATGTAGGCTTGGGTAAAATGCACCAATATGCAACATCTTGGTGTGCAGTCTCTAATACACTCAAATAATCACTCTCGTGAGCACACTTCTTAGGTATCCATCTCTTCCTTGTTTGTATAGGTTATCTCCAATAAGTGTGTAGTCTTGAGCTTCTTGCTCTAGACTACATTGTCTTGCTAATGTCATTCCTTGAGGGAATGTTTGCGTCTTCAAGTAAGTTACAATAGGTTCACTCCATTCTAGTGTGAGAGATACATGGTATAGCATGGCATGCTCCACACGTGTTCTTTCACAACAAATTGGGCATTCTTTACATAGCCTATAGACATCTGCTTCCATAGAAGGCCAATATATGCCTAGTCTATACAAAGTCTACAATGTATGGTGTGAATGATGTTGCTTTAATGCACATACCTGTGCTAATCGCAACCAATTCTCGCATTTTGAGTTGTCTACACAACAAGGAAGACTTTTTTTATTATCTTGTTTATATATACATCCTGCTAGTATTTGGTATCTTCATGACTTGGTGATCTCTCATTCTTTGATCCTAATCTTTGGATTCATGGGTCCAAATTGTGAAGAGAGATGGTGGATGCAATCCAAAGATGAGTAGGTGCTGCTACAACCATCTTCACACCAGCCAACTCAGACTTCAAAGTTGATTAGTAGACCCTTTGAGCTTCCTAAATCCACCAAAATATCAGCCAAGTACTTTGGAACATGTATCCCAAAAGTTTAAGTCAAGACAGACTAGTTGCGGAATGACTAGCTCCCAAAACTTGTTATTTTTGGACATACACCTGCTAGAAAACTTGAACAGTGCTCTCAACCTGGTAGGAATTAGGAAATTCCTTTTGGACATAGCAAATAGACTTAGCAAGATTCCCAATCCAAGTTAAAACACGTCAAAGGATGGACTGAGCACTGAGAATAAGTTTCATCAACTTCTCGAACATGCCCACCATTCTCGGGACTCTGCAGAGATAGACCAGTGAGTAGTAAACTGCAGATATCTCCAAAACTGTAAATCCAATGAGCATGAGAATTTGTATGCACAAAGTAGACAATACGAGCTATCCAACGCATGTTAAATAATTGAAGGCACTGCTCTGAATGAGTATAGCAAAGAACAAAACAGAGAAGTAGATGATGATAAATGTATAGATTCACATATGATTACAACCACATTGGCAATGAATATTTGCACAATGGGAGTAGAATGATAGAGCTATGGAGTAAGCTCTTCAATCTCTACAAAATGACATGAAGTGGTCACGTACAAGGCTTGCTAATCGCCTCTTCCTTCTTGCTCCTTTTATAGTTATTCTTGGAGGGAGTTTTGAATCCGAATTCGAATGGCTCCACCTAAAAGTGATCCCCAAAGTTAGGAGATATTCCCTCAGCTCAGAAATTCATGGTTTTAGGTAGTTAGAGCCACGACTTTGCTTTTACATCATGCATGAGGTAAGCCATCCTTTTCCTTTTTTCTTTTCTCAAATACGAGAGATAAAAATGAACTCTTTTACAAGAGGTGTTCACATGACTACACATGTGACTTACAAATGAGGATAATATCAAGCATATCAAGCATGTAGGCTTGGGTAAAATGCACCAACAGCTCCCCCTCAAGCCTAACATGCTTGGCCTCCAAATAAGTCTTCAATTCCTTGATTTCCTGCAAGCCAATCATCAACTTGAATCTACTTAACTTTGTACCATCAAGAGCTTTAGTCAACATGTCTGCATATTGCATATCTATAGAGACATAGGATAGTTGAATATCCTTGCTCATTAGCTTCTCCCTTACATAATGGTAGTGGACTTCAATATGCTTGGTTCTAGCATGGTATACCGGATTAGCTGCTAGATGTAGTGAGCTTGTGTTGTCACAAAAATGGTGAGGTGTTGAAGAATGAAGTCCAAGATCTGTGTACAAAGACTTTAACCACATGATTTCTTGAGTTGCATTAGCCAAACCTCTATATTCGGCTTCGGTAGAAGATAATGCCACGGTTGGTTGCTTCCTCGATGACCAAGAAATGATTTTTGAACCTACAAACGATATATACC
Source organism: Ceratopteris richardii (assembly GCA_020310875.1). Classification (NCBI taxonomy): domain Eukaryota; kingdom Viridiplantae; phylum Streptophyta; class Polypodiopsida; order Polypodiales; family Pteridaceae; genus Ceratopteris; species Ceratopteris richardii. The sequence continues at coordinate 109,263,426 of CM035406.1, forward strand.
CGGATGTGCTTCTTCTATCATCTCTAGATCCAGCCAATTCTGCATCTGAGTAGACCTTTAGCTCAATATTTGAAGTAAATGAATAAAACAAACCTTCATTCATGGTCCCCTTTAGGTACTTGAGGACTCTCTTGGCCGCTTCCATATGTGGTCTTCTCGGCTTATGCATAAATTGACTCAATATGCTAACACTATAGCATATATCCACCCTTGTGAGTGTTGCATAGTTCAAACTTCCAATCAAGCTTTGATAGCTTGTGATGTCTTCAATTGGCTCTCCTTCATAAGCACTAAGCTTATGATTTTGCTCCATAGGTGTACCTGCACACTTGGTATTTTCCATCTTGAACTTGACGAGCATGTCATGGACATACTTCCTTTGTGTGATGTATATACCTGAATCTGTGTAGATCAACTCCAATCCAAGAAAATAAGTGAGTGGTCCGAGGTCACTTATTTTGAACTCCTCCTTCATTTGACTCTTTACCTGTTTGATTCCTTCAAGATCATTTCCTGTGATAATAACATCATCAACATACACACATAAAGAGATCACTTCAGATCCATTCCTCTTTATGAACAAAGAGGTATCCACTTTGCTAGCTTTGAATCCTTGGTCCTGCAAATAAGTCACCAATCTAAAATTCCAAGCTCTTGGAGCTTGCTTCAATCCATACAAAGCTTTCTTTAGTTTGCATACATAGTTAGGATGATGTGCATCCTCATATCCAGGAGGTTGTGCCATATACACTTCCTTAGAAATCCATCCATTCAAGAAAGCATTCTTTACATCAAGTTGATAGAGCTTCCAATTTCTAGATGCAACAAGACTAATGAGAACCCTAATTGTAGGCATTTTTGCAACAGGAGAGAAAGTCCCCTCATAATCAATACCATGGGTTTGAGCAAACCCTTTAGCAACTAACCTTGCTTTGTGTCTATTTATATTTCCATTTGGATTCCTCTTGATTTTGTATATCCATCGAGATCCAATTACCTTCATAGATGGCTTGTTAGGTACAAGCTCCCAAGTGTCGTTTTCCTTCAGAGCTTCCATTTCTTCATCCATTGCATCTCTCCAAGCTTTCTTGCTTTGTGCTTCTTTGAATGTGGTAGGTTCTTCATTGGTTGAATCCTTTGCAATGTAGATTGAGTGCTTGGTGACCAAAGAAGTATCATAACCAAACCTCTCAGGTTTCTTCTTCTCCCTTGAAGACCTTCTAAGTGGTTGATGTGAGCTCTTGGGTCCATATGTAGCATCTTGCATCTTTGCTTTACCTTTGTTCTTCCATAGCTTTAGTCTTTCCAAGTCTTCTAGGTCAATCTCCGATACACTTTCTTCAATCTGCTTTGGCTCCTTTGGTTGAAGTGATGGAAAATCTTCATCCAAGTCATATGGCAGCTTCACTTTCCTGTCATCATCAAACCATGATTTGTTTTCATAAAAAATTACATCTCTACTCACAGAAAATCCTTTATTGGTTGGATTGTACAATCTATGTCCTTTTTGGTTTTGATCATAACCAATGAATACACACTTCTCTGCCTTGGGATCCAATTTCCCTCTTACTTGAGAAGGAATGTGAGCATAGGCTAAGCATCCAAAGATTTTACAATGCTCTAGACTAGGTCTTCTTCCATTCCACACTTCATATGGAGTGGTTCCATCTAGTGCCTTAGATGGAAGCCTATTTATGAGATATGTGGCTGTAGACACAGCCTCTGCCCATAGGTAGTTTGGCAATCCCTTTTCGTTGAGCATGGACCTTGTAGCTTCGACAATAGCTCTGTTCCTCCTCTCTGCTACACCATTGAGTTCGGGTGTATACCTTGTAGTGACTTCCCTTTTAATGCCTCTTTCATGCAAGAAGGCATCAAATTCAGAAGAGAAGTATTCTCCTCCACCATCTGATCTGAGTCTTTTCAAAGTCCTACCTGTTTGGTTTTCAACAAGAGCAATATACTTCTTAAAGCAATTAAACACTTCATCCTTGTGCTTCATGAAAAACAGAATGGTCCACTTGCTACAATCATCTATGAAAGACACATAATATCTTGAGCCTGATATAGATGGCTCCTTACTTGGACCCCACACATCCGTGTGCACTAGATCCAAAGGATTTTGATACATATATCCTTTCTTATTGAAAGGTTGTCTATGAGCCTTGCCGAGTTGACAAGCTTCACACTTATAAATCATGTGTTGCCTTGTGATATTAGGCAAACCAAGTACACTTTGGTCCCTGCAAATTTGTTTGAGTGTCCTCTCACCAATGTGAGCAAGCCTTTTGTGCCATATCTCCAACTCTGTTAGAGTTTGAGATCCATAGCTAAACAAAGCTATGTTCTTTGTATCTTCCACTTCAAAAGTGAAAAGCATTCCTGTCTTTTCTCCTTTGGAAATCCTTCTAAAGCCCTGCCTTGGGTCTTCAACATATGCTCCAAATCGGTTGAATCTAACCTGCAATCCTTTTTCAACAATCTGTCTAACACTTATTAAATTTTTGGTAATTGTAGGGACATACAAGACTTTGCTTAAGAGGTTCATATTCCCATCTGATGTCTTCACATTACCTATCTTCTCCACTGAGTGCTTTGTGTCATCTCCTATCTGCACTTCATGCTTGTTATGAGGATCTTCCAAATCAGAAAGTAAAGCCACATTTCCTGCTACATGGTTTGAGCATCCTGAATCAATGTAAAATATGTGATCATTATCCTTACCCTTCTTCACTGATAGATTCATAATCAATAATGAATCTTCTTGACTTTGGTCCTCTGCATAGTTATTGTAGTCTCTTCTTCCTCTATGGCCACTTTGATAGTTGTTGTTGTTGTGATTGTTGTTGTAGTAGTTGTTGTTGTTTTAGCCTCCATTGTATCTGCCTCTATTTGATCCATAGCCACCTCTATTGAATCCTCTTCCTCTTGAGTTCCTCGGGTTCCTGAAACATTCTTCAGTAGTATGATTAGATAAGCCACATATATTGCAAGGTTGAGATGATTGGAATCTCCCCCTGCCTTGCTTTCCACCTCTGCCTCTTCCTCTAGCTCTTCCTCTACCTGCAAAGTTTGCTTGGAAAGAGCTACCTTCATCTTCATTCTTCCTATTCTTTGATTTGTACTTGACCTTAGCTTTATCATAATATAAGGCAGAATTTTGATTACCTCTTGAGGACTCACCACCTTTGCTAATCTTTGCTTCATGAGTGAAGAGTTGGCCCATGAGTGTGTTGAGGTCGGGTACATGCATATCCATGTATAAATCCATGGCTGTTGTGAATGACTCCCACTTGTCTTCTGCTTTGATTCCATTCATGATTTGTCTAATGATTTGCTCCTCTTCAATTACCTCTCCAATGCTTCCAATTTGGTCGGAATCATCTTTGTGACATAATCAATCACATTTGGCTTCGGGCTTTTCTTCATTGTTGTGAACTGCATCTACAATTGGTTCTTCGTTGCTCGAGTGTTGGAAGAGAAGAAAGAAGCAAGTGCATTCCAGGTCTCTCTTGATGTCTTGCATCCCTTGACATGAGGTAAAAGAAAATCAGAGATTGATTTTAGAATATAGGACCTTGCAAGTGCATCCTTCGAACACCAATTTGAAAGTCCTTCCACTTCTTCATGTGATGGTTGCCCTTTGTTCCTCATGGTTGGCATTGCTTCATCTCCGGATATGAATCCATATAGGTTTCTCCCTTGAAGGTAAGCCTCCATCCTTAGAGACCATGCCGGGTAGTTGTTTCGATCCAATTTTTCAATTGTTGATGGAAATCCATCTCCCATGTTGCTTGACTATGCTCTGATACCACTGTGAAGAGAGATGGTGGATGCAATCCAAAGATGAGTAGGTGCTGCTACAACCAGCTTCACACCAGCCAACTGAGACTTCAGAGTTGATTAGTAGACCCTTTGAGATTCCTAAATCCACCAAAATATCAGCCAAGTACTTTGGAACATGTATCCCAAAAGTTTAAGTCAAGATAGACTAGTTGTGGAATGACTAGCTCCCAAAACTTGCTATTTTTGGACATACACCTACTGGAAAAATTGAACAGTGCTCTCAACCTGGTAGGAATTAGATAATGCTGTGGTAAACTCCTTGGACATATTATATCTACACAAGGTATCGAAGTCAATCTAGACAAAGTTGCAGCTGTGTTGGAAGCACCTATCCCTACAACGCCAAAAGAAGTTATGCGCTTCCTGGGTCAAATCCGGTGGCATGGCAGGCATCTACGGTGGTTAGCCCATTTAGCAACACCACTTAATCGGCTAATGACTAGTACGCCACGACAATTCGAATGGACTCCGGAATGCCAAACTGCATTCGATCGTCTAAAAGGATTATTGACGCAGGCTCCAATTTTGCAACCTCCTGATTGGGACCGCCCATTCCATGTCTTTGTAGATGCATCAGATATAGCCATTGGCAGTGTTTTAATGCAGCAAACATATAAATGGTTTCGGCCTGTCTACTATGCAAGTCATCCACTCGCTTCTACGGAAAGAAATTATTTAGTTACCGAAAGAGAATGTCTCGGGTTGGTGTATTCTGTGAAGAAATTCCAGCATTATTTACTTGGCCGTAAATTCACCTTTCACGTGGATCATGCCGCACTGCTATATCTGGTCCGGCAGCAACATTTAGGTGGTCGCTTGAATTGTTGGGTTTTATTGTTGCAGGAGTTCGATTATGAAGTGATTCATCGACCCGGCACTGCACATGCATTAGCAGATTTTCTCTCTTGGTTGGATTCTGGTGAAGCTCCGGTGGGTGTTGATGACACCACACCAGCAATTTACATTACTGAAACGGCTCGTGATGAATCGGCAGAACCTCCTGTACCGTCTACCTACTATGATATGTTGTTAACTTTTTTGACTGACGGATGTCTTCCCCCTCATACGCCTCCTGCTATGCGGCAGAAAATTGCAGTTTACAGTCGCAGATTTCGGTTGATTGTAGGACAGTTATACTACATGGATCATATTGGTGTCTTACTTTGTTGTATTCCACCACATGAAGTAAACTCGGTTATTGCTATGGCACATTCAATACCCTCCGATGGACATTTCGCAGCAGATCTTACTCACCGGAAAATTCTGCAAAGTGGGCTTTGGTGGCCTACCTTGTATAAAGACATGATTCAGTTTGTGCAGCAGTGTGACACTTGTCAACGATCTAGACAGCCATTACAACACCAGTTCTTTCCTCTGCAACCTGTATTACCTTTGGAACCTTTTCAGAAGTGGGGTCTTGATTTTATCGGGCCAATATCACCACTAGTGACCCTTAGCAACAATCGATATATACTGACATGTACAGATTATGCTACCAGGTGGGCGGAAGCTTGGGCTTACGGTCCGCCACAGCTGTTTCGGTAGAAAAATGCCTGATGAAGGACATTTTCCCGCGTTATGGATTACCTCTGGAACTTGTGACAGACCAAGGAACCCATTTTGCTAATAATTTAATGCGAGTACTAACGCATACTTTTCAAATTCTACATAAATTCAGTTCACCGTACTATCCCCGTGCTAATGGTTTACCTGAAAGTACCAACAAGACAATGTTGAGTATACTTCGCAAATTGGTCGTAGAATCACCAGAACATTGGGATCAGTTACTACTCGCAGTCTTATGGGCATACCGGACTACTTACAAGGTAGCAACCGGAATGACCCCTTTCAAGCTTGCTTATGGGTTGGAAGCAATCGCGCCGATGGAGATTGTCGTGCCAAGCTTACGCATGGCCATAAATCAGAAGTTGTTACCCAAAGACTCTTTGCCATTTCGGTTGGACACACTCAGAGCATTGGATGACCATCGCTGGGAAAGTTTTCTAACTCTGCAAGAAGTTCAGTTGCTGCAAGCCCGTACCCATGATTGCTTTCTCCAGACTCTAGTTTTTACGGTGGGCCAACTTGTGCTCTTTTACAATGCTAAAGCAAATCGTGCTGCTGGGAAATTTAAATTATGATGGTTCGGTTCTTACCGAATTAGTGAGCAAGTGGGATCAGCTACTTTTCGGTTGACTACCTTGACCGGAATTCCTCTTACTAAAGTGATTAATGGTTCAACGCTACGCCCATATCACCAACCGCCTTATCACCGCTGACGTGTCCCTCGTTATTTCGCGTGTCACTTATTTCTTTTTATTTCCGTATTTTGGCTGACTATAAATCGTAAACCTCCTCGTTTTGCTACCTAAATATGATTAAGCCACCGTGTGTTACTGATTCTGCTCATGCATGCACGCCGTAATTATGAAGGTTATCATTTCCATACCGCGCGATGATTAGGGTTTTTCGTGCGCTTCCCATTGCCAAGTGTCTACTTAATCTTCTTCTTTTCATTGTTAATCGCTATTGTGGTTGTGTGATCTGTGCGCTATGTTTTCTGTGTCCTGTGTATTCGTGTCTTGTGACTTTGCGTGCGCATCATGGAATCGTTAGCTAATTTTGCTACCTTCCATGACGGACTCCCTCAGGACATGAGTGAGTTCTTGCGTATCCGCGGCCTGTCGAACTTCGCTGAATTGCCTTGGCATTCAGTGGAGTGTCACCCTTTTTACATGCAGATTATTGCTGCCATCGCCGCCACACCTGCTACGGAGCAGAGTTGGCCGATTACATGTTTATCGTCTCGCGTAGTAATCACGTTAGCGTCCTTCGCTGCAGCTTTCCGTCTCCCTATGGAAGGATTAGAGAATGGTCCTCTCCTTTCGGTAGCCACCATGATCGAATTGTTCCCACGACACTCATCGAATGAGTATGCCATTTTGTGTCGCCCTGACCCTGAACGCACTGCACTACAATTCTTAGTTGCTATCCTTAATTTACAGAAACGTACTTACAGGATTTCACGCCCATTTTATTCGATGATTGACATGGCTTCTCGTGAGCCTGTTAATTTTGCCTCTTATTATTTCTGGGCATTCACCGTGAATGCGTTACGATTATTAAGCACGTTAACAAAGGTGATCTTCCACGATCACGCCTTCCCCACATCCTTACGTTCCTTTTTCCCACCATTCAAGCCGTGCAACATCCACCCAATGCACCGTTCTTGCATGAAGAATCCACTAGGATGCTTGAAGATGAAGATGAGGATGATGATGCCGATTTGTTTCAACTCCTTCGCTAGAAATGCCGTCGCATAAGCCCGTCTGAAAGTCAAGTGCAAGGTTACACCGCAGCCAATGAAGAAGAGATCTTCCATGACACCGCAACTTCGATCCACCTTGATTCTTCCGACCACTCTTCTCCTATCCAACAACAAGAACAAGGCGTGTCTACTGCTGATTCTGAAGCAAGTTCTTCTCGGGAGGATTCTCAGCAGCAGACCCAAGAAGATGTGCAAGCCATTGTCGCCGACATTGTTAATGAAGTGATCGCTTTGGTGGAAACGACAATTAACAGAATTGACGAGACTACACAGCAGAATCTCGGAATAGTGTTGATGCCCAACACTCTTATACCCACTCCTCCACCAATGCCTCCGATCGAGCCCATTGTACCTATTCAACCTCTTGTCCCTGAAGCACCGGATTCCTCATCCTCTTCACCTAATTATTCTCCACCATCTTCCCATCACCTCTTATCAGCCTCTTCATCCTAGCCACTTCCTCCTCTTCCGGTTCCCATGTTTACTGAATTAGAGTCCATGGGTCGAATGCTAATCCAATTCTCAAAGTAGCTACCGATGCAACTCAGAATGGTCACTGATACTATTCGTCAAGAATTGCAACATAAAGTTGATATCTTAGAAGCAGATATTACTCCACTACAGGAAGAAGTCGATGCAGTTAAGGCAAAAAATCATGGCCTACACTTACACATTCAACAGCTTCAAAATCAGCTAGCACAGAAAGATGCTTTGCTGTGTCAAAAGGATACAGAAATCAGCACGTTGAAGCAAGAAATCACTGATAAAACAGATGCAATGACTGCCATAGGCAATGAACTGCATAGCACGCGAGAAGCATACAGCATATTAGAAGAAGCCTCTCAGTCTCTGGCCAGCAATGTACTTAAAGCTGAAGCAGAGCTGCATAAGACTACCGAAACCCTATTCAAGTGTGATCAGGAGTTACAGGAAGAGCTTGGCAGATATCTCAAATTGAAGAAGGAATTTGAAGGAGTGCACAAGGAAATCGAAGCCTACTACAAAACCATGCAGTTTAAGTCTGACGAACTGGAGAGAAGAGAAAAGCAGCTCGGTTATCAAGCAGAGCGTTTATCCAGAATAGATAAACAGATTGAAGATATAAAATTGAGCCGTGATGCAGCCCTGGCAAATGATTTCTACCTACAAGAGGTATTTTTGCAGACACAGGCTGACATTTTAATGAGTCAAGTAATTTCCACAAGCTCTGTTGGTACTGACGCACAGTTAGTCAAACTAGAAACTTTAAAGTTAATGTTGGATTCTTTGAAGCAGAAGATTTCCAGAACTTTTAAATTAGCTCGCACCATGTACATACACGGCATTGTAGATGAGCCCTAAATTTTGTTTTCGTTGCGGGTTCAAGTCCACCGTGCTTGCCAATGTAAGCCGCCGGATTGGCATTCTATATTTTCATAATTCATATATTTTCTTATCCCGCACAAACAGAAAGGTCGTTGCGAAGAGATGTATCTGCTTATCAATTAATGAAAAGACATTGCGGTGACTCTCCGGTAACGACAAGCGGGATCGCCAGACTGTCTGTTTGGGCGATTGCGGTCTGTGGAGACGCCGTAGTGCAGTGTTCGTGAAATCTGAGTACTATTGTTCTTACTTTGTTTAATTACATTAATTTGTGATTAACACAGTAATGTTAAGTGATCGATAATCAGTCTGTGCAATGGTATTGAATAACTTCTGCATTGCATACTGTGAAAAGTCTAACCAGAATTTTAACAGTAACCTGTATAAAGGATTCGATGTTGAACACTAATGTACTACGTATTGAATAAGTTAATTGGGAAAATTAAGTTACAGGGCCTCTGATTTATTAGACCCCTACCACTCCCAAGAACCCGAAAGAACTTTAAAATGCCTGTAATGTAAATGCGCATTTTAACATAATCGCCTCTTCCTTCTTGCTCTTTTTATAGCTATTCTTGGAGGGAGTTTTGAATTCGAATTCAAATGGCTTCACCTAAAAGGGATCCCCAAAGTTAGGAGATATTCCCTCAGCTCAAAAATTTGTGGTTTTAGGTAGTTAGAGCCACGACTTTGCTTTTACATCATGCATGAGGTAAGCCATCCTTTTCCTTTTTCCTTTTTCAAATACAAGAGATAAAAATGAACTCTTTTACAAGAGGTGTTCACATGACTACACATGTGACTTACAAATGAGGATAATATCAAGCATATCAAGCATGTAGGCTTGGGTAAAATGCACCAACACAAATGTGAGAATATGTACAATAGGTTTGGCCCATTCATGTACTATCTCAAGGTTGAACAGATATGCATATGGTAGTTCATCTGTTATTCCTTAAGGAGCTTCTCCCATAGTTAACCTTGAAAGGTGGTCTGCTCTAAGGTGGGTCTTTCCCTTCCTAACTACCTCCGTCAAATCATGCCCTAGGTATGTGCACTTTTCGTCTCCATCTTCTATCATAACCACTATCTTTTTGGTTTTCTCTTGATTATCGTACACTTCTCCAATGCCTGCTTCTCTTTTAGGCATCCATACCATGATTCTTCTATCTTCTATTTCATAATTTTTGAAGTTCTCCGGTGCTTCCATGAGGGGTTCTTCTTCTTCTATCTTAAACAATTTCTTTCTCTTCTTTTGCTCATTTTTTGTACATTCTCTGAGTGGCTTGGATTGTTCAGTTTGATGTTTCTTGCCCATCTTAGGGGTCATGGCTTCCACAAAATAAAGATACTCCTCTTCTCTTGAGGAGAATGGTTCCATGATAATGGACTCTAAATCCTCATCACTTGACTCATCTAGCTCTTGGGTCACTTCCATGCATTCTTCTAGGATGAGCTCTTCCTCTAAAGGCTCTATCATAAAGATTGAAATGTTGTATCCATCCTCATCAGAGTGAGGGGTCCATTGTTCTTTGTTTATAGTTATATCCATAGTGGCTAAGATCTCTGTCCAACCGTGGGCTCAAATTCCTCGTACGGAATTTGAGCCTCACGGTTTGTGGATGTCATTCTAAACCTAAAGTTCTCGCTTCTAATCATTCTTCCTCTTGTTTGGCTACCTTACACATCCATAGATGAGTGTCCTCGTGCAACCATGAAGGGTCTGATTCTAACAAATGTAGAGACTCTATTTCTTCAGGTGACCTATGGATGGTATTTCATTGTATTAGGGGTACATCTCAATGGGAATAATCCTTGAGATTAACTTTGGTGGTCACTCCTAAGTGTTGCAAGTACAAGGAGTTGGTTCCCCACTCTTGTACGATTTGCAATTGGCACATGAATGGTCATCCTAAAATCATCTCATAAGCATGTTTTTTTCCAAAATCACAAATGGTGAAAGTGTGCTCAAATTCTACACCATAAGTGGTGAGAGATATGCCTTATAGTAAGGTAAATGGTTTCTCAATATGTATGTCAACAATTTGCCGCTTCATTCTTGTGGATCTTAATGCTTGCTTACCCCAATGTTTCCATAGAGCAATGGTAGCGATGGTTACTCCCGCTCCTAAATCTAAGATGGCTTTGTGAATCGGAGGGTCATCTATCTCTTTAATAGGGGGATGGGTTTCTTGCTCTTATCGCCACTTCTCTTCTTGGATTTCTCTTAGAAATCCTTGTGAGTACTTATGTATGGAAGAAAGGTCTTCTTTACTCACAATGTTTGGTACTTGAGATAGTGATGGGGCGTTATCTCCTTCTGTCTCTAGGATGGTAGGACTCTTCTGCAGATTCTTCTTCTTGTTGCTCGCAATCAAGCATTCTAGCCTCTCCAATAATCCGTGAAAGTGTAGCTCTGGTTTTCCTATGTCACTCCAACTAAAATATCGAGAAGTTTCGAACATGTTTTGGGCTGATTCTACCATCTTCATGTAAATCTTAGTTCTCTCAACTTATAAGTCTACTCTTGGATAGTTCTTACTCAATTCAGCTACTTGGGGTCCTTCTCTTAACCTTGTCTAGTATGCTCGGAACATCATGTCTAGATTTTTAGGTATGGGTTTAGCTAGAACTGATCCTGATCTCTGAGCTCGACTCTCTCGTTTGATTAGGATTTTAGCTCTAGTTTCTTTTAGACTTCCTTCCAACTCGCTTATTTTCTTACTCCGTTTTCTCTTGATTCTTTCTCGTGAATCCTTCCAAGTTTTATTCTTTCTGCCACTTGACTCTCCAACTTCACTAGTTTTCGCTACCTTATCACGATTAATTTGTTGGTTTTGTAGCAGTGCTTGGGATCTTGTTATAGCTTGGATAGGTACATATGTTGGATTAGATTTGTCTGATGTGTGCACAATACTTATCATGTTAATGGGTGTCACTTTCAAGGCATTACAACGGTTCTTAAGGCAATCTCTTATGACATGCTCTTTGCCACATTCTGCACAAAAACCTTGGATGTTGTAATATTGTGACTATCTTGCTATTGGAGGATGTAGGAAATCCTATATGAAATGATCTCCTTGGCACTTGGAGCATGGTCCTTTAGGGCCCTATGGTCTTAGCTCTCTCAATTGGGGCCATGGGTTAGGGTTAGTATACATTACATTGGCATAGTCAGGTTCCTAGTTGGGTTCTAATGGTGGGCTATCGTATCGATATGTTTCCAAGTGTTCTAGAAACTCTATGTAGTATGTGGGTGCACTATCTACATGGGTGGAATCAAAGCTATTAAAATTAGGTTCATTCTCAGTGATAAGGGGTGAAGAAGGCACTAAAGCCCTACTGAGGTTCTCTTTTGCAGCAGCATACTTGACTAAAATGACATTGGCTAGGGGAGGTGGATGTTGACCTAAGACTAATTAAGGTCTTGGTTGAGTCTGATAAGGTTAGTTCTATGGGGGCCTATAGTAATAAGGCTGCACATTGTACTGACCTTGGTACCTACTTGGTTGGGGCTATACTTGAGGTTACTTTTGTCACACTATTTGTTTGTTGTATGGACAATCTTGTGCTATGTGAGTCATGTACCGTCCTTAGATTATGCAGTATTGGCCACCAGGGTTGGCTTGTGGTTGTGTCACATTTGGACACATATTTTCCATATGATCACCACCGTAGATATAACAATGTTTGACGGATGTTAACTTGGGCATCTACTTACTAGAAACTCCTAGTTTCTAGGCCACTTTTTCTGCTAGGTCTTCTATAGAGCTGGAGATTTTTTAGAATGATTGAGAGGATTTTTCCGAGTCTTTGTAGACCTTCGAAAGTTCCAATTCATCTCCTGAATTGTCCTCAATGTCTATAGAAATATGACATTGCTCTAGGGTTCTCGGTTCCTTTAGATACACATAAGATCATATTTTAGAACTCAAGAGGCGTCCCAAAAACAAAGAAACTTGATTGGCCTGAGAGGGAAGTTTTGGCATTGGGCATCTCTTAGTATACTGTTTAAACCTACATCCTACAAGTCTAACTATTTCTTGAGGGGTCTGTTTGAAGCTATGAATCAACAAAGAAGTGTTATGCCTAATTCCACTTTTAGAGAATTCAGTGATGAAGGACTCTAACAGGTGATGGATGTCCCTAAATCTTCTACCTGATCCACTCACAAAACTTGCTTAAACTCCGCAACATGGTCATAGGGATCTCCTCTCTTGTCAAAGTAATTTTTCATTGACTTCACTAACTGAGTAGGTCTCAATGTTCTTGGATACTCATGTAGCATAGGTAGAGGAAAGTCATCTCTACCACCTTGTAGTCTTGGTTCCCTTTGTCGTTCCAATCTATTCGTGTCCATGGTTGATGGATCCCTCCCTATGGGGTGAGTAAAACTTACTTCTAGCATTTCCTTGTTTTTTTCTCTTTGGGACCCACAGGCTAAGGATGTCTCAGTGCCTTGATGACTTGCATTTTCATTTGCTGTGATGGGGGGAATACCAACTCATCTCTCCATGTATAAGCATGTCTTGCATGATCAGGTACCACAAACACTCGCTCTGAAGTGTTGTCCAAGTATACTACCTTTCCAAGTTTATTAGGGTCCATGAATTCATAAATGGTGATGAAGCCTACTTCACTTGGTTGTTCCATTTTGTATCTCCAAAATGCTTCATCAGTGTCCTTATTCAAGAATAATTCAATGCTTCTATTGTCTTGAGGGATCCATTCTAGGTTTAGCATTCTTGTCAATATAAGAGGCAACAAAGTATCATACATGTCTTTGGAGCTAACAAATGTCTCCTTAGTACATGAAAGCAATGGCTGAATAGCATCTTCCAAAAAAACAACATCATGGCTAACCAAAATGCATTTAGTCTGTGGATGATACACACGATAGCCTTACTTTCAGAATTGTACCAAAAAAAAATACATCTTACTGCTCTATCATCCAATTTTCTGCGATGTTGTTGAGGCACTAATGCATATGCGAGACAACCAAAAACACGAAGATGAGCAACATATGGCTTGCGACCATGCCAAGCCTCATATGTAGTGATAGACTACAGCACTTTAGTGGGACACCTGTTAAGTACATATGTTGCACACCTAACAGCCTCAAGCTCAAAACTATGTGGTAAAGCCTAGTTCTTGACCATACATCTCGCCATCTCCATGAGTGACATGTTCTTACATTCAACAACTCCATTTTGTTGAGGTGTATACGACACTATACACTAGTGTTTTATCCCACATTCAGCCAGAAATGCATTGAAGTCAGAAGACATATATTCCCCCCCTCGATCAGAATGGAGGGTGCCCATTTTACAAGTTGATACGTTTTCATCCAAAAGCACAAATTGTTTGAAGCACATAAACACTTCGGACTTTGATTTCAATGGATATACCCATGCATGCCTGGAAAAAGCATCAATGAAAGTCACAAAGTAAAGATAGTTTCCAAAAGAGGGTGTCTACATAGGACCACATACATCATTGTGAACAAGTTGCAAGTTCCGTCTAGCTCAAACAAAACTGTCTTTTGGAAATGAGGAATGTTGCATTTTGCCCAAAATACAACCTTCACATACATGTTTACCGGGTCCCTCAAGTTTGGGCAAAGAGGATGCCATTTCAGATTTTTGCACGCATAGCAAACTAGCAAAATGCATATGACCAAAGCATGCATGCCATAGCTTTGCATCTTACATAGCCTGAGAATCATGTACTGCACATGCTAAATTATTCATAGATCTTTCATAATCTATGAGCTTATACAGCCCACGACATAAAATGCCAGAAGCAATAATCAAGTCTCCATTTGATAGATCATGAATTGTACACCTGTCATCAACAAATTTCACAACCAAGCCAATCTTGGCTTAAGCCAAAACTGATAACATATTCTTCTTGATCCTTGGCACAAATAAAGCCTCTAACAAAGTGAAAGAACTACCGTCACTATTGGAACACGTCCATGGCAAGTCCAAGTGATGGCTTGAGTCATCAAAAGACCTAGAGACTTGAAGGAAATGTCTAGTCTTTGTAAGGTTCACTTGTGAACTATCTCTTGTAATTTCTGAAGTCTTTACTTGATGTAAACGTAAAAGGAATCTAAAGTGGTTGAGTCCACTTGATGAAAAAAGGAAAGAGAAGCCACGAATTTTTGATTGAAGGTATTTGGAGAATCAAATCAATTACAAGAATATTAGAGTGATTTTACGTGAGATTCAAATTCAAATTTGGGCTCCAAATATAACTATAAATACATGATCTTCTAGTTGCATTTTTTAGAACTCCATGAGTAGGGTGTCATGCCATATCAGAGTGTGGTTTCAAGGCACACATATGTACCAGTACATCCATTGTACTTTAAAATCAATATACATTCATTTTCATGATCATTTGTGTCCATAAGTTCATGCTTTTGCAAGTGTACTATTCACTGCCATATCTCTTAGTTTTCTCAGTCAGATTGCACAAATGATTTCTCTAAGATCGGTGCATCATTTTCAACGATTTAAGTTGGTAAAGTTTTATGCCATTTAGTCTTGAGATATGCTCATTTGAAGTCCACTATATCTCTTCATTCTCTACTTCTCTGTTAGCACTTCATCAGAATAGTCATTTTCTCAGAGCTGGTTCTCAATGTGTAGTTCATCATTTTCCATGATTCAAAACTTGATAGACTACTCAGCATACTGTCTAGTATATGCCTAAAAAAATATCATAAGCAGCACATCTTGGAGTCCCGAGATATTAACATTTTTCTACTCACGGGTCTGAGTATTGCTACAACCCATGAAAATCGAGGTGCTACTACAACTTGCTAAACACTTTTCTCTTTATGTAGTCCATCATTTTTTATGCAATACCTCTTGATTTTTAGCTTAATAAGGTAATACAAGTTCCCCAAAAAGAATTAAGTTAATTGCTATTGTGGCCAGAGAATTGCTCAAAACACTGAGCAGATGTATGAACCAAAATAGCAAGTTTTTTACACTTGATTCAACTTCTACCTATCTGTTTTGATTCATCTTTTTGAGAGCGATCTTCCAAAGTATATATGATGTTTAATACATCCTTTGCCAAGCTAAAAGCGCCCACTACATATACCTAGAGCTTATTTGTCTGGTGTAGTGCAGAGTTTTTGCATCACCACTTCATCTTCTCCAAGTTCAAATCCATCTCTTCACAGTGATATAAGAGCAAGTTTGGACAATGTGGCAGATGGATTTCCTTCATCAATTGACAAATTGGATAGAGATAACTACTCAGCGTAGTCAGTAAGGATGGAAGCTTATCTTCAAGGCAATAATTTATATGGTTATATAGCTGGAGATGAAGTTATGCCAAGTTTTAGGAACAAAGGTCAACCAACACAAGAAGAGCAAGAAAGATTGAGCACATGGTGCTCCAAGGATGCATTTGCAAGGTCTTATCTCATCAACTCTATCTCAGATTTTTTGTTGCCTCACATTAGAAGTTGTAAAACATCTCAGGAAGTGTGGAATGCACTTGAAACCCTCTTCTCTTCAAGTACAAAGGCCACAAAGCATCAACAATGGCTGGACTTCACAACTCTCAAAAAAGCTCCCAAACAAAATGTGACTGATTTTGTCACAAAGCTCAAGGACATAGCAGATCAGTTGGGAAGCATTGGAGAGGTAATAGATGAAGAACAAATTGTAAGACAGGTCATCAATGGTTTGAAGGCAGATGACAAGTGGGAAGCATTCACCACAGTTATGGATCTATACATGGATATGCATGTACCATATTTCAATACACTCATAGGACAAGTGCTTACTCACGAGGCCAAGCTTATCGAGAATGGAGAAAGCTCCAAAGGTAATCAATCTTCTGCTTTGTATAATGATAAAAGAAAGTCCGAAGAAAAAAAAGGAAGAGGAAAGAAAGTGGATGATGAAGTAGGCACACATCAAACTAACTATGCAGGTAGAGGAAGACATGGTAGAGGTAGAAGCAGAGGAGGAAGGCAAGGCAAGGGGAGATCCCAAGACTCTAAATCATGCTCTATTTGTGGATTAATTAATCATATAACTAAAAATTGCTTTAGGAATTCCAGGAATCAAAGAGGCAAAGGATACAACAGAGGAAGTTATGGCTACTCAAGAGGAAGGCTCAACAATTACCATGGCGACCACAACAATTCCAACCATTCAAACTATCAAGGAGGCAATAGAGGAAGAAGAGACTTCAATAACTACACAGAAGACTCAGATCAAGAGGACTCATTGCTAATCATGAATATGGCCATGCCACAAGGTAAATCTGATGAACATGTTTTCTACATAGATTCAGGTTGCTCCAATCATGTGGTAGGAAATGTGGCCCTCCTATCAGATTTAGAAGATCCAAGGAACAAGCATGAAGTGCAGACAGGTGATGATACAAGACATTTGGTGGAAAAGATAGGAAATGTGAAAGCACCCACTCGAAATATCAACCTCCTTAGCAAGGTACTCTATGTCCCTACCATTACAAAGAATTTGATAAGTGTTGGGCAGATAGTAGAGAAAGGCTTGCAAGTCAGGTTCACAAAAGCAAGAGCATTTGTGAAAGATTGAAGTCAAGGATTCATGAGAATTGCAAAAGGTGAAAAGATAGATAGATTTTTCACATTTGAATTACAAGACACTAGAAAGATTGCTCTCTTTAACTATGGTAGTCAGACACTCACAGAATTGGAAGTATGGCACAAAAGGTTACCACATATTGGTGAGATATCATTAATGCAAATTTGTAGGGACCAAAGTGTACTCAGACTCCCTAATTTGTCAAAACAACACATGATTTATAAGTGTAGTGCATGTCAATTTGGAAAGTCTCACAGGTTACCATTCATGAAGAAAGTATATATGCATGGAGATCTCTTGGATTTGGTTCATATAGATGTATGGGAACCTAGTAAGGATGGTTCAATATCTCGATCAATGTATTATGTCTCCTTCATTGATGATTGTAGTAGATGGACTATACTATACTTTATGAAACACAAAGATGAACTTTTTTCATGCTTCAGAAGACATTTGGCTCTTGTGGAGAATCAAACAGGTAAGACATTAAAAAGGCTAAGGTCAGATGGAGGGGGAGAGTACTTCTCCCATGAATTTGACTCCTTCCTTCAAGAAAGAGGAATCAAAAGAGAGATCACTACAAGGTACACTCCTGAGCAAAATGGAGTGGCAAAAAGAAGGAATAGGACAATTGTTGAAGTTGCACGGTCTATGCTAAATGAGAAGCACTTACCTAATTACTTATGGGCTAAGGATGTATCCACAACCACTTATTTGATTAACAGGTTACCTTCAAAATCACTTGATGGCATGACATGTTGGAAGCAATGTCCAAGAATGGTCCAAAACTGCTAAGAAGTCCCTCTAATACAGGTTCTTTTTATATTCTCTACAAGAAAGCCACGATGGGCGATGTGGATAGGACATCACCCTTTCAAAGAATCCACCCGGGCTCAAAACCCACAGGGGACAGCAAATAGTTTTATTATTATTTTGCTTTAGACATCATGTTTTTCGGAAAAACATCAACAACGATTAGCTTTTCAAATTGAGTTTTTTTGTTAGACAATCTAGACAATCATAAAAAGTAGATTCTACAAGTGACTGGTACATCAACAAGCTAAATTTTCTGAAGTTTCTGAAAATACTGAATATACTGAATATGAGGTAACCTTTTCCAAACATAAAACCTCAACCCAAGTCTTCAACATCTGCTACAAAACTCTTTTACCTCAAGAGTTAGATAAAGAAGAAATATACTTCTTTGCAACTTGTCATATACCAAGTAGCTCTGTATTGACACTCCAAGAATTCTTTGAGGGAACATATAAGCTACCCGCTTAAAAATTTTCAACTTATATATAACTCATCCATATGAGTTAAAACATACAAGTTGTCTTCAAAATCTGCTGCTTTTCTTTCTCTCAATGCAATTCTTTGTCAAATCTACTAAATCATGACCAAGTGTAATGCAAAACAAGAAACTGCTTCTTCTTTAAACAAGATGTTCTCGTAGACTTGTCTTTGGGTGTAGAGGATAAAATAGGAAAAGTATATGGAAAATATATGAGAAAAGGAAGCCTTACTTTTCTTTTGGAAATGATGGACTTTCTTCTTCTGCATCTTTCTTCCACCTGATGATGTCAACATCTTCAAACTTCTCTTCCATACCTTTTGTTCTCTTCATCTTGAAGTAGCAAACACTCTTGACCTCTTCAAATGAACTTCTCTCTTCCTCTAGTACTAAGAGTAAGAGATAAAACAAACATGGTATATAAATGGAAGTTGAATATAGAATCATGTTTTATCATCTCCTCATATCTCTGAATCAAAATTCTGCTTCAAATGTCTGAAATGACTAAATTCACCAATTGTTGTCTGAATGATGAATTTTCTTGCCATGAAAGAGATTTCTCAAAACTCTCTAGAACAACCTCTAGATACCTGTTTTGATGTAGCCTTTAATTTTCAAATGATGAAAGTGTATAAAAGCATTCCTTGAATTTCTTCAAATCTCTTCATAACTGCTCTTCTAAGATATGACCTGCAAATGATAATCTGATAGTAGAAATTGATACCTGTGATTTGATGTTGATCTGATTCCTTCATCTTCTCTAAACCATTGTTCTTCCTTGAATTTGAAGTAGTCTTTTCTTCATCAAGTCTGGGTCTTCAAACAATACTTTTGTAAAGTATTTGCATACTCTTCCAAAAATATTCGGCTGCTAACAGATCATCAACTTCATACTCCACACTGATGAATGTAACTGAAGTGTCTAATTCTCAAATCTCTACTCATCTAGATTAAGTGTGTATGTCAAATGTCAAATATTAGAAGATCCTTTCAAATCAAATGTTGTAAATCTGGAATTCTGGGAACCTGAGATATGAATCAACCTTAATGCATTGATGCCAAAGATCTAAAGTTCTGAAACCAAAACCTTAGTGCTCTGATACCAAATGTTTATACCAAGTTCTGAAGGAAAGAGGTATGAAGGATTTAAAGGATGAAGACATGATGACATCATAGATTTTTTGACTCATATTGACTTGAGTACAGTCAGAGATGAACCAGCAGTGTTCATAATACACTAAGTTGTGAGTTGACAGTCACAGGTTCCAGGATTCAGTTCCTGATTTTGTTTAGTGTATTTACATGACGCAGCAGAAGTACGTTGAGAAACCTTTTTGGAAGGTAAATGCAAATATGTGGATCCTAGTGTATGTTTTCAGGTTTTTGAAGACAAGAGATAGCAAGTTCGGAGACAGTTCATGCTATATTTGTTGTCAAGCAATGATTGCTTGATGTGTACACTATTGGATATCTAGTTTGCATATTTTCTCAAATATTATGGTTCATATTCAGCAAGTTCAAGTTTTCTTGAAAGAAATTCAAATTCAATTTTGAAGAAGACTTTTGAAGAACAAGTTCTGAAGTGCGGGAGTACAAGCTTGAAGCTTGTGACAGGCTATTTGAAGCTTGTAGTAATTTGCAGCTAATGAAGTTTGCAGATCCAATTCAGATTGAACCAATATGCCATTGCAGGGGGGATTGTTGGAAACAATGTCTCATTGGTCAACACTGTAAAAAGCTTGTATACTCTTTTGATCTAAAATATACAAGTTTGTCTTCAAGAATCAACGGGCGGCTAGAGCATAAGTACCTCCTTTTAGGACTTTCTCTAACAGCACGGGTGCAAACCACCGTTTACGGCATCTTTAGATGTTCTGTTCATTCCTTCTACAAGGAAAGCGTCTAGCGCTCGTGGATATTCTAAATACCTCCTATCGCACCCACCCGAGATCAATACCTGTGGACAGCGCCAACGCGAAAACGCCTTATTACCATGCTTTTCAAATAGCGAACTCAAAACAGCGAGCACGTGTATTTTTCGAATATGAGAAAACGATCAAGCGATCATATGATTTTTGCGATCGTAGAGTTTTATGGAAGCGATTGCTTTATTATTGAGAAGCTTTTGGAGGATACACAAAGCTATATAAGAAGTACTTTGGGTCACTTCAAGGTATCCTTCACCTAGGATCAACACAAGCTTTCTAGAGCTTGGACCTCAGTAGAGGTGGTGTTTCTTTTAGCACATGGGGCAGCCATGGTGCTAACTTGAAGCATGTTGAGGAGCAGCTATGGAGTTCTTCTTGGTGATTCTTCTTGGAGAAGATGAAGGGTGTGATCACACTCTACCTCATGGAGAGGAGGTTATCTCTTGTTCATGGCAAGAAGACTTGATTATTAGCAGCTTGATGGTGAGGATTGCCCATCTACATGATGTATTTGAAGATCATCTTCTACAAGAAGATGTTAGGTTGAAGATTATCTTCTACAAGAAGATGTCTGGCTACTTCAAAGACATTGGATGGGACCATCTACATGATTTTGAAGATTATCTTCTATAGGAAGATATTAGGTTGAAGATTGTCTTCTACAAGAAGATATCAGGCTACTTCAAAGACATTAGATGGTGATTAACATAAGATTCACATCTTATGTTAAGTATTCAGGTACATATTCTCTTTATGCACACAGGTACTACTTGAAGTTTATGGAGGCTGTGGCGTTCATATCAGAAGGAGTCCTATTCGGCATAGGTACAAGAGAATCAGTACTTATATGCTTTATGCATATTTTTATGAGGTGTTTGAGAAGATGTGTTCACATGAGTTTGAGGATTTCCGGCAACAATCTTGTTAGCATTCTATGCTACTTTATAAGTATGTGATCTTTTCACACACGTATCTGACTTAGGGTCTTCCATAGCCTAAGTTTAGATGTAGGTTTGTTGACCATCAGTTTCACACTGATCCTTCCTCATTCAGACACTCATATTCACTCTTCTATAACCTATTAGGTCACACATCTCATGTATATTCAGATTACTGCCCACACATCTGAATATGTTTGTTACATTGTACATTCACTCATTCATCTATTTCTCATCACATAGAGTGGTTGAGAATTTTGCTCCCACATTGTACATTGAACATTGGTATATATGATACTATGAGTAAGCGATGGCTTACGTAACACCTATTCTTTCTCTATCTTTGTCTCATCATTTGTATGATTAAGTTGTGGTATGTTCATGTTTTGTCAATATGGAAGATTGCTGGAATTAATGTTGTACATGACTGGAACTATGGAACCATGGACCTGTGACATGAGCCTAAGGGCCTACCTCACTTCCAATGTTGGAAGTGAGGTAGGCCCTTAGGCTCATGTCACAGGTCCATGGTTCCATAGTTCCAGTCATGTACAACATTAATTCCAGCAATCTTCCATATTGACAAAACATGAACATACCACAACTTAATCATACAAATGATGAGACACAGATAGAGAAAGAATAGACGACATGTGTAAGGTGTTACGTAAGCCATCGCTTACTCATAGTATCATATATACCAATGTTCAATGTACAATGTGGGAGCAAAATTCTCAACCATTCTATGTGATGAGAAATAGATGAATGAGTGAATGTACAATGTAACAAACATATTCAGATGTGTGGGTAGTAATCTGAATATACATGAGATGTGTGACCTAATAGGTTATAGAAGAGTGAATATGAGTGACTGAATGAGGAAGGATCAGTGTGAAACTGATGGTCAACAAACCTACATCTAAACTTAGGCTATGGAAGACCCTAAGTCAGATACGTGTGTGAAAAGATCACATACTTATAAAGTAGCATAGAATGCTAACAAGATTGTTGCCGGAAATCCTCAAACTCATGTGAACACATCTTCTCAAACACCTCATAAAAATATGCATAAAGCATATAAGTACTGATTCTCTTGTACCTATGCCGAATAGGACTCCTTCTGATATGAACGCCACAGCCTCCATAAACTTCAAGTAGTACCTGTGTGCATAAAGAGAATATGTACCTGAATACTTAACATAAGATGTGAATCTTATGTTAATCACCATCTAATGTCTTTGAAGTAGCCCGACATCTTCTGTGTAGAAGACAATCTTCAACCTAATATCTTCTTGTAGAAGATAATCTTCAAATACATCATGTAGATGGCCGATCCTCACCATCAAGCTGCTAATGACCAAGTCTTCTTGCCATGAACAAGAGATAACCTCCTCTCCATGAGGTAGAGTGTGAGCACACCCTTCATCTTCTCCAAGAAGAATCACCAAGAAGAACTCCATAGCTGCTCCTCAACATGCTTCAAGTTAGCACCATGGCTGCCCCATGTGCTAGAAGAAACACCACCTCTACTGAGGTCCAAGCTCTAGAAAGCTTGTGTTGATCCTAGGTGAAGGATACAATACAAGTGACCAAGCATATTTTTTGAACCTTGAAAAGCATCCAATAAAGCACATAAAGCTATGCGATCGCCATGCGAAAAAGCATCAAGGAATAACCTCTGTCATCCGCCCGTTTAACGTGATCCATCGTTGAGTTTAATTAAAAGAATTGAATCACATCGCGTTTCGCGCTGCTTGCCACAGGATTAGAACTCGGGTCGCTTCATTGAGAGGACATTATCTTAACCACGTCACCCTTCTCTTTTGCTTGTACAAGAACAAGTGAGGACAGTTACACATACTGTACTTACTGAAGGCTTTTGGACTAGTGTGGACATTGTCTCCAACAATTTGGCTCCCAAGTCTCCATCAATGAAAGTAATATGTTTAAGGTGGATTTACAAATTGAAGAAGAACTCATATGGCTCCATTAATAGGTATAAGGCAAGGCTTGTGGAAAAAGGCTTTGCACAAACTCAGGGAATTGATTATGAGGAGACATTCTCTCTTGTGGCAAAGATGCCTACTATTAGGGTTTTTCTTAGTATTGCCTCTTCCAAGAATTGGAAGATATTTCAATTGGATGTAAAAAATGCATTTCTTAATCGATGAAAAACAGAAGAGGTATATATGGCACAACCACCTAGTTTTGAGAATCACATATATCCTGATTATGTGTGTAAACTTAATAAAGCTGTATATGGACTCAAACAAGCCCCAAGCGCTTGGAATCACAGGCTTGTCTTATTCTTGCAGGACAAAGGATTTCAACCTAGCAAAGCAGATCCATCACTATTCATAAAAGGAGTAATTTTGAAGTCATCTATTTGTGTGTGTATGTAGATGATATTATACTTACAGGAAATGATACAGATGGCATGAAGCGAATCAAAGATCATGGTTTGTTTCTCACTCAAAGAAAGTACATTAAGGACATGTTCGCTAAATTCAAGATGCAAGATTGCAGGATTGCAAGTACTTCAATGGAGGTTAATCATAAATTGAGCTCACACAAAGGTGAACTCATAGAAAATGTGACAGGTTATCAAAGCATTGTGGGTAGCTTGAACTATGCCACATTAACAAGGGTAGATATATGTTATAGTGTTATTGTGCTAAGTCAATTTATGCACACACCCAAGAAACCTCACATGGAGGCCACCAAGAGGATACTCAAATATCTCCAAGGGACCATGAATGAAGGGTTATATTACCCTTATGTATCTGATTTAAGTTTGAAATTGTTCTCTGATGGAGATTGGGTTGGCTCCAAGAAAGATAAGAGGAGCACCTCAAGATATCTTACCTTTGCATGTTCAAAACTTGTCTCATAGTCATCCAAGAAGCAACCCGCTGTTGCACTCTCTTCCATTAAAGCTGAATACAGAGGTCTTGCCATAGCTACTCAAGAAGCAATGTGGGTGAAGACACTATTCATAGATCTTGGTTTGGAGATTGGAACTCCAAGTATCTTTGGTGACAATATGAGCTCCATTCACTTAGCTACCAATCCAATTTTTCATGCAAGGACTAAACATATTGAAGTACATTATCATTATGTAAGAGAGAAGTTTGTGAGAAAGGAAATTCAGTTAATTTATGTGTCCACTCATCAACAATGTGCAGATATTCTAACCAAAGCATTGGATGGTACAAAGCTTTGCAAATTCAAGGCTATGATTGGTTCGTAGGTAATCTTGGAAGATTGAAGACCTAGAGACTTGAGTCCAAATGATGGCTTGAGTCATCAAAAGACCTAGAGACTTGAAGGAAATGTCTAGTCTTTGTAAAGTTCACTTGTGAACTATCTCTTGTAATTTTTGAAGTCTTTACTTGATGTAAAAGTAAAAGGAATATAAAGTGGTTGAGTCCACTTTATGAAAAAAGGAAAGATAAGCCACAAATTTGTGATTGAAGGTAGTTGGAGAATCAAATCAATTACAAAAAGATTGGAGAGTGATTTTAGGTGAGATTCAAATTCAAATTTGGGCTCTAAATATCACTATAAATACATGACTTTCTAGTTGCATTTTTTAGACCTTTGTGAGCAGGGCTTCATACCATATCAGAATGTGATTTCAAGGAACACATATGTACCAATAAGTCCATTGCACTTTACAATCAATATACATTCATTTTCATGATCATTTGTGTCCATAACTTCATGCTTTTGCAAGTGTACTGTTCACTACCATATCTCTCAGTTTTATCAATCAGATTGTAGAGATGATTTCTCTGAGATTGGTGAATCATTTTCAATGATTTAAGTTGATAATGTTTGCTCCTTAAGTCTTATATATGCTCATAAAATTTCATTTCCATTGGGTTTTTCAGTATTGAGATATGTTAATTTGAAGTCGACCATATCTCTTCATTCTCTACTTCTCTGTCAGTACTTCATCAGAACAATCATTTTCTCAGATCTCATTCTGAGTGTGTGGTTCATAATTTTCCATTAGCCAATGCTAGGTTTCCTGTATGCTCAATAGGATGTGATGTATCATTACCTGTTTCAACATATCCAGGAACTCGCATTTTCTGCAAACTACTAAACCATTTTGCATGACTGGTCATGTGATTTGAAGCACCTAAATCAACATACCAGAAATTATCATTCGATTTTGAAACACTAGCAGACATCGTATTCATCATGTGATGTTGAACCATAAACAGCTTCTCAGAATCATATGCACTTGTGGATGCATAGTTGTTTTGCTGCCTTCTATTATTTTGATTCTTCAACCTGCAATCACGTTCAAAGTATCCAGGTTTACCACAATTCGAGCATCCTTTACTATCATTACCTAAATCATTTCTTTGGAAATTTGTGCGACCTCTTTGGCTCCCCCTACCTCAAAACTGTCCTCTTCCTCTTGCATGATTCTGTTGTTGACCTTGGTGTGTACTTGAGCCGTAATGACTCAAGGACTTGTACCAATGAGACTGTACCTCGATTGCAATACAAGTGCATATAGTGGAGTCCTTTGCACACATTTAATTATCAATCCGAAGGAGTGACTTACCAAGTGTATGAAGACATTTGCACACGTGATAGAAAATGAAGTGAGTTAACTATCCAAGCAAGAGAAAAGACTAATACTACCCACACCTACTGAAAAACTGGAAGTGTTGCCGCAAACCTACTTTCAGCAGTTTTGGTTTTTTGAGGTTTTCTCCCAGCCCAGAACTCCAAACATAGGCAATAGGGTACTCGTTTCGAAGCTCTCGTCGAGACGAATCCAATGGTGGTGGTTTCACTCAATTCTGACCACTCTGCTGTAAGTTATGGCAGAAACAGTGAATTACGGGAACTACTAACACCCGCGTTTTTGCTTCTCCTAGCTTACGCACGCACTACAGCCACTTAAAACAAGGGGGAAGGGGTAGACAACAGTCCTACACTTGCATTTCAAGCATCACACACACATACATGAGCAAAATGAAGATCGAAATCAGCAAGGAAGAGGCAAACTCGAAATTTCAGAAGTGCTCTTCTTCACAATGACCAGAAGTCCTTTACAATGAGTCACTTTTGACTTATATACTAGTGCCCTAAGTTTGGTCCTTTCACACAAGAGACCGGCACTTTATTCTCTAAAAAGACTAATTTCCTACTAATATACATGGGTAATTCACTAATCTTCTGAGGGGATGCATCTAGAGGACTCCTCTAGTGCATTTACAATGGAAAATATGTACAAAAGTGGTTATGTTACAAAAAATTGTGTGTCCAAATTGGAAAAATTTTGGGGCCCGTCTTTTTTCTCTGCTTTCTGCGCTCTTTAGCTCTGCAACACTCTCCCCCTCTTCGTCTCTGTCGTCCCTTGACAGACTTTGCTTCGCGAACGCGTCCCGTGGGTAGTGTTGTCTGCTTCTTGATCTTGCATTACGTTTTAGAGGCGCCTCAGCTTTTTCACTGCACGCTCCCCTTGGTCAGTGTTGTCTGCAGTTAAACAGACATGCAGATTCGATGGCCTTCTTGATTCAAGCTCTACAACTCGAGAGCCTGATGTAGTTGTCTTGCCTGTTGACTCGGGTTGCCACGCACGCCACCAGTGACTAGGAATGTGCTGTTCTTAGTCACCCTCTTCAACTTTTCAGCCTCTACCCCTTTCTAACTTTTGGTCCTACTCTGATGTTTGAAAAGTCCATAACTCGGGACCCTGGGGTTTAGCTTTGTAGCCTGGTGCGTGCCCCTGCGGGGCTCTGTGCAGAGATGGGTGTTGCGCCCCTGCGGGGCTTCCTGCAGAGAGTGGTCCTTAATCATCTGATGTTTTATCTTTTACTGCGCACTTTTGGACTTGGACCTTCTTCTTCTTTTCTTTTTGCTTGATTGTCCCTCTACACGTCCCTCCTCCTGAACTCTGTCGTCCTCGACAGGCTTTCTGTGGCGACGTGAGTAAGTTTGGATAGCTGTTTGCTCTCTTTGATTCAGTAGATTTGCATGACATATCATAAATTCCTTCCATTGCTTTGACTTCACTCCGTCTTCTGGCGCCTGTCTGTGATCAGCGAAGAAGCTAGTTTCATAGGCCACCAGTCTTGCATTCAGGTTGGAAGTCATCTTAACAAAAATTTCTGAATCAATCTCAAAAAAGCCGGTAAAGAATGCTTCTTCAAACGTTTGCATATAAGTCGATGGCAAAAACATGAGACGAGAATAATAGGCCATAAGTGTGAGGCGGCTCGGAATGGTTGATAAATCAAAAATAAGAGCCTCAGACCCTTTCGTAATGCCGATAAAATTCAAGAATGTATATTTCGCATGCTGGAATACCTTCAAAACTGTAATGATCATACTGAATATTTTGTTGGTCATCTTGACGGCTAAATCCGGAACTGTAGCGTATCTCGCAATCCAAAATTCCATTGTTATTACCATATATTCTTCGGTCGGTAGGTAATTATGTGGCGGACTAGGTAGTAGCGGATAATTAAGCCACTGATTATTGATACTGCCTTGGCGCTGACCTTCCAAAAAGTGCGACCAAGCTCGTCTGCGGGGTACAGGACAAAAAGATGGGTTGGCTTGAAGCGCGTATGGTGATGCTTCCCACTGCACCCGCAACGTTGGATTCTTCTCCAAAATCTTCCTTCTCCATGTTGGATCCGCCTTCTCGAACTCCTCTTGAGTGTAATTGAACGTGTCATGTTTAAAGTGAAGGTTGTGGTCCGGATCTTTATTCGTTGCAGACTTTATATACATCCGTGTTTGTTCTTTAAGTAGGCCGTATGGCACGTTGAATGGCTTCAAAATTTGATCTAATTGTTTATGCTCAATCTGAGCCTCTTTCATTATCTGAATTATTTGATCTTCAAAATCAGCAGTGAGCTGGGACACCAGTAGTGCCCTTTCTGGTCTGCTCAATTCTGCAATGTCGCGAGTGTTAGGTTCTAGTGGAACCTCCTTTTCCGCCCTGATCGGTGAATGATATGAGGGGGGAGAGAGAGGACGTACCTCAGTCTCAACAGTAGCCTCCGCAGCGTGTGGAACTACTGGTGTCCCCTGTTTGTCTTGGCGCTCAATCTGTTCCCGAAGCTGTTTGATGAGTGTATCTTTATTCTTTAATTCTGCTTCAGCCTTGGCAATCGTCTCCTGATGTTTGATCAATTCTTGAGCAACTATATTCATGTGATCTGTGTCTTCTTTGCACTGTCTGAAATAGTCATTTTCAGCTTTTTTCCATTTCTTGCGTAGAGCTGCAGTGTCATGCATATACCTTTTTTCCCAATCAGCAATGGTGTCTTGCTCCTGTTTGAGCTGATCTGCCATCTTGGTGATCTTTTCTTCCAGTTCTTTTATGTCCTCCGTTGAATGATTAGTTTCTGCTGGTGGTTGATCACTGAGGAGAGCTGTCATGAGCTCCTTGTTCCTGTTCCTTAAATTTTCCGCTTCCTCCATACTCACTTTGAGCTGTGATTCGAGTATTTTACCACGAGCGTTGATCCTTGTTTTCTCTTTTTCTGTCATATCTAATTTCTTCGTGAGCTCCAAAATTTGTTCTTTTAGTTGGGCATTTTCCTTTTCTAATATCTGGCATTGTATTTTGGTCTTCTTTATTTCCTCGTGTTTCTTTAAGGCTTGAGCTTCTGCTTTTGATAACCTATTAGCCAGATCCACACCTTCTTTTTGAAGCTCCTGCTTTTCGCACATGGCCTGATCGTAATCTTCATCAGCATCAAGCATTAACTGTTGAGTGTCTAGTGCAGTTCGAATCATATCCTGCACCACAGGCTTGAGCTGAGCTATATCGACGTTTAGCCATGTCCTTGGTATACTTGGGGTTTCTCCTGTGTGTACATCTTTCCCTTTTTCCACATGAATAGTTTCATTATGTGGTTGTCGGACTTGTAGTTGTACATTCAGTTCTTCGTTGTTTTTACCTTGATCCTTAGATTTCGTGGCACTTCCTTGAAACGTGACGTCCATGGGGGATGGTTCTGCCACAACCCTTAGTGGAGTGAAGGGTTCTTCATCATGTCCTTCTTCTTGAGGCTCATCCTGTGATAGCACTAATTGTTCCTCATTATCGGATTTACCTTCTTTGATATGGGTAGTGGAGGCGTCTTTTGATTGAACGGGTTGTTGCCTTTCTTCTTCTTCTGGCTGTTTAGTAGCATTTGTGTCTACCTCTTTTGTCTGATCCTGTTCTTTGTGTCCGTCTTGGGTTGCGCCATAGCCCACTTCATTTAATTCATCCCAATGTCCATCATCTTTTGATTCGCTTTGAATATCGACATTAAGCAATGAATTGTCTGGTTCTTCTTGTTTCTCCGAGACCGAACTAGAATTATCCAAGCCTATTTCTTTATATCTATGAACTTTTGTGAGCTTGGCTTTCTGGTCTGTTGCTTGTTGTGATTGCTTATAGTGGTGACCTTGCACTGGCAAATTAACTTGCCCTTCTGTATATTGATGGGTCTGTTCGAGAGCTTCTGTCAAGTCTTTTTCCGTTATTTCTTTTCTTTTCTCAATCGTGGCCTTGGGAAGAACATGGACCCTCTTCCGAATTGGTGTGTCCTCTTCCTGTAACTCGAGTTCTCTGAGTCTTTTTGTGCCTCTCATTCTGGGTTGAGAGCTTGGTTCAGCCATCTCCACAATGGTTGTCTTTTTCTTTTTCTTAGGGACAGTTGCTACTTTGGCATATTGAGCTAAGCCTGTTGATGAGGGCATTTCTTGTAGATGCTCCCTGATGCCTAGCGCATGGTATATCAGAATGGTCAGTGCAATACTTCCATTGAGGAACTTCTTGTTTTTCCATTGCTTCTTCGCTTCGAACAATCTTTCCTGCACACATGGGGTCAGATTAATTTGATTCCCGATTTGTTTGATTGCATGCGACAGTAATTGCACGATGATTTTTTGTGGGGCCGTATATCGGTGCATGTTAGGAAAGCAGAAATGCTGGTGAATTAGCCTGACCGCCTCCTCGATGTCCACCCGATTAATTTCGGTGAATGTTCTAGTTTTGGCACCTCGGCTTTCTTCCTTCACCACTGTAATCCCATCTTTCTCCCATCCAAAAGCTTCCTTGATCAGTTCATGTGTGAACTGAATAATTACCCATTCTCCGACTTTGTCCATTACTCTAGCTTCTGGTACCAATGGGTCATGTAATGCTGGTTGTAATGTATTCATCACTTGTGTGCATCTTTGGAAATCTGGTCTGTAAATGGGCAACTCGAAATACTTGAGAATGCCTGCTTTCGTCATGATATCCTGTATAGATGGCATCCCATGCAGTACTCGAAAATCCTGGGACAGAATAGTAAATTGATGATCGGTGTCCATAATCTTGATTGTTGCAAGGAAGATCGATTCCCCGTCAGGTTGATCTTCTCGGAACCAATGTCCCTTCGCCTTTGTAATACTTTGGGGTGGGAAATCCATGGCTTCTTCAGGTATGGTTGCTTCAGAATCTTGAGAAGACATCTACACTCGTAAGTGAAGTATATTAGTTTCACACCAAAGAATGCCGTAGTGTGGTGCATTTCTGAGTATCATCGTTCTTCACTCCGTTCCCATAACCCCATAGTTGAGATCACTTACCACCTTTTTAGTTTCTTTTTCATTTTCCTGAAAGAGAACAACTGTTAGCATAGCCGAAGCTTTTATTTATTTACACTGTAGATCCATTCCTATTTGAGTTCAAGCTGAGAGCTAATCTCCCTTGGAGAATGTGCACCACTAATCTTGTTTGGAGCATCATGTGCCAAATGTGTGGCCGTGTAATGTCGCCCTATTATGCATACTTTAGGTGCATTGTGTACTTCATGAGTGCAATTAGGATTGTCAAATGGTGAAGTTTTTCTTTGCACTTTCTTCGGCCTCCATATCTGAGTCGTGGTCACCCTTTTGATACATGTTCTTTTGTTGCGTCCTTGCTTGGCTGGTATTGGTTTGATCTGACTCTGAGCACCAAAATCTGTGCCTAGGGTTCGCTGTTGAGATTGCTTGGGTCTGCTGCTTCGTCTTTCTTGAAAAGAGGTATGTTCTTGGGTCGTCCTAGCTTTCTTTGCATTCCGAGCAGCCTTCTTGGGAATCCATATCTGTTGTCGGCCTCTCTGAGCTTCGAGTAGGGGTTTCGGAACCCAAATTTGCACTACTTTTTCCATAGACTTGGTTACTCCTCTTGCTGGTTCTGGGTTGGGTGTTGGTTGTCCTTGAATGCTCATTTGATCCTTGCGCACCCATTTGTATTTGTGTTGTGTCTGACCGGAACCTGTGCTTGAGGTTCTCCAATAGGTCAGTTGGGTAGCCTGTTGATAGTTTTGGGTAGTGGTTGAACTTTTCTTGACCGTTCGGGAAGGTTCAGGTTCTTCTGCGGTCATCCTTGCATTCGAGGTCTCTGCTGTTTCCATATTGACTCCAGGGGCCTGGGTACAGGGTTCCCTGTGTGGTTCTTTGCCTAAGCTATTCTCCGAATTTTCCACAATCTTAGGTTGGCACAGTGGCTTCTCTCCTAATAAGCTAAATATTTCTTTGTGCCCTATTTTGGCAGAGATATACCCTTGAGCTAGATGGATACATACTTCATTCTCGATAATCCAGTCTTGTCCTAAAATCAAGTCTTCTATCAGGTCCTCATCGTTGCAGACTAACACTCTCTGTTTCATGGAGGAATTTCCTATGTGTAGAGACACATTAGTTGTTCCAATACAGTCTAGGGTGTGACCTCCAATTCCTATTAGTTTGGCTTTCGTGGGATTCAATTCCAATTGTAATTCATTTGCTATTCTCTTCCGCATACAGCTGAGGCCTGCTCCTGAGTCTATCAATGCGTCTATCAATTTATACTCCGTCTGACCAATCCCTAGGTTTAGGTAAGGTTGTGTTTTACATATAACCGTTGTGTCACCATTTTTGATCTGGTAGTTTGCCATAGGGATGGGCTCTTCTCCTTGGAGATAGCGTTCATCTCTTTGCCTGATCCACTCCTTGCGTTTTCTAATGCGTTCTAGGGCTTCCTGTCGTGCTTCTTCTCGTATTCGTTCCTCTTCCCTTTTCCTACTTTGGGCTCCCAACAGTCTAGCTAGCATTTCATCGGTCAGAGGCTCCATAAATCGTTTCACTCGGCATCCACTGATGTAATTAGGAAGAATGTCTCCGTCTAGTGTGGCGAGATTGACTGCACCACTAGTGGAGATTCGATTTACGATCAGGGGCCCATATCCGCGTTTTTGGAGCTTCTTTGCATGTTGTTTTAGGGTGTATACTAGGACTAAGTCGCCTTCTTTTAGTCCCTTATCTTTAATATGTGAGTCATAATATGCCTTTTGTTTCCGTTTAGCGGCATAGATGCCTGCTACCGCTTGCAATCTAGTCTCATGCAGCTTTTCAATTTGATCTAATTGCTGAGACAATTCATGACCGTTCCACTCATATTGTTGAGCTACTTTTAATGTAGGCACTAAGAAGTCAATTGGCAAGATTGCATTCTGCCCGTACACTAGGTTGAAAGGTGTAGTTCCAATGGCCGTTTTGTATGCCACCCGGAAGGCCCAAATTGCGTGATGCAATTGTTTGTCCCAATCTGACCTTCCACTATTGACAATCTTTGTCAATACCGTACATAGTACTTTGTTGGAACTTTCAGCCTGTCCATTGGCTTGGGGATGGTATGGGGCAGATTTCTTATGGATTACTAGGAATTCATTCATAAGTGATTCTATTACCTCATTTAGGAAGTGTGTTCCTCGATCACTCACAATCTCAATAGGTAATCCAAAACGCGTGAAAATATGCTCAAAGAGAAATTTTGCAGTTGTTTGAGCATCATTCTTTCTAGTAGCCTTGGCTTCTACCCACTTAGTCAGGTAATCGGTGGCTACTATGATGTACTCTGCATGTGATCCTTTCGCAGGTGGGTTGATTGGTCCTATGAAGTCAATTCCCCACTTGGTAAATGCTCTCGCACAAACCATGGGTCTCAAAGGCATGTCATCTCTTCTAATGGGATATTTTGCTCTATGGCATGTTTCGCAGCTTCTCACATATATTTCAGCATCCATGTGTAGAGTTGGCCACCACAGACCTGCAAAGAGAATCATCTTGACAGTTCTGTCTGCTGAAAAATGACCTCCAGCAGCTCCTGCGTGAGCCATCTCTAATATGGGAAGATATTCTCCTTCATGCACACACAATCTGAGTTGATTGTCTCTTCCTCGTCTAAACAGTTGTTTCCCCATTATCACGTAATCCTTGCTCATTTCTTCTAGGGATCGCTTTCTTGCTAGGCTAGCTCCTATTTCGTGCTCTTTGGTTTTGAGGAATTGTACTAATGAGTTGCTCCAATTAGGCGCTATGGTCGAAAATGGTAAGGACATGTGATCCTCAGGGCTAGTTTCTTTGCATTCCATACAATTACTTACATGCTCATGAACGTCCTTGGACATATCAGGCCAATATACGCCTAACCTCTTTAATTCTCGTATTGTTCCCTGCATTCCTTGATGGGTTTTCCACTTGTTTATGTGTGCCTGGTTCATCAGTTGTTTTTGTTCATCCTCCTCGACACATCTCAATAACACTCCGTTAGGTTCCTTATAATATACGCTTCCAGCAACAATGTGTAAATTCCTTGTTTGAAGAATTTCTTTTTTGCTATTTCTGTTAATTGGATGTTGAGGGCCATGCGTAAGTATAGGGGTCAATTTTTCTGCCCACTTCGGACATACTTCTAGATTAAACAGATAAGCATCTGGTAAATCATCAGGCACTCCGCTAGGTGGCTCTCCGTGTTTTAACCTAGAAAGGTGGTCTGCTCTCACATGTGTGTTTCCTTTTTTGACCACTACCTCAAAGTCAAACTCCATTAGTAACAAGAACCATCGTACCAATCTCCCTGTGTTGCAAGGCTTATTGACTAGATACAGCAAGGCTTGATGGTCAATGAAGAATTTGAACTTGTTGGCTAAGAGGTAATGTCTAAACTTCTTCACTGCGTAGACCATTCCTAAGCCCTCTCTTTCAGTAGTCGTGTAATTTCTCTCTGCTTGGTTTAATTGTCTACTCGCGTAAGCGATTGGATGATCAAGCTTTCCTTCATCGGCCGGTTGAGCCAGGATACATCCAATTGCATAGTTAGAAGCATCAACATGAATATGAAAAGGCTTGTTCCAGTTGGGTGATTTTAGAATTGGGGCTGTACTCAGCCTCTTTTTAAGCTCGTTGAAGGCCTTCTCACACTCGTCCGTCCAAGTGAACTGAGTCAATAGACCGTATAAGGGTTTGGCTATTATGGCATACATGTGAATAAACCTACGGTAATATCCACAGTGTCCCATAAAGGCTTGTACTTCTTTAGCATTCTTGGGTCTTGGTAAGTCCAATATGACTTTAATCTTATCCTCATCTGTTGATATTCCATTCTTTGAAACAATGTGTCCTAGGATTTTTCCTTGTCTTACCATGAAGACACATTTCTCAGGGTTCAAGCAAACTCTATACTGCCTACATTTGTTGAATATTTTCCGCAGTTCCGGTATGTGTTCTGGTCGTTGATTTGAGTATGTACACAGATCATCTACGTATACTTCCATGCTTTTTCTCAGAAATTCTTTGAAAACATGACACATCAATCGTTGGAAGGTGGCTGGCGCATTAGTGAGCCCGAAAGGCATCACTCTAAATGCATAGATTCCCCATTCAGTCGCGAATGCGGTTTTATGCTGGTCCTCAGTTGCAATAGCTACTTGGTTATAACCAGAGAATCCATCCAAGAAGCTATAGACCTCCTTGCCGGCAACTCTTTCCAAAAGATGGTCTGTGATGGGTAAAGGGGGACTGTCTCGTATAGTTGCTTCATTTACTTTTTTCAAGTTGATACACACCCTTAGTTTTCCGTTTTTCTTGGGCACGACCACTAGTGGTGATACCCATTCTGTGTGTTCAATCTCATAAATGAATCCTGCCGCTAGTAGTTTGTCAATTTCTTCCTTTATTTTTGCAGCGTAAACTTCGTTATACGTGTAAGGGCGTTGTTTAGAAGGTTTTGCATCTGTTGTCATAGGGATTCGATGAGCGCATATGCCAGGTTCTACACCCTTGAGGTCTTTGTACGTCCAAGCAAATACATCTCGATATTCTCGGATAAGGTGGATGAGTTCCTCTTCTTCCTCGTCTGATACGTCTTTCCCAATATACGTGCACCTCTCTTCTCCGTCTTCTATCGTTACAACCACTTTCTTGGTTTGTTCTTTGTTATCATAGGCTTCTCCGTCTCGTGCTTCTCGTTTAGGCATTTGAGTTGCTATTTTCCTTTCTTCCACTTCGTATCTTTTAAAATGTTCTGGAACTTCGAAGTGGTCTGGTTCAGGTTCCACTTTACTTGTGTCCTCTCTATGCTCGTGCATTCTTGGGATAGTCTCAATTGCTAAGACTTCTGTCGGTTTTTCTTTTGATTCTTTTTGCATAGTTTCTAAATATTGTTCTTCAGAGTCGAACTCTGGTTCCATTTCTATGCTTTCGTACTCTTCTTTCTCCTCTTCCTCTACAATTTCTCCTGCTTCTACTTCTTGGAGGACAACCATGTAGAGGTTCACATCATATCCTTCCTCGTCTGTACAGTCGTTCATCGTCAATACTTCTTCATTCACACAAACGTCTAATGTGGCTAGGATTTCCATCCAGCCATGTGGTTCGAAGAGTTCATCTGAAAAAATTTGAGGCATATAGTCAGGGTCTTCTACCGGTCGATAATTAGGGTGCCCTATTGGCCACATTTGTTTTTTACACTCCTCCTTCTTGGCTTCTTTGCACATCCACAACTGGGCATCCTCGTGCATCCAAGATTGGTCACTTGATCCAGCACTGTGAACGGATAGGTCGTCTTCCTCTTTGTGGACTGGATTCCATTGTAATGGAGGGACATCCCGATAAGCGAATGTGTGCAGGTTTATCTTGGTAGTGTTCCCTTGATGTTGGAGATATAATGAATCTCTGCCCCAATCTTGTACTACTCGCATCTGTCGCATGAATGGTCGTCCTAATATCATTTCGTAATTGTTTGCTTTTTCGAACTTACAGATGGCCAATGTGTGTTCAAACTCTACTCCACACGTGGTTAACCTAATTCCTTCCAATATTCCTAGGGGTTTCTCTACATGTCCATCTGCTAATTGTAGCTTCATGCGAGTGGGTCGTAAGGCTGGTTTACCCCACTTTTCCCAAATTTCCTTCATTGCAATTCCTACTCCAGCTCCAGTGTCTAAGATGGCCTTGGTCATGTACCCATTGTAGGTGACAGGTAAGCACGTATTACCTTCATCCCCTTCGCTAAATTCTCCTACTTTATCAACTGGGACTCGTATTTTGGAGTGGTTTTCTTTTTCCTTTCCTTTCATTTCTCCTTCCTCTGCCGGTGATTCTATTTGATTTGCTAGCTGTCTCCATAGATGTGGTCTAAGTTGAAGCAACTCTTCCACCGTCAATTTACATTGCACCTTTGTTTTCTTAAGTTCTGTTAGATTGTGTGAACTCTCCTCTGAGTTTCCTTTTTCTTTCCCATGCACTGTGGGTGCTCGTATTATTACCGACTCTCTTTCATATTCTCCCATGTAGTTAGGCAGCGTTGAAATGCTCATGGTTTCCTCTCTTCCTTTATCAAATCTTGACACTTCCTCATATGCTTCCTCTAGGTTATGATCATGATGACTATTTGCTCCAATTATTTCCTCAAAAGGAGGTGGACTGATTCCATCCTTTTTCCATTGCTCTTCTCTAATTCTTTTCCACAAGTCTTTGGACCAATCTTCCTCTAGGTCGGGTATTATGGATACCTGTTCTTGTTCATTTCGATCATCTTCCCGACTAGGTTCCTTATCCTTAGGTTGGATACACGCATCATATAGGTCCTGTGCGATCCTTGTTTCAGGCAAAATTGGGATAGTTTTTTCTAGAGTCGCCTGTGCTACTTCTATGAGTTTTTTGCATATCGCCAGTCTTTCTTTCTCTAATTCCCCTTGAGGGTAGAGTCTTTCATGTTGTTCTAGGTTTGGTCCCATTTTGATTCTAGCTTGGTATGCTTTTAGCCACATGTCCAATTCCTCTGGCTTTGGGTCAGCTAGAATTGATCCTGGCTTCTTTGCCTCTGAACTAATTGGTGGTGTTTCAGGGGTCTCCTTATGCATTTGTTGTTCGTTATGTTTTCTAGAACCCTTTGCTTGTTTTTTGCTGTTTTGGCCCTTGTTTCTTGCCCATTTCTCTTTGAGCTTTTCTCGTCTTTCTTTCCATTTTTGTACTTTGGTGTTTTGGGTATTCTCACATGAGTTCTCTGAATCCTCGACTATCTGAATGTTAGCGTCTCCTGTTTTATTGTTCTCTAGTTTCTCTTCCGGTTGTTTTCCTGTTTGTTGTTTTGCTTGAGCTCTAGTAATAGCTTTCAGCGGTACAGTGTACTCCTTATCACTTCCAGATTCTTCTATGACCTCTATTACATTGATTGGTGCAGGACCTTGAGTTTTTGTAGGGTTCTTAGGGCAATTTCTGAAAAGATGTTCTTTCCCACAATCACTACAATATCCTTCCCAAATCCTGGGTGGTGGAGGGTTGTAAGGTCGAGGACACTCCCGAATGAAGTGATCCCCTCCGCATCTATAACATGGTCCTCTCTGCACGGGTGGTCTAATAGGAGGTCTCAATGGTTGTTGTGTTTTGGGCACTGTATACATTAAAGTTGCAGTTTCTGCTCCATAATTCTGATCAAATCCTTCATATCCATAA
This sequence comes from Ceratopteris richardii, assembly GCA_020310875.1. Lineage (NCBI taxonomy): Eukaryota > Viridiplantae > Streptophyta > Polypodiopsida > Polypodiales > Pteridaceae > Ceratopteris > Ceratopteris richardii. The sequence continues at coordinate 109,301,507 of CM035406.1, forward strand.
TAGGCCACGTCATATGCTGGTTCATATTCCATCATGTTGGCTTCATATGGATAGTACTCTCCTGGTGGAGGTTCATACCCTTGGTTGGTTGATTCTACATTGGTCGCTATTGAAGCTGGTATTATGGCTCTTTCCAAGTTTTCTTCCGGTTGAGTATACTTCACAGGTACAACTTGTTGAGGTTGTGACAATTGTGGTCCCAATACTGGTTGTGGTGGTGGATACGATGCTTGCTCGTATTGTCTCTGTGCTCCTACCGGATACAGGTTGTATCTAGGCATCTCCCTACCAAGCTCTCTAGGTGGGTATCCATAAGGTCGGTATTGTGGTGGATTGACAGGTCGTGTTTGCCTATTAAAGGGACAGTTCTCAGTTGTATGGTTGGTATATTTTTGCTCGATGTGGCAGTATGAAGAAGTCCCTTGTTGTTGCTGTCTGTTGTGTGGATACATTGGTTGTGCACCAGCTCCTCCTCTGGCACACAAGTGTGTGGGATGTTCTCCTCCACATAAGTTACACCTCCTCAACATAGGCACTCTTTGAGCTGGATATTGGTAAGCTCTCTGTCCTTGGACTCCTAGTTTCTTCGCTAATAGTTCTGCTAGTTCTTCCATATTACTAGAATTGGACGTCACTGTGCTTCTTGAGTCTTCTGATTTTGTGAGGTCGGTAGTACCTTTGAGGTCCTCAGCAAGGTTATCTTCCAAGTCGATGCACTCTTGAAGACACTCACTCAATGTTTGCAGCCTTTTTACATACACTAGGGTTCTTAGGGTCCCGTTAGAGAGTCCATCTAAAAACAGTGAAATCATCTTTTGTTGAGTCGGTCTCTCAGCCGTAGGACATCTATCCACGTATTGATTGAATCTTCGGGCAGCTGTCTTCACAGTTTCATTAGGGTTTTGCTTAAAGCTATGGATTAAAGATGCAGAATTGTGTTTAATCCCTCTCTTTGTGAATTCTCCTATGAATTCTTGAAAGAATTGTTCCATGTTTCCAAATCGATTGGGATCTAGAGGTTGGAACCAAGTTAGAGCTGTTCCTGTGAGGGTGAGTCCAAAAGACTCATACTGCACAAAGAAGTCCTCTACTTGTTCTGCTCTTAGAACTTGTTTAAATTTGGCAATATGATCATATGGCTCCCCTGATCCATCATAATGGTTTCTCATAAACTTAGCTACTTGGATTGGTCTCAATCTCCTCATTGGTTCAGGTGGTCTGGGCATTGCAGGGAAAACCAGGACAGCTGGTCGTAATGGAGGCATTCCTGGCTGTCCTCCCACAGGTGGTCGCGGTCTGACCAGTGGTCGGAAATGGTTCCCCATCCCCGTATAGGTCTGATTATGTGTGTGCTCACCTGGAGTTGCAAACTGTACATGAGTACGGTTGGGCACACTTCTTTGACTGGTCTGTCCTGATGTGGTATGTTCCATCTCTGGTTGATTTCCAAAAGGATTCTGCGAGGTAGTTGCCTGCTCCCTCTGAGGAAATACAGGCGCACCCATATATCTCAGCCGAGCCTTGTCTAGGACACCTACAGGCCAATATCTTCTTTGATTCTTATCTAGGTAAGTGAGTCTAGTTTCGTCATCTGGGTCTTTCAACTCATAGAATGTCATGGGGCTCTCTCCTATTCCTTGAACAGGTACGTCAGTTTGAAGCAACAAGTCTGCTCCATGAATCATGTAGACTTCCAACAAGTAGTCGTCTTGAGGTATCAAGTCTCCTCTCAAGACCCGTGATACTTGTGATCTGCCTCTAGGGGTGGTCACTAACTCTTCAGAGTTGTTGGGATCCATGAACTCTCCTCTTTCATTGATCCTCTCCGGAAATTCAGTTACTATATAGATGTGACCCAGTTTGTCAATGTAAGCACCTCCCTCGTATTTGACGGCTGGTCGTGGTATGATGGTGACATCTTGTGCTGTTGCCATTCTGGCAACGGACCTGTTTAAGCCATCCAGGTAGATTGGAATCTCCTGGGCATTTGTGGATACATATTGTAAGGCAGTGCGGTACTCACCTTCCACTGTAGACATGAAGTTCCTATGTGGTGCTGGACCTTGCATGTCTTCCGATGCCATGGGTATGTCTTCCTCAGACTCACTAGAGGTCTCTGAGTAGACGGAGTGGTGACTGACCTGAGCAGTGCTTCCTATAGAAGAGATGACGCTCCTTCGGCTACTTAGCACTCTTCCTGACCTCAAGTTCATTCACACACCTAAGCCTCCCTTTATACTTCTTAGATTCCCCTTGGTTGGCTCTCCTAAAGGCTCAAAGTGTCTGACTAAAGAAAGGGTTTATTTCGGCGATACCACTTCCTGACGATACTGCTCTCGGCGATACTGCTTTGACTGCGATACGATACCAGAATCCAATCGATACGATACTGGACAATCACACGATACGATACGAGACCATGCCCACGATACGATACCAGGCACAGAGGCGATACGATACCAGTGTGGTGTCGCGATACTACTTTGGGAAGCAGACGATACGATACCCCTGCTGCACACGATACGATTCTGGAACTATGACGATACGATACTAAAGGATTCCAACGATACGATACCTGATCTTCTGCCGATACGATACCTGTGAGATTTCGCGATACCTAACTCTAGGAGGAAGCGATACGATACCACCGAACTTGGCCGATACGATACCTGTGACAGTATCGCGATACTGTCCAAGTGAGTGCACCAAACGATACCGGAGTAGTGTCGTGATACGATCTTTAAACTTCGACGATACGATACTAAGTATAGTATCGCGATATTTCCCTAGGAACACCACGATACGATACTAGAGACTCTAGACGATACGATCTCACGATGGTGTCGCGATACTGTCCTTAGTGGGAGACGATACGATATCACTGTAGTAAGCGCGATCGCGATATCGACTTGGCTACACGATACCAGAATGGTATCGCGATACCAGGGTCGATGACCAGCGATACAATACTACCGCAATGGTGCGATCGTGATACCAACTCAGGGTCACGATACCAGTGCGGTATCGCGATACCAAGTTAGGTATCAAGCGATACGATACTGACGGCGAATATCGCGATACAAGGGAGTTTTGGTATCGCGATACCAGAACTCAACCGATCGCGATACTCAAGCCAAATCACAAGAAAATGTGGAAATTTTCTCACCCCCTTGCCGCTCTTACACTCCTCCTCCCTTCTAGGCCTCTCTATCACACAACAACTCAGAAATAACTTCTCTTTACCCCCCCCCCGCGATACTGCGCACTGTTTTAATCACGTTTTGTGCATGTTTCAAGTGCTTTGAGTGAATGATCTCGATAAGAACTCACCTTTGTCTGCTCTAGCTTGCCCTTTGGGTTCAAACTCTCACTGAAACAGCCTCGAACGCACGATACCAGATCCACGATACCGGTCGCTGTCGCTCACGATACCAGAGTTCCAGCAAGTGTCAAATGAGTCAATTTTTTGGGTTTTTATACTTTTTGGGACAGAACTTGAAATTTTGGTCTATTTTTGGTGAATTTTTTTGGGTTTTTTGCCTATTCCTACTTCTCCTCTCCTCTCTACTCCTCTCCTCAACTAACCCTAACTCTTCCTTCTCTTCCCTCCTCCTACACTTAAACCTAAAACTTATCACACACACCTCAAGGATGAGAAGTGACAAGTGCTGAAATGGAATACTACTCGTCAATGGACAAATTCACCTCTACAAGTACGATTCGATCACACTTGCTCTCTAACTATCACGAAGGCAACTTGGTGGAGTGCTTCCCCGGCAACGGCGCCAAAAAACGTGTGTACTTGAGCCGTAATGACTCAAGGACTTGTACCAATGAGACTGTACCTCGATTGCAATACAAGTGCATATAGTGGAGTCCTTTGCACACATTTAATTATCAATCCGAAGGAGTGACTTACCAAGTGTATGAAGACATTTGCACACGTGATAGAAAATGAAGTGAGTTAACTATCCAAGCAAGAGAAAAGACTAATACTACCCACACCTACTGAAAAACTGGAAGTGTTGCCGCAAACCTACTTTCAGCAGTTTTGGTTTTTTGAGGTTTTCTCCCAGCCCAGAACTCCAAACATAGGCAATAGGGTACTCGTTTCGAAGCTCTCGTCGAGACGAATCCAATGGTGGTGGTTTCACTCAATTCTGACCACTCTGCTGTAAGTTATGGCAGAAACAGTGAATTACGGGAACTACTAACACCCGCGTTTTTGCTTCTCCTAGCTTACGCACGCACTACAGCCACTTAAAACAAGGGGGAAGGGGTAGACAACAGTCCTACACTTGCATTTCAAGCATCACACACACATACATGAGCAAAATGAAGATCGAAATCAGCAAGGAAGAGGCAAACTCGAAATTTCAGAAGTGCTCTTCTTCACAATGACCAGAAGTCCTTTACAATGAGTCACTTTTGACTTATATACTAGTGCCCTAAGTTTGGTCCTTTCACACAAGAGACCGGCACTTTATTCTCTAAAAAGACTAATTTCCTACTAATATACATGGGTAATTCACTAATCTTCTGAGGGGATGCATCTAGAGGACTCCTCTAGTGCATTTACAATGGAAAATATGTACAAAAGTGGTTATGTTACAAAAAATTGTGTGTCCAAATTGGAAAAATTTTGGGGCCCGTCTTTTTTCTCTGCTTTCTGCGCTCTTTAGCTCTGCAACACTCTCCCCCTCTTCGTCTCTGTCGTCCCTTGACAGACTTTGCTTCGCGAACGCGTCCCGTGGGTAGTGTTGTCTGCTTCTTGATCTTGCATTACGTTTTAGAGGCGCCTCAGCTTTTTCACTGCACGCTCCCCTTGGTCAGTGTTGTCTGCAGTTAAACAGACATGCAGATTCGATGGCCTTCTTGATTCAAGCTCTACAACTCGAGAGCCTGATGTAGTTGTCTTGCCTGTTGACTCGGGTTGCCACGCACGCCACCAGTGACTAGGAATGTGCTGTTCTTAGTCACCCTCTTCAACTTTTCAGCCTCTACCCCTTTCTAACTTTTGGTCCTACTCTGATGTTTGAAAAGTCCATAACTCGGGACCCTGGGGTTTAGCTTTGTAGCCTGGTGCGTGCCCCTGCGGGGCTCTGTGCAGAGATGGGTGTTGCGCCCCTGCGGGGCTTCCTGCAGAGAGTGGTCCTTAATCATCTGATGTTTTATCTTTTACTGCGCACTTTTGGACTTGGACCTTCTTCTTCTTTTCTTTTTGCTTGATTGTCCCTCTACACTTGGTCTTGGTTACTGTTTCCTCTTCCACCTCCAAAACCTCTACCTCTGCCTCTTCCTCTGCCAGCATAGAATACCTGCTCAGAACTGGGCTTTCCTTGGGAGTTTGAATCCTCACCAAGATTCTTTTCTTCAATAATCAACATAGATACTAGATCAACAAAATTCGGAATATTTTCCCTAGTTTGTATGGAAGTTCTGAACTGCTTATATGCAGCTCCTAAACCACGAAGGCACACTTCCACCTTATGATCATCATCTACATTCACGGCAATAGATGCAAGTGACTCACATATGCTTTTGATTTTTAGAGTGTAGTCACTTACTGACATGCTCTTCTTTTCCAATGTATGTAGCTCGTTCTTGAGTTGCAATTTCTGTGCCTTTGTATTAGTCTCATACAAAGCGACCAAACTATTCCAAGCCTCTTTTGGAGTCTTGGCATCCTGTATGTGTCCAATCATGCTATTATGTATGCTAACAGATAGCCAATACATTACCTTTCGTGCTCCTTGATTCCATTCCTCATATGATCTTAACTGTTCTGCAGTCTGATTCCTCTCTGGTAACTGCGGAGCATTTTCATTCTCTCCTTCGATGTACTTCCAGTAGCCTTTTCCCATCAAGAAATTCTTCATTCTGAATCTCCAAGTATGGAAGTTGTTCTTGTCCAGCTTATCGCTCATAAGCTGACTCATTCCATCTGCATTTGCCATTTCTGCAACACTTCACAACACTGCAACACACTACAAGCAGCACTTCTGCTTGAACACTGTCGCACTATGATGTGACAGTTCGATCTCAGAAAAACACAATTTTCGTGTATCAACAATACACGGAATCGTTTGGAATTCTGGATCTAAAATATATGAGTGTCGCCGAACACAATGCAAGTTACAATTTTTGAAACTGACCTGGTTTTTCTATGGGCCCCACCTTGCGGGCTCGAAACGGAGGCCAAGATGGCTCCAAAACTTCGATCTGACAAAAATGAGTGACCCTAAAGGGCTGACTCGCGAAAATATTTTAAGGTCTTCTACCTTCACGCCAATTTCCGTAGCAAACGGAGGCCATTTGTGAAATCACATTTTCTCCATGCCTTGCCGCGTAGTCTTCACCGTCGCCTTCTCCACGAGCTCTCTACAGCCACGCTGGCTCTGATACCATGTCATGAGGAAGGAGATAAGGAAGAGAGCTCACACACACACTCTCACTCTCAAGGAGAAGCACACACAGATTGAGGCAAGGAAGAATGATCTTCTTCTTCTTCTTCTATTACATAAAAGGAATGTACAAGAATGACCTAAAAACAAGAATACATTAAGTACAATATATAAAGATCAATACATAAGGAAAAACCTAATGTCCGTGAATGAGTGAGCAGGCAAGAAACAAATGTGCCATCACTCTCGGTAGATAAATCTAATAAAGCTCAATGAAGTATCCCTGACATATACCGGCATGACCATTATACATGTCAGAGAAACGAAAAACTGGTACGTGTCATCCTGGATCATCACATGTTGAGCTTGATATCTCAACATGTTTTGCCTAGATTGATCTTCCTGAAACAAAACAAAAACTAACTCCTCAAATGACAAGGCATTTGGATTGCCTTTCATCATCAAACAAAGAGTAGCAACAAAACTCTGATTTGAATCAGGAGGACCATTCAGAACAGTCTACACAAGTGAACTGTGAGGAAGGAATTCATCGACAAAAATCAATGGTTCCTTCAAATCCTTGATCTTTGTCACAAAACTGTCCATAGAATCACCTTCATTCATGTGCTCACTCTCCAACTGTTTTAGAGGTAAGCAACATGAGCCTCATTCCTAGCCTGATACAATGTGGTAAGTGTATCCCAAGCATCATTAGTTGTTTTGCAAGAGAATGTGAGGAATAATGGCATGTTTGATAGACAAAGCTATCAATGAAAAATTTTCATCGAGCATATTGTGTATTCTCGAGGTAAGTAGGCCGGGGTCTCCGTAAAAAACAGAGTGAAAATGATGCCCACTTTAGAATCTAACACTGTGTTTACTGCTCGGCCAGTACGTCTGAAAAGTCTTCTAACTTCTTTCTTTAATTTCCAAAAAATGATTTCAACCCAATTTACTTGTGTTTTAGTAGATTCTTTCACTAAAGCAAAGAGTTGCTGTGAAAATCCATAGTTTTTTGCTTGCAAGTTGATGATCATCATTGTTAGTAGTAAGCCCAACTTTAGAGGGCTATCATTGGGGAGCTGAGCAAATCAGTATTCCCTCAAACATGGCTTACCAAGTAAACCATATATTTTTACTGCTTCTACGGGCTCAATGCTGGCTGTAATCCCATTGTTAGCGACATTGAACCTCTATGCAAATAATGCAGATGAAAACTGAAAGACTTCTTGCCCTATTTTGATACTGATCTCTTGTGCATTGATGTCATTACCATCAGTCTGTCATGCTATCTCCATTGCAATATCTTTTGCCTCCGGGTGAGGTCGAATGCTCCTCCAATCTAACATGGTGCACTGCAATAAACCTCTGCAGTCGAATCGATCTTTTTCTCCTGGGAAAGTTTCTTTGGGATGTACAACAAATGGCAATCAGAGAATGAGACAGCCATTTCCGTGCTGCTGCTTGGCTTCTTTACTGTTATAGAAGTCTGTTGGTAGAAGCATTTTTTGAAGGAAATTTCTTGTAGTTTAACATTTTCATGTAATGTAAAAATGAGGAAAAGTCTTCCTCATGAATAGTAGAAGTATATATATTTTTCTTAGAATTTTTAGAAGCTCTGGAGTAGCATATTTTTAGATTAGAAAGTAGAAGGACCAAATTTCAAGTGTGAAAAGGGACACTTGAAAAAGTATAAAGGATAATTTCTTCTACTTTATAAAGGTTGTTGCTACTATTACTGATGCTACTCAAGCAATGTGAAGAGTTTCTTAGAGAAAATCGTGTTTCTACTTCTCTTAAGAGTCTTCTTGATTTGTTGAGTTTTTCTCTTGTGAAATCTATGGAATTTGTGAGCTTTTCTTGTGTATTTCTGAGTGAAGTGTATGAAGAGAGGTTATTATCAATATATTGAGTGAAGTATTACAAGAGATCAATGCTAGAAATGGGAATTCTTAGTTTTTACATAATCGCAATTGTCTTCTTTGTGTGATACAGGTACTGTTTTTGAAATCTAACTTGATATTTGTAGTCTACAGAGAAAATGACACACTTTAGTTAAAAAGATCATTGAAAATGCTATTGTATAGCTCAAGATATTCAAAACCCTAGTTTTCCATCTTCATCTTCACTAATTTCTCAGAAATCAGCCATGTTTCCTCTTATTCTTGGATTCCATTAACTAGAAGGGCCTTGGTCTTTGCATACTTCCCAGATTGAAAATTTGATGAAGTGTTAGTTAATCTTTTGTCCTATAATGATTGGTGAGGAAAACTCCAAAGGTTAACAACAAACATTTTGGGCACCCTTGCCGAGGAACAAAGCAAAAGCTTCATTGAAGTCTTGGAACTTGTTGGATCTTCCATTGTTGATGGTATTTGAAGACGCTGGAAAGGTACTACTCTATAAGCATGTAAGAAAACCTGGGAAGATAGGTTTTAGGTTTGTCTTCCCAAGCTTGAATTAACCTTTGTAAGACATGTAAGTGTGTACCTTTATGCAAATTGATAGTTGCTCATGCTTTTCAAGAGTAAAGTACATGTCTTTTGCAAAAAGATGGCTTAATTTGCTAAAAGGAAAGTGAAATGTGTTTATCTTTTCACATTTAGATTTCTCTTTGACGAAGTACCAATTTTGTTGGTCTTTGGGAAAGACAACATAGTTGCAATGAGGAAAGTCAAGTAAAGTAGCTATGTGCAAATTGATTGTTCCATTTGCTTGTCCTAGGTGAATTGCTTGTCTTTTAGGAAGGTTATTTTGGTCACTTGAAGGAAAGGTGTTGAGTTTATCTTTGCATAGATTGATAATTTCACTTGCGAACACATATTTTCTTAAGAAGCACTATTCCCATTGTGAGATTGCAAAGTATAATGACAGTAGCCAATCATATTTCAAAAGATCAGTGAAGCTTCATAAAGAAAACCCTAGGTAAGGTGTTTTCCTTGATTTAGGGTAAAAATTATTAAGAAAATCATAAAATTTTGATAAAACTATAAACAAATTTCCTTTTTGTAATGAAGTGATGTATGAGGTGTGTGTTTAGTAGAGGATGAGGATAAGTTGAAGAAAAATCTAGAAAATCAAAATATTTCAAGTAAAAGTCAAAATTGTTTGTTTTTTCATTTCCAATTTCTTTTGAAATGTTGAGTTTTGATAAATTTCAAGTGACAATTGATTTGGAGTTGTTGAAGAACATCTGAAAAGATCAAGTGGGAAGAAGAGTAAAAAAACTCAATATTTAGGGAGTTCGAGAAAATACGATTCTAATCTCAGAATCGCAATTTTCAGTAAGATGGTGAATTTGCTTCATTTGTACTTTTGGGCATCCAGGTAAGTCATTAACGGTCTTATAAGTTGCACAAAATCGCGATTTTCATCAGTATGAAGAAGCATGAAAATTTTACTTTTTGGGATGGGATATCATGAGATGATTTTGCATGGGGGCAAGACTTAGCAAATTTGGAACTTAAATTCTTAAAGTCACTCACAATCGCGATTCCCAATGGTCTATAAATGCACAAGTTTCATTTCAAACGTCATTGAGAGAGAGAGATGAGTAAGAGCTAGAGGGAGAGAGAGAGAGAGAGCAAACAGTCGTGATTTTTAGCAACCAGTAGAATCGTGCATATTTTGCAATCTAGCAAGCAAGGTATTGATTGTACAACTTTCTTTTTTGCATTAGATAATTTTCAAAGTCGTGTTCTTGTTAAAAAACATGTAGAATAGGAAAACTTAAAAATTATGATTTTTAGTTTTTTGTGTTTTACATAACATTTTTTGAAGTTTTGCATTAGTTCTTTTATTGCATGCTAATAAAATAGCTAGGCACTTTAGAACTTGCACTCAAAATAAAAAAAACAACAAAACTCAAAAAATTCACAAATTCTGCACAAAATCACGATTCTATGCAAGAACCACAAATCACAATTTCCAGAATGCGAATTTCATCAGAAAATTGTGTTTTTAACGATTGTGAGCAATCACGATTGTCTAGAAATCATAGGATCCTGAAAATCACAATTTTGGGCTCAAAATCGTGAAAAATATGACTTTGTGTTCAAAGTCGTGAAAAAAAACCACGATTTTGAATCAAAAGTTGTGAAAAACACAACGTTTGATCAAAGTCATGTAAAAACACGATTGTCAACCAAAATCGTGGAAAACACGATTTTACTAAAAATCGTGAAAAACATGATTCTGACACCAGAATCATGAAAAAACACGATTTTGGTCAAAAATCGTGAAAAACACGATTCTGACATCAAAATTGTGAAAAAACACAATTGTCAACCAAAATCGTGAAAAACACGATCTTGGTGAAAAATCATGAGAAACACGATTCTGACACCAGAATCGTGAAGAAACATGATTGTCAACCAAAATTGTGAAAAACAGGATTTTGGTCAAAAATCGTGAAAAACACGATTCTGACACCAGAATCATGAAAAAATACGACTGTCAACCAAAATCGTGAAAAACACGATTTTGGTCAAAAATCATTAAAAACACGATTCTGACACCAAAATCGTAAAAATCACAATTGTGTCCAAAAAATTGTGAAAAAACATGATTTTGGATAACAAAAGGTCATATCACTTAAAATTAAATACCAAAGCAAAACAATCACATTTTGATCAAAATCATGAAAAAACATGATTTTAGCCAGAGAATCGTGGAAACCATGATTTTGAACCAAAACTGATATTTAGCATAAATTTTAATGAAAATCAAAATCATGAATATATAGAGTCCTATAAAATTGTGATTTCTAAGGTTTAACTTAAAACATATAGTTTTGAGCTCAGAATCACGATTTTCAGCTGAAAATTGTGAAATTCCTTAATAATAGTATTTTTGAAAATAAATATTATCCAAGAAACTAGTAGAGGTGTACAAAATACCATAAACACTTAGAACATAAAAGTAAGATTTTTATTACTTCAAAAAATCATCAAAATCATGATTTTTGGAGAAAACATGATTTTGGTAAAAGTAAGAGGAAAATTCATTAAAAACACAAAATCAAATACAAATTCAAGTGGGAACTATTAAGAAAATCAAAATACAGAAAAATTTGAAAGAAAACTCATAAAAAAACATAGAAAAGAACAAATTAGGGTTTGACCTGGAAAACATATGCAAGAGCAGTTTCAGAGAAAATTCTAAACAAGCAGATGATTTTGAGATCAGGCACCAAGCTCTTTACACTTAAGACACAAGTGTCATCATGAGGGAATATACATCTGAGTGATTCTCAGGAAGGAGAATTCGAACACAGAGTCAACATGGAAAACCTAAATGAGACAAATGAAAATCAAGATACAAATGACTTTAGAAACATCCTCAAATATATGTGTACAAATAGATTTGGAGCCTATGTGTATCAAGATGGCATGCATAAGTTCCTCATGAGACTGAGGAACTTAGAAATTCCTTTGAATTTGATGCCAATGGCACAATTCAGAGATGGTAGATATGAGGATAGACAAAGTTGTGTCTATATATTCTCACATGACCCTGAAAATTCAAATGACCTTGGTCAATGTGCAGATAAGAGACCTTTGGGATCAAGAATTAGGGCAAACAGACATGCCAACACTAAGTGGAAATCAGACTCCTATTGAAACACAAAAGAGAAGGAGGTCACACACTTCTCCAAACCCTTTTGAAAGAGAAGGAGATGAGATACTTGATTTTCCCATTAGAAGGAGCAACCATGGCAAAACCAAGGGAGAATGCTTAGACCCTATCAGGTGGCAAATGCATGAAAAATCAGTATGGTGTAGTCATACCCTCATGCTCATGCACCAGAGTTCAAACAATTTATTAGGGCTGAAGAAGTAGAGGACTATAAATTTCAATTTGAAGCATTTGGTCTAACTCTAATTGGACCTACATTATCTTGGTTCATACCCTTGAGAATGGAAATGTACTCAGATATGGAGTCATTCCTTGAAGCCTTCATAGGTGAATTTTCAAAAACTAGTATCAAACATAGCACAGCCACATTGATACATAGTTTCAAAAAAAAAAAGGATGAGAATGTGAGAGAAGATGCTAGGAGGTTCAAACAATATAATTATAGGTGTCCCAAAGATGAGGTACCTTCAATGGCTAGACAAGTGTATCTGTTCATAGAAGGATTGAGGAGTGCACAGTTGAGAACCCTAGTGTACTATAGGAGATGTTTTGACTTAGGGGCCTGTGTCAAGGAGGCAATAGATTTAGAAGACAACAGGGGGCAGGATTTGTTGGCATTTAATCAACCAAGGTCAAATGAAGACAAAATTCCTCCAAATGAGGAGTTAGCAAAAGCCATTGCCAAAGCCCTAGAGGTTAGCACAAAACCAAATTTGGTAAATACAAGATTGACACCAAATAAGAAGTTCTAAAATTGTGGAGAGAATCAATAGGTATATCAGTGTCCGTATCATAAACCTCAACATTCGCAAGACAAGAAAACACTCAAGTATTGCACTTTAGAGAAAAAAATGGACAAACCATACTAGAGAGGAGTGCTTTTACAATAAACAACTTGTTAGAGAGAGAGAGAGAATATATGAACCAACACAATCCACAAAGAGAAATTGGCTTTGTCGAACAACCTAGACTTGTATTGGGAAAACAACCACCATTGCCTACAAATGTGGTACCAATGAAATACACTCTTGTAGAAGAGGAAAGTCCAAGATCTAGACCATCTTTCAGGGAGGATTATCAGTCTTTTGAGGGATACCAGGAAGAGTGGGAGGAAAATGAAATGAGAGAACCATATTTACAAGCCTTAGATTTGGGAAATGGAAGAATAGAAATGGACACAAGTACATTCATGTACCTAACAAATAATTACATGTCGAATCAGAGATCCCAATTCAAAGGACATCAGAAGGTAACATGTTATAGATGTGGGGGAGAGCATTTTATCAGGGATTGTCCACAACCTCCAACTCTAAGAGTAGAAGAAGCCTTTTGTAAGGATTGTGGGAGTGATCATTTAATCAGAGATTGCCCAAGAAACCTTCAAAAACAAGAAACACATCTAGTAACATACCATTGAAAGTAGTAAACATAATAGAACATGAAGAATTGAGTGGAAATGAACCAGTGGCATTAAATTCCATAACTAGAGCTCAAGCCAAGGAACAATGCATCAGAGTAGAAACACACATTATAGATAACAAGAAAAATCTATCTTCAAAAGAGAAGAAAAATAGACAAAAAGGTAGATGGGAGAAAAAGATAAGATCTGGTAAACCCTAGCCTTAGAAAAGGAAACTAACAGTAATTCAAACTCTAGTCAACAACAAAGTACACAGAAACAAGGAGGGATAAAAAACTCAACGTGCTTGGATACACTGATAAAAGCTTATAAAGGTAGAATTAAAGATGGACCAAACCCTACAAATCATGTGCTAGCTTATCCAATGCCAAATATTGAGGATGAGAGAATGCAGAGGTGTAAACACATCATTAGAGAAGCACAAAACAATTCAGAAGAGGCAGACAACCATACAAAGATATCTGAGGAGTCAAATCGAGCAAAATCCAGGGAACATTTAGTTGGGAGAGAGCACTCAGGGAAGGTGGAAAAACAAATAACTCCTCAATTTAATTTAGACAAACTCGGTACAATTCTCTTTCAAACCACATGGGAAGAGTTAGTAAAACAAAATCCTTATTTACATCATAACATGAAGAACTGGGAACCAAATTCACAATGCCAAGATACACAATTTCAAGAAATAGAAGAATTACTGTATACACCTATTGACAAGATAGGAGGCTATTGTGAGGGGGAAGAAGGGAACTCAACTTTGAGAGTACAATTTGTGACCATTATGCCAAAACAATACTGGATAGTGGATCTGGAGTGGAAATTATGACCAAAAAAACTTGGAAGAAATGGGGGGAAAATGAACTAATACCTACCAAGATGAGATTACAACTTGCAAATGGACATATAGAGGTACCCTTAGGAATCTAGGAGAAGGTGATTATGGAGATATGTGGGATAGAAATAGAGCATACCTTTGCCATAGTTGAATTTCCATAGCCTACCTATTATGAAATCATCCTAGGCAGACCATTCATGAGACAAATGCAGATTGTGCAAGATTGGGGTAGAGATTGTCTATATCTTTAGAGCGAAGGAAAAGTAACAAAGGTAAACCTAAGAAATGGGTAGTATTGTGATATATCCCCTTAGGAGTGGTTTAAAGTGCATCAAAATCAAGATTCAAGTGAAGAGTCTGGAAGTGAAGATGAAAGTGAAAAGGAATCACCAATTTGGAACTGTAATGCCATAAAGAACAAGAAACATAAGAGAATTTTGCTGAGAAAAGAAGATTGCCAAAAGGAAAGGAAAAATTAGAGGATGAGAATTTCATTCCACAGAAATTTGATGATGAGGAATTTGAGCCCTATGGCTGCAGTCGGATATTGTTTACAATGGATGTGGCCAATGGTGAATATGTGGGAGTCAAAATTCAAGATGAAGAAGGATATGATGTCTTCCATGTAGGAGTACAAATGATAAGTGTGGCAAAGTCAGAAGAGAGTCTGAAGGAATTTGTACGTTTAAGTACTGACAAAACACAACTTCTAGAAGAAGTGCATGCTTAGGATGCTATAAAAGACAAAATCTCAAGAACTTATAAAAAATGTGTACACAAGGAGATTAGTTAAGATCCAAAGCTTGAAATGAGTAAAAAAATGAAGGAACAGAAGGCAGTTAAGGAAGAGGAGCAAAAGTTTGATGTACCTTCAAATTTCAAGACTTATGAGGTGGAGGAAGGATTACTTTTGAAAATGAAACCAAAAAGAGATAAGAAAAAGGGGGAATCATGGTGATTGCTCAAGAAGAAGGGAAGGATAGACACATTATCATAGCTGATGATACATAGGCCTGGAGGAGGAAGCACTAACAAAAATGGCTAAGGAATATAGGGATGTGTTTGCATACAGTTACAAGGATTTACAAGGAATTGACCCTAAAATTTGTGAACACAAAATTCCAATCACTCCTGATGCAAAACCTAGCAAACAGAGACACTACACATTTAATGACAAATACTCTATCAAAATCAAGGAGGAGATTGATAAATTGCTTACTGCCAATTTCATTTATGAAATTGAGTACACTGAGTGGATATCTCCTATAGTTGTGGTACCTAAGAAAAATGGAAAGCTTAGGGTGTGTATTAACTTGAAAAATGTTAATGCAACAACTATAAGAGATAGCTATCCCTTACCTATAATTGATCATCTCCTAGAGAGAGTTGCAAGGAAAGAGGTTTATAGTTTCTTAGATGGTTTTTGTGGATGTAACCAAGTACCTATTGCCTTGGAAGATCAACATAAAATTGCATTCTCCACTGAATGGGGAATATATGCATTTAGGGTTATGCCACTTGGACTAACCAATGCACCAACAACGTTTCAAAGGTTGATGTGTCATGTGTTCAAAGAGTCTCTTAGAACCATGATGGAAATTTATGTTGATGATCTCTGTACTTTTTCATTGAAAAGACAAAATCACTTGCAAGACTTGGAAAATATATTCAACAAATGTAGAACTTATAGAGTGTGTTTAAATCCTGAGAAATATGTTTTCTTTGTTAGGAAGGGGAGAATGTTAGGTCACATAGTTTCTAGAAATGGAATATCCACTAATGAGAGAAAGATTAAAGCTATTGTGGACCTAACAAAGCCAACCAATGTAAAAGAACTCCAAAATTTTATGGGACACTGTGGATATTATAGAAAATTTGTGCATAAGTTTGCACATATTGAAAAACCTCTTTATGCACTAATTACAAAATTTTAGTGGACCCAAGAGTGTGACCAAGCCTTTGAAACCCTAAAAACTTGTTTGGTGATAGCACCTATTTTGAAAACCCCATAGCGGGATTAGATATTCCATGTTCATGTTGATGCTTCAAATTTTGCATTAGGATGTGTTTTGGCACAACCTATAGATGGAAGCAAATTGGATTTTCCAATTGCTTATGCTAGTAGGCAACTGAACTTAGCTTAAAGAAATTATACAACCACTAAGAGGGAAGGACTTGGAATGATATTTGTTGTAAAGAAATACAGGCATTATCCTCTAGCAAACAAGTTTAAATTCTTTGTAGATCACCAAGCTTTGCTTTACTTGGTGAATAAACCTTGTCACACTGGCAAAATAGTAAGATGGTTCTTACTATTGATGGAATTTGATTTTGAAGTAGTGGTGAGACAAGGGAAAACACATTTAAGAGCAGATCACGTGTCTATGATACAAACCAAAGAACAAGATTCACCTCTAGATGATGATTTACTAGATGCATATCTGTTCAAGGTAGAGAGCATTCCCAATTGGGCAATGACTTTGGTACCTTTGTTAACTATTGGACCATGTAGAACACACAATTATACCACACATTTTCTTTTACAAAGAAGAAACTTTGTACTAGTTGTTGGACACTTATATCATGTAAACCACATTGGAGTACTGAAGTATTGTACTCTAGAAGATGAGCAACCAAGATATCTAGAGAAGGATCACTGTTGGAATCCATCTACTCATGATTCTATAGTTGTCACTCTAAATAATCTTGCTAGAATGGGTGTGCATTGGCCCACAAAGACTCAAGATCCAGAGAAATATGCTTCTATTGTCCTAAATGTCAATCTTTGAAACACACAGATATTGTAACTTTGCACTAGTTTCAGAGAAACCCTGATTGGAGCAAACATATAGTTGAGGAGTTGAGAAATGACCAACCACTTGAGCAAGCAAAAGTTAATGCAGACTCTAGAAATTTAAAGGAAATGACCAAGGAGTATCAATTGATAGGAAACTAGTTGTACAAGAAAGGAGCAGATGGATATTTGAGGATTTGTGTTCCTGAAGATAAGTATGTGGAAATGCTAGAAATGGCCCATTTAGGAGTAGTAGGAGGTCACTTTTCAAGTGAAAGAACTGCTAAACTCATACTATACTCTGGATTTTGGTGGCCAACTCTCTTTCCTGATGCAAGGACATATGTGAAAAGGTGTGATGTATGCCAAAGAACAAGTCAACCTAGTAAAAGAGATGATATGCCATTGACACCACTTATTTCAGCAAGAGCATTTAGCGAATGGGGATTGGACTCCATTGGAACCATTCATCCTCCTACTAAACACTCTCATGTAGAATATATAACTGTAGCCACTGATTACCTCACCAAGTGGGCAGAAGCTAAGGCTACAAGAAGAAATGATGCTCATATTACTGCAAGGTTTCTTTATGAGAATATTATCACCAGGTTTGGTGTACCAATTGAGTTGGTAAGTGATAGGGGAACTGTTGGGTTGTAGGGTATGCACACACCCTCAATAGTGCATGGGAACCCTCCCTAGACCATGAGAATAACTCTCTTTGTATATACTTGAGTGTCACATGTGAACACTCTCCAAAAATCACTTTTTGATATTTCCTCATACTATAGTATAGTAGACTTGAGAATCTCTCAATTTATGGCTCTTCTATAAAACTCCCCATGTAGAAATCCCACGCATGATTTTATGGGGATTTGTTTGTTAGGAAAGGATCTCTAGGAGATATGTTAGTTAGAGAGAATCACCTTTTTGACTTTTCAAAAGAGCACATGGGGAATAGAGCTTAGCTTATAAATAGAATCTCATTTTTGTAAAGGGGGGAGCTTTTGGTCGACGTGCTCTCATGTAATATCTCTTATCAATGGAAGATGCTCTCATTTACTCCAAGAAGACTATTTACATTTACATGTATTGTGTCTTTGTGAGTGTGTGAGAGTGGTGTGTGTGTGCCTATGCATGTCTCTCCTTTGTGTGAGTAGAGTAGTTGCATTCTCTTGTATTTTCCTCATGGACTAGGATCCTTGACTCCCTATTCTCCTTGTTTTCAAGCATGTGGCAAAGCATGGGGCTGTTGCCAATGGCTTGAACATGTGGGAGGTAGGGGTGGATGAGAAGAGAGTCACTCTTGAGCCTTCCTTCTTGCTTCCATGCAAGGTGGTGAGGGTTTTTGGTCATTTCTTGCTACAAGCTCAACACTTTTTGGCGCCGTTGCTGGGGATGGTTGGCCTTTCGTCACTTGGAGAGCTCAAGAACATGTGGTAAAGTATTGTGTTGCAATTTTGTTTTGCTCAATAATGTAGGATTTGAGTATGTGCATGGCACTTTCACTCTTCCTTTGGGCCATGAACTCCCCATGTCCTTGTTTTTGTAGGATAGTTTTAGTTTGTATTGGTTATTGCACAGGAACACTCCCTTACCTCCCGTACCTCTCACTCTCTCTCATACACACATTTCCACACACACTTATTGTGGCATCACTTTCCACCACTTCCATTCTTGCTTTCAGTGATTGCCTTGAGTAGAGGGATGGGTAGTACTTCCTCTTTTCCCATCTCTCTCTTCATTAAAACATTTAAAAAAAAGGGGAAAACAAAGAAATATGGCATTTTTGAGTATCTCATCTATACGCGAGGATTTGTTGAAGCTTTTGTTATCATCTCATATGTGTAACAAAATTGGGAGATCGTGAATCTCACTTTTGCCGACCTAATAGCATCATACGAAATGACTACGGAGAACAAATAGTAAATTGGATTTAACTCCCTCTGTGTCCTTTTCCCCTTCGATCATGGAATCACGCAGAACGTTAATGGTGGAAAAGGGTCATTCTTCTCTTGCTCACTTGGCCTATTCCTCTGTGTTGCATGGGGAGGTTGAGCTCATTCGAGCTCCCTCCTGTTGCTCTTGGCTCTTCTATGACGTTGGGTGCTTTGCACAGGTAGAGCTCCGCTCTACTGTAGGCCAACACCTTTACTATCGTGCATGAACACTTGGGGCGTTTTCTTTTTCTCCTCCGCAAAAAATTTGTTGCTACTCCAAACAATTCAGAGAAAGGTTTTTTTCGAAGGCTGACTGAAGCTCAATGCCATGGCGACATGAGCTTCTGTGCTCGCTTCTGCATTGTTTTCAAGTTTGTCCTCATACTTGCACCCCTACACATACCTACTCTTGCGGAGTTGGCCTCGCTTGGTCTGTTCTTATTATGCGGCAGCATTTCATCAAGGGGTTGAGCTCTTGGGCTCCCTCTCCTCGGGTTGAGCTCGTTCGTTGGTGTCTCTTAGCTTCATGCTCACAAACCTCTGAAGGTTATGGAAGCGCCCATTGCTAAAGACTCATGCTCTCTGTCACCTACCCTTAGACTGAGCCCTTCTCCTACCCTTAGATCTGCTTCGACCTGTTAGGAATGGGCCTTAGGGATGGGACGATATGAACATGGTAGGGAGGGGTTTACAACCCATCACTTCCTCATTCTCCCAGCAGGTCGAGCCATGCCCCTACTCAAATCTATTGCAAGTGGGTGTATGTGTTCTGCTCCTGATCTTTATACAACCGGTGACATCTTCTGCCCCATTTACAGAGAAAACTTTGGGTGAACAAAATTTGGCTAAACTTTGACAGGTCAAGAATAGCAACAACAAAATGGGAGTCAAGGGATACACGACACACCCCTCTCTCTATCCTAAGATGAATTAGGCCCTCCATACTTCGTGTTGAATACCATAATACAAACTGCTGCTAGAAGGGGTGAAGAAAGCATCTCTACAACCAACAAGTTTCTATACATAGAGCAGATGCATCTCAATCGACTTCTACAGTTGTTCTTTGGGTTCCCCGTGTTACCTAAAGGAACATGTGATGTGGTGATAATGTCCAAATCCTGCACCCCTTTGGTCTCTCTGATGTGCAAGGGGCATGGAGGAACCCGAGACCTATAGCTGCCGTTTATTTTGGGGTAATGTACCAGCATCTTAGTAATTGGTAACCTTCGCCACCACCGCACTACAAGGGTTCATAACCCGTGCTTGAGCATATGCTACTTCTTCCACCCCTCACTTCTTGGATACGATGGACATCTCTATTTCCATGATCAGGGAGGAAACCTAATGCTATTCCTTTTCAAAGGCAAGAATAAACTTGTGAGCTGCCGATGATGCTGCATTACCATCATCCTCAGTCCAAGAAAATCCATCATCCTCAGTCCAGGAAAATCAATCAACACCACCTGTGTAGTCAAACAGATGCTTCACTTTCAAGAAACTCAAGAGCTCATTGGCTTTACGTGCAAATTTGCTGCCCATGATGCAATAGCTAGGGCTCTTCCTGCCCTTCTGCCTAATCTGCGTTAAGGAATGCGGGGCTACCACCATAAGAATCCCGCATGATTTTTGCTACAGCTATGTGTGTGCCACAATCTGGCAGATTTGAGAGATAGGAACACATTTGAAGCTTGGAGAATTGCTGAAGAACAAGGTTCGGAAGTTATGAAAATTGGTCCAACAAGGTCATGGGCCTCTTCTGCCACCGAGCTCGGGCTCTTGGGGGAGCTTCTATGGCCACTGTCCACCTACTCTCAAAGGCATGGGACAAAGCAATCTTGTTCATTACTTTCCCCCTCTTTGTTCTCGACTGAAGGTGGCTTGTGAGCTACACTAAATGGAACACTCATGAAGCAATATGCTGCCATCACTGTATCGAGCTGTAAGAGATTTTTAGAGGATATGTTCTTCGTTGGGGACTTTTTACTTCAAACGATGAAGGATGAGGGAGTCAGGGGACCTTCATCATAGATTCTCGGACTGAAAGGCAATGCTTATGCTCGAATCACATGTGCAACCAATGTTGGTTGAAGTATCTGTACAAACTCATGTTTCCACATTAGGCTGTTTCTCACCAAGTGTCCTTAGACTATCATGTGAATCTTGGGCACCTAATCATTGTTGCTCAGTCAACTCCTTTGGATAAAAGTGCTAAATCAAGCAACATAGCACAGGCTAGAGTGCAAGGACACGATGACTGGTGGACGAGCTAATCCTAGAGCTATTGGAGGTTGGGTGGCATGCCCAGATTTTAGTCATTTCAGTTGTTTCATTGGCTTTGATGAGATACTACTATAGTTAACTGGGATAATTTTTTGCTCACTTTTAATGTGCTCATGGTGGTTGCTGCACATCACTTATAGGCTAATGCATGAAGAAAGGTAGTTCTTGGACTTTAGTGCCTACTATTGGTCTTCCAAGCAATAGGTTGTAGCTACTACACTGAGTAATGAGAAAAAAAGGTTGTTGTGGTTGTCCATGGTATAAAGACTTCAACCCAGCAGCTAGGTTGTCATCCATTTCTCTACCAACATCATGCCGGATTTTCTGGTCTCTCCTCCTTCTGCAGACTACAACATGAAAAAGATTGGCAAGCACTTCCTGAATGAGTATTTGGATCCATGTTGCTCCCAACCACTTTGTTCAGGTTGAGAGGTTTGGTGGCTTCAAATGCACCATACCTACTATTGTCAGGTTGGGAAGGATTTGCTGTGATGCACTAGATTATGTTTCGAAAGGAATAAATGCAATATCCTCCATATCAGATATATCAGGCATTTACTATTAGACTCTCACAATATGTTGCTGCAACCAAGTTTGATGAAGCCATGTGTGTTATATTCCAGAGATGTACATGCTTGGAGGAACGAGATGTTCCTTGCTTAGGGGGTAGCCAAGGCCAAAAGCCAGAGAGTTCATACGAGATGCCTACTCATGATGGCCAGATGAGTAGAGGGACCTTAGAGAGAACTCTAGATGGTGACTAGGCAAGGGCTATAAATAGGCTGGGAGGTGAGCCCTAGGCATGTCATTCTCCACTTCTCACATTTGGAGAGTGTTATATTCCAGAGATGTACATGCTTGGAGGAACGAGATGTTCCTTGCTCGGGGGCCAAGGCCAGAGAGTTCATACGAGGTGCCTACTCATGATGGCCAGATGAGTAGAGGGACCTTAGAGAGAACTCTAGATGGTGACTAGGCAAGGGCTATAAATAGGCTGGGAGGTGAGTCCCAGGCATGTCATTCTCCACTTCTCACAATGTGGGCAGCTGCTATGTTTCCAGAGCAAGGATAGAACTATGCTGAAGCTGGCTATGTGTGATGAGTGTGCCCCAAGCAACAAAGCTGGAACTTCATCACAGATTAATTTGGGTACCTGAAGGCTCCTACTATTGAATGACAACTACCTAGCTTCCTAAGATCGTGGCCTCCTATGGATTAATGGTTGCTGCTGCCTCAAACTGGTCTATCTGTCAATCAAAATCCTAGAAGTTCAAGGTGCTCGGAATACATCATGAGCTCCTTGCTCTTGGAAAGTTGGCTAAGGAATGTCCTTGCAATAGTTGAAAGCAATAACTTGGTGGCTATTGAAGGTGTGCGATTGACAAGATCCTACTAGGCTTACTTGCAACGAAATGGTCAAAATGGTATCGTGCTTAGCATGCGAGGGGTTATGGCATTCCTCAATTTCTGTGCTGGACTCAGAGAGTTGCTGGGTTCTTCTTTGATGATTTCTTATAAGTGATGTATTCCTCAAACAATCTTGTTACAGATTGTGGCTCTGAGCTTGGGGCATGCTATTCTTTTGGTCCATGTGACTATATGTTGTAGGGCAGTACCGTGACTACTGACAAATGACAAGTGGTCTTGGCTGGATACAACTGGAAACCTTGATTGTCCATGGATGTGTCTTCTTGAGATTGTCTCTAATTTTTCCTATGTGTGCATGATGTACTGAGAAGCTTGAAGTTGTGTTCTGTTGGTCAACAATTTTTTTTGGTGAATTTCCCTTTGCAGGGGATTGCTTTCTATGATAGGATTGGACCCTAGATTTACTGTTCAGTTGCTTGCCCATCTAGTTTCTGCATGGATTCTGTGGCCACAACAAGGATATACAGCTCCTAAGGATGATGCCCACTTTCCCTGTCATCACAAGGGGACATTTATAAGTGACTTTATGTGTCTGACATCTTCTTTGTACTGCCCTCTGATGATATCTAGTATCTCATTCTCTAGTTCAATAACTGATACAGAAGCCCACATGATTGTTTAAGCCTTTATGATCAAAATTATGTTGCAGGCTCAGCTCTAGTGTGATATATGGAACAAAGTTCATGCTTCTTTTCAGATATGATTACTGCCAGGATTGCTCATGAATAATGGGGTTATACTCCCAACTTGTTGGAAGGCAGCAAAGCTTAGATTGGCTTGACCCAGTTCTTGCAATCATGTGAATAACTATTGTTACTTTTCTATGATCAGGACTTCCAAAGATATCCTCAACAAGCTCTATGCACATTGGGCAAGCAAGGAGCACCTAACGCTGCTCTTCTTGATGGCTAGGCTGACTGACTCCATCTAGTGACTTAGATGGAAGTCTATTTATGAGATATGTGGCTGTAGACACAGCCTCTGCCCATAGGTAGTTTGGCAAACCCTTTTCATTGAGCATGGACCTTGCAGCTTCGACAATAGCTATGTTTCTCCTCTTTGCTACAACATTGAGTTCGGGTGTATACCTTGTAGTGACTTCCCTTTTAATGCCTCTTTCATGCAAGAAGGCATCAAATTCAAAAGAGAAGTATTCTCCTCCACCATCTGATCTGAGTCTTTTCAAAGTCCTACCTGTTTGGTTTTCAACAAGAGCAATATACTTCTTAAAGCAATTAAACACTGCATCCTTGTGCTTCATGAAAAACGGAATGGTCCACCTGCTACAATCATCTATGAAAGACACATAATATCTTGAGCCTGATATAGATGGCTCCTTACTTGGACCCCACACATCCTTGTGCACTAGATCCAAAGGATTTTGATACCAATATCCTTTCTTATTGAAAGGTTGTCTATGAGCCTTGCCGAGTTGACAAGCTTCACACTTATAAATCATGTGTTGCCTTGTGATTTAGGCAAACCAAGTACACTTTGGTCCCTGCAAATTTGTTTGAGTGTCTGTTGGCAGTAGTCAAGGAACTGAAGGACTCACAAGACAAGGAAGCCTACGAAGGGAGTCGGAGCAAAGAGAAAGCACAAGCAGACACAGTAGTCAAAGAAGATCTGGCAAGTAGGCCATTTAAATTTTTCATGCATCAAAGAGTTGGGCACACAAGAAGAAGGAGCAAGTAGGGAGCTCCAGGAAATGTATGTCAAAATGTTAGAAGAAATCCCTACAAAAATAGTGATTTTCATCACTAAAAACCATTGTAAATGCCATTTCATATTTTTGTAGCTCCATTTTGTGCAAGCCAAGGAGTCCTTCAGCTTGAGGAGCTTTAGAAGTACCTACCTATCAGTTTTCACATTTTTTAGACTCCGTTTGAACCTCCAAATAGGGCAGAGAACCTAATTTTTAACTAGGCCGGACACTAGGTCTGGACAGGGCCAAAAGCTAGTGAAAAACTATAAATAGAGCTAGAGAGCTCATTTTTGAGGTTAGCTTGTAATAGAGTTGAACTTGTATGAGCATTTTGAAAGTAATCTAAAAGAACTCCATTGCTTCTCACTCTTTGTCTTACCTTGTGTGCGCGTGTGTGTGTGTATGTGTGTGCATGTTTGTGTGCTTCTCACTCATGCACTTGTGCCTTCACTTGCTCGAGGTCATCATACCATCCTCACGTCTTCCCGGATTGACATTAAAGGAGGTGCTACTCATCATTGAGCTACACCAAATTTTGGCACCGTTGCCGGGGATCGAGCTTTGAGGACGAGCGTGTGATGGTAAGACATAGAGTTGAGGCGTTGGAGTCATAGGTATTTTCTTCACTTTTGTCTATTTTCTTTTGTTTTTCTCATCACCATCATCATCCTCACCATCTCCCACATCCATCTCCATCATCGCGAAAATTTCAGTTTTTGGTCATATCACCCCACCCATACCATTTCCCTCATTTCACTTGTGAGAGAGAGCGTTTGTGTGCTTGTGATTTTTTGTGTTTTTCGAGATTTTCTACAAGAATCAGCATCCCCAGCAGCTGCACCAGCTCCAGCAGGTAAAAAATTTGACTCTGCGGGTCCCGAGGTTTTGACCTCTGTCAATCGCGACCGACAAAAAAATTGACCTTCTTGCAAAACTAAGTGCATAAATGTGATGTATAGGCCTAGAGCTTTGTTGCTCTAAGGGTTGCCCATAATTCTTCTCATGCTATGGCATCCTTTAGCCCTCGTGAAAATACCTTCTTTTTGTAAATTAGGAGATGTCCATGTGAACACTCTCCTAAAACCCCTTTTTGATATTTCCTCTAGTCTATGGTATTGAAGCCTTTTTTGAAAACTCCTTTTTGCACAAGTACCAAAATCCCCACGTACGAAATCTCACGCGCTCTCTCTCTCTCTAGGTGGTTAGTCCCATATCACATAAAGATTCTCTTTTTGATTTAGCACATGTGGTCTTTTGACCACATGTTTTTATTCACATATGCCTCACTTCTCTATATAAAGAAGAGCCTCATTTGTAAAAAGGGAGGTCCCTTGGCCATGGCCTTGGCCTCCATTTTGGTAATGGAAGAAGGTGTCATTTGCTACTCTCCTGTTTCCTTGTGTGCAAGGCGATGATCTTGGTGTATGGATTTGCATGTGTGTGTGCATGGTTGGGAGGATGTTCCCCTTGCTCCTTGTGATGTTGGCCATTGTTGCCATTGCTCCATGAGCGTGGGTGAACCTGTCCTCTCATTCTTTGCCCCAACTTGGAGAAACTTCTCACTTCCATGTGAGGCGGCTAGGGTTTGTTGTTCCCCTTTTCTCAACAATTTGGCACCGTTGCCGGGGACGTCGGCCTTTAGCCGTTGGTTTTTCCAAGTTTGCGTGTCTATATTTTGTGAGATGCACCTTGACACTTGGAGGAGGATGAATACGTGTGGCCTTCGGTTGGCCTAGGGTACCTCTCTTCTTTTAATTTTTGAGTAGTTTTAGTTCTTTATTTCTGTTTGAAGCACAAGAAACAACCCCGTAATTCCCCTTCCTCTCTTCCTCACATACACACTCATGTGGCATCATTATCCATCATCACCACTTCTCAGATATGCTTTGGGATGAGGGGTGGGTAGTTTCGTCGTCATTTTCCCTCCCTTTTCTCATTTTTAAGAACAAAAAAAAAGGTGGAAAAGAAGTTGGAATATCTATTTTTATGCACTTGAAATCAATAGCTTCGACTGCGTGCAGACAAAGGAGGCTCCTTTTTCCATAATGTCTTTCTCCCTCTCCTTTTTTTCATTTAATCGTGGGCAGAGTTGGCACGAGAGAAGGTTATGGCAGACCACCGTACGCATATGAGTTAAAAGTTTGGAACCCCCACTTCCCCATGATCTCTATCCTTTTTCATTCATGAAAAATTTGGCCTTACTCCCTCTGGCTCCCGAGCTCTTGGTTGTCCTTCATCGTCCCACAGCCTCTGCTATGGCTATGGCGGGGTGAAGCTTCCGATTCTCCCTCTGATGCATTTGTTGAGCATTGTTGCATCTGCCTTCAGGTTGTGCCTGGGGGGAGCTCGGGCTTGGCAGCTCGTGTGCTTATCTGTCACTGTAGCATTATTTCTTGTTGAGGCATGCATGGCTCCTACGGGGGAGCAATGGATTGATCGTAGCTCTATGCATCTCTGTCTACCCCAAAGAATTCTTTTCTTGTGACTCTCCATGAGGGTTTTTCATCACATGTTTGAGCAGTGCTGCTTGTCGGGATCAAAGTCTCTGTGCTCCCCCATCTTCTTGTGCTCCCCCATCGTCTTGCGTGTGCGGGTATGAGGGTTCTGCGGTCACCTCTCATCCTTGCTTCCATGACTACCCAACCTCGATATGAAGCTTCTTGCTAATAAACAACGCATGTGTATTCTGCTCTTGGGGATGATCATGACTTCCCCTTCCTGTCAGGTATGTGATGTCCTCGCCTGTCATTTCTGCAAGAGTTGTCTGTGGGTCATGCCTTGCTCACCCTTGTGGCGGACATCCGGATTTCACATCTCTTCAAGTGAACTGAGTCACTTTCCTTGGACGTTACTGCTAGGGGTCAAGACTACTCGGTGCTTCCCCTTGCATTGGCTAGCTCGCTGCTTTCTGGGGAGCCTTTGTTCTGGCCTCATCATTGGGGTAGGTGGAGCTCTACTCCCCTAGCTGACGAGCTTTCCCCTCAAAAGGGTGGCCTATGTTGTCTGTCGCAGAACGCATGAAGGCAAACTATATATCTAATGTGTTTTTGCAGAAGAAACCCCTCTGTACTGACGATGTCACGATGGGGTTTTCGAGGCATGGGGTTAACAGTGTAACTCTCACGTCGGCAGCTTATAGATGATTTTTCAGTACAATATGAGGAGGATAAACGTGTCCCATTAAAAGGCATCAGTATGCACACTTTCTGTGACTGTTGTTCTTTAGCATGATAAAGTTCATGGTGCTGTGCACAGTAAGCATTTTGTTGTAACCTTTTCATCGGATGTTGTTTCTTTCCAAGATAATTGTCATATGCTCACCCCTCTCAGAACATTGTGATTATAACATGCAAACAGCTTTGCTGCACCTTTTTATCTCAAATCCTTGTGATTATTGTAATTATTGTGATTATACAAAGATTTTTTGTTATTACGAGCGGATGCTGTTGGTTCCATGCGCCTTCACGAAGTGGTCCCATCTGCTACTAAATGCTATGACTTCACAAAAGTACAACTTGGATAAAAGGTTCAAGCACTTTATTCATGTTGTCTAGGTTTGAAAAATATGGAACCTGAAGTAGTGTTTGAGGTAGAAAGGTTTGTTCATGGCCTTGCGTTTGTGGTTTTCTTGGAAATTTAGAGGGCCCTATGAACTTTGTTGGCTACAGATATCAAGCTTGAACCTTTCATAAAGCTCTTTACTCAATATTTTCGTTTGGGATTTCAATCTCAAGGACTTTGGCCTCCACTTTATCATTGGATTCTCATTTATGCTTAATCAAAGGTTTGCGAAATGACTCATGATTCTTGCGATTGCTAGATGTGGTGTTCCCAAATGCCTATGATCATCGGTGATTGTTACACTTAAGGATTATGTCTATCTCCAATCTTCACTTGGGAGATATGCCAAAATTTATTAATGTTGATGATTGATATTTGTTGTGTACAGATGGAAGCAGAAAAAGAAAAATGCTGACTTTGGGACATCAGAGATTGGGAAGTGTGATTATGACTTGTATATTTGAATGCGCCTAGGTCCTTTATATTGTGCAGGTTTGGCAGATGCAGCTCGGACTTATGGTGTTGGTGGGATACAGAAACATTCTAGACTTGATGTGTCCTTTTCAAGTGCTGCACTTGAAAGATAGGATGGCCTTGCTTCCTTGAACTGAAATGAATTTTCTGTTGGCTTTTTGTGATTGCCCTCTCTGTATTGTGGCCAATTTACCTTGAGTAATAATTGGGTGGTTGTTCTTTGGAATGTTTTCTGATTGGTTCTATGCTTGTTGTATTCCATGAATTATGTACACTTCATATAAATAATGCTACACAGTACTTGGGCTTGTACTTGCGTTCCTCTCCCTCCATTCCCCACTCTTTACCCATCCCGGTTAGTGACCTCCATCACAACTCTCGTGGGTGACCCTATTTGGACCCTTCTGACTACTGTGAGGCATTTCCACTACATCATCGTGCTCATCCAGATGTGCTCGAGGGATACTATTTAGTTTATTGTGTATTGAGTCCTTGAGCTTTCTTGGCCACAAGATCTTTCAGCTTGATGCTCGCAAATGAATATGTCTGGACTTTGAGAGTTCCTTTGGAACTTACTCATCTAGGAATACTTGCTTCTGAATCTGGACTAATTTTGGGATGAGAATGTCCACAACCCCTTCCTCACTCAGACTCCTTGATTAACTATATTTTGGGGTCTTTTTTGGTCTGTTCTCATTTTTCCAGACAAAAGGTTGATGGTATGGGTGGTGTTCTGCCTCACTTAGGGGTTGAATGTGGCACTGATAGACTTTTCTTGTGATTATGCTTTGACTGTGCACAAGCCAAAATTTTTCTTGGATATTGGTTGAATTACTCGAGGTCATTATACCTGAGGAATATTGAACAACTATATGACTTCGAGGGAACTGAGCTCTAAGTGTTTTAGTTTTATAAACTCAATTGCTATACAAGATGAACTGAAGGGGTGCTTGGATGCTCCTATCATGATTTCACTAATTATCTTGTTGGGTGATCTAATCACCTTGAACGAAGCCTTTAGATCTAATTTTCATTCGTAATGACTTCAGGAGATGGCACTCTTCAAATTACTTATTGTGCTCAAATCTGTCTTTTCTTTGTGTGATTGCAAACCCAGAGGAAATACAATGATGGCTCCTAGGAACAGAATTTCTCGTGCTTTGTAAAATGATTTACTAATGTGAATAATGTAGGACAAAAAATGAAGACATACACCCGCACTAACTGAGCTGTGGTGTGCTGAAAAACTTTGACAGATTTTGAATTGTTGAAAGATAACTTGTTTTCTTCATATGGTCGGTGGTGATTGCATGCATTCACTTGTGTTCATGAAAAGGACGATTGTGGCATCAACTAGTTGAAGTAGCAATAAGTTGTGTCCACCTCCCTAACCTGCGTGCAGAAATCCGAAGGCCTATTGTAGACCTAGAAGAAAGAATCACAGTTGTGCATGAACTCCATGATTAATGACTGGAGTAGAGGCCAGTATTAAGCAATGACCATGCATGTTGATAATGATCTTGCAGGACACAGGTTACGATCTCTGGAATTGTCATATATGCAAGGGCCCCTTGTTTTGAAATGACAAATGTGTGTGTTTTGATTATGAAACATTGAATGAGTTTTTTGCTCCCTCTGAACTGTCAAAGGAACTCCAGATCGAAATGGATGGTTGACTATATTTCAGGATTGACCTAATATAATTTCTTCTGTATGATCTTAACGCTTGGAAGCTCCAATTTATAAGCTTTAATTGCACAAAATGTGATCCACCTAGTTGCTCAATTCATTCTCCAAAGTAGTCACATCTTTCTGGGCTCCTAGACCGTGAATAATTGACTAGTGTACCTTTCGGTAATGGCTTAGGGTGCAGAATGCTGGTACTTCAAGAATGTTCACTATGATATGAGCATATATTCATCAAAGGAAAGTTACTGGCACATAGGGGTAGCTTTGTTGATTCTGACCCATTTGGGACTGTTTGATTGTAAAGGCTACGAGTGTTTTTTTTTGCCAGGGAAGTCACTCTCTGGTTTCACAATGCTCATAAGGTTCTCATTTAAAATTTGTTTCACTTCTTTGCTTAGGTGATTGGAAGCTTTGCATGTGCAAAACAAACCTCATGCTGATTCTATTTTGCTATTCTCCATTTGCATACTGTACAGGATGATGAAACATGGTACTAGAATCACTCTAAGATCATCGATGCACCCACACCATGGGCAGAGCCTTATTGGTTGTTTGCTTAATAACGATGGAAATACAGAAGGGATCTTCATTTGCTTAGAAATTGCTCTAATTTGTACAGGTCAAAGAGGAGGGTAACTGTGGCTCTTAATTTACATGGATAACTACTGATCCATCTTCTGCTAAATACTTGTATGATTAGAATAACCTTACAGGGTTAACACCAATTTTTAAATTGAACATGTGTCCCAGGATTGTGGCCCTCATTTCCACTTCCTCTATTTTGTAAGGATTGATGTGCACTTGGTTAAAACGTTCAGGTTTTGTGTCTCTGACAGGAAAAGGAAAACTCATTTTGAGAACTTGAAGACCTAATCTGACTTAATGTCCCCTGAAGTGGAAACTAAATTTGAAGTGAATGTTTATCTCATTTTTAGATGCAGCCTACTTGCTCTTTTGTATGTCATTTCATGTTTGGGAGCTTCTGGTGAAGGCATTTCCAGCCTTACCAAAGACTGCCTAATGGGAGGAATGCTGGGCTGACTGCCCCCCAAGGGGATTGTGTCGCTCAGCTTTGAAGATTGAAGATTTGCAGCTTGAAGTAAAGACTGAAGACTTGCAGCTTGAAGCCTTGCAGACTGAAGAATTGCAGATTTTGAAGACTTGAAGATTTTCAGACTTGAAAGACTCTACCTTGGGTCGATTCAGCTATGTATGCTCTTCTCTTAGCTTTGTCGAGGACGACAAAGTCTAGGAGGGGGAGGAGTGTTGCTCTAAGGGTTTCCCATAATTTTTCTCATGCTATGGCATCCTTTAGCCCTCGTGAAAATACCTTCTTTTTGTAAATTAGGAGATGTCCATGTGAACACTCTCCTAAAACCCCTTTTTGATATTTCCTCTAGTCTATGGTATTGAAGCCTTTTTTGAAAACTCCTTTTTGCACAAGTACCAAAATCCCCACGTACGAAATCTCACGCGCTCTCTCTCTCTCTAGGTGGTTAGTCCCATATCACATAAAGATTCCCTTTTTGATTTAGCACATGTGGTCTTTTGACCACATGTTTTTATTCACATATGCCTCACTTCTCTATATAAAGAAGAGCCTCATTTGTAAAAAGGGAGGTCCCTTGGCCATGGCCTTGGCCTCCATTTTGGTAATGGAAGAAGGTGTCATTTGCTACTCTCCTATTTCCTTGTGTGCAAGGCGATGATCTTGGTGTATGGATTTGCATGTGTGTGTGCATGGTTGGGAGGATGTTCCCCTTGCTCCTTGTGATGTTGGCCATTGTTGCCATTGCTCCATGAGCGTGGGTGAACCTGTCCTCTCATTCTTTGCCCCAACTTGGAGAAACTTCTCACTTCCATGTGAGGCGGCTAGGGTTTGTTGTTCCCCTTTTCTCAACAAGCTTCATGAATATGTGCTTGAAATTCTAAAATTCCTCAGTTTTCTGTCAATCGCGATTGACAAACCATGACGGACACTTGCCGACCGACAGAATCTACGCGTGACACATGTCAATCGCGATCGAGCCATCAATCGCGATCGACCAGTCAATCGCGACTGACAGCCCTGACGAACCTATCAATTGCGACCGACCCAGTCAACGACTGCTTGACCACGACCGACTGAACACTCGCGACGGACCTGTCAATCGTGATCGACACATCAATCGCGACTGACAGAGTCAACGACCCTTTGACCATGATCGACTGAAAATTTGGGCCACGTGTCCATCGCGATTGACCCATCGATCGCGACTGACAGCCATGACGGACCAGTCAATCGCGACCGACACGTCGATCGCGATTGACAGAGCTTTCGATCGCGATTGACGAGCAAATTCGGCCAATTTTTTAGGATAAAAATAGTGGTCTAATTTTGGCAATTTGCGGGGAGCTTTTAAGGGCTAGTAGAGCTTTGTGAGGCCGGCACCCAAAGCATTTTGAGAAGTCCTGTCTGCCTGTTAACCTGTTTTAAATCCTGTTTTAGCCCAAAACCTTGAATTGACATAACTTTCTCATAAGAAACCCGTTTGCTGTGATTCTTGTTTTGTTGGAAAACTGTGACTATTAGATAGGGTAATTTGAAGTTGATCATATCTCGGGGTAGGAAAAACTGAGGGTCCCTTGGGATTGTTTCCCATAAAGGCAAAAGGCAATTTGGTCAGTGAATTACATGCATGGAAGTGATCTGTCTGTCAACTGAATTCAATTCTTGAGCTAATTGTGGACTTTTTCACGTTCTTTGAGAGCATCAAAGGGCACTCAAAGCAAGAGTAAGTGCAAGCTTGGGAACACGCTTCCTGGGCACACAAGGGCAACCAAGGGAAGAAACTCAAGGTTGGAAATTCTCAACGCCCTCTGTCAATCCCTAACATAGGCTAAGTACGGATGGAGGTTTTGATTAATTAAGGATACGTTAAGAACGACCAAGTCCAAGAACTCTAATCACTCAAGTGCAAGTGTTAGGAGATTACAATTGCAAAACAAACTAAGGGAAAAGAATTTAAATCGAGCGACCACACTCAAAGTACGATAAAACTTAAGTGTTCCTTGCGATGAAGATTAATTGGACAAGAAGTGACACCCTAGGGGCAATTAAAAAAGAACGAGTGACTAATACAAAAGAACTCAGCAACGCAAAGTGTACTTGGGAAAAATTTGGGATTATTCAATTGGGCTTATGAACCTTAGATCAGGATGACACCTAGGGAGAGATAGACAAAGTCTTAGATCTTCAGAGGCTAGTGTCAATCATACTGCTAGGTCTTGGGCCCAGCAGTTGAGCCATCATTCGTACTACCCTAGTTCTGAGATGAGCGAGTCTGAGATGTCCCACAGTATGGAGAGACCTACAGGAAGCTCCGGAGTGCCATATTTACATAGGGTAGAAGGCCCTTACAAGACGCAACTCGAATACCTTAGGACCAACCGATTAGGTGCTAGCATCTATGAGGACGGCCTAGGAAGATCTGTGGTCCAGATTAAAAACCTTGACCAATCCATTGGACTAGAACATCCAGCGGTCAAGTTTGAAAATGGAGCATACTTGGACAAAGAAGGGACAATATATGTAGTCACCAGTTATCCAGATAGGACAGATGAATTTGGGAATGTGATCCCAGAAACGGACTTAGGTGACCTGGAGCAAGGAAACATAGGTGTAGAACCTAGAACCCCCCAAGGCAAATGTGTTCTCACTAGGATTATCACACCCGAGTGGATTCCCCAAGACAATAAGAGCATAGATCTACTCTTGAACCGAGAGACTGATGAAGCCTTTTGGAGGTATAGATCTGATCAGCCGAATGAGGTAGGAACAATCATGATATATGAGTTCAAAGATCTTGATAGTCCAGGCAGAGTGACCTACTTAGATCACGCTTCAGAGAGGGTCTTTGTGGTTACAAAAAATGATAGGCATGCTTATACTTGGAAAGGTGAATTTATTTTCCCCCAACCAAGGTCTAATGTATCCTTTGGTCACCCCGGAGCTGGAACAGGCCCAAGCTCATGGAGCTCAAAGAGACAGACATAGAGATAGACCTAAGGTAAGCTTTGCCAACCCAGTGGGAAGAGAAAGAACGAGAACGGACACAAATAGAGCGGAACCTGAGGGACTTAGAGCCCCAAGGAACCAAAGGAATGCTGATGATTTCCCTCTGCCAAGGCCTAGGGAACACACCAGAACCTTGAGACCTACACAACTGGTTAAGTCCATGAAGAACTACTTCGATGGCACAGGAGACCCATATGATCATGTGGCCGAGTTTAGGCAAGTCTTGAGAGCCGAGCAAGTTGAGGACCTATCCACGCAGTATAATGACTTTGGTCTAACCCTTAGGAACACAACCTTAATGTGGTTTCAACCATTGAATGAGAGGCAGTTTAGGAGCATAGACCAACTCTTAGAGGCTTTCATCACTGAATTCTCTAAAAGTGGCATAAGGCATAACACTTCCTCATTGATACACAGCTTCAAGCAAACCCCTCAAGAGACTATGAGACTTGCAGGAAGAAGATTTAGGCAATATCTTGAGAGATGCCCTGTTCCTGAGTTACCCACACCAGCCAAACAAGTGGCTTTATTCTTGGATGGATTGCTAAGTACCAAATTGAGGTCATATGTGTACTTGAAGGACCCTAGGACTATAGAAGAGTGTGTACGCATGTGCATCGACATCGAGGATAACCTAGGGGAGGAGTTAGAGCTTTCCAAAATCTACAAAGATTCAGATAGTGTCTCTAGCCTCTCTTCCTTGCAATCCACATCAATTGAGGAACTCATGGAGAAAGTAGCTCAAAAACTAAGTGTCACTAGCAAACAAATCCCAAGGTTTGCCCCAGTAAAGAGGTGCTATACTTGCGGTGGTGACCATATGGCGAACGTATGTCCCATCATGGCTCAACCCCAAGTGAACCCTAGCAGCCAATATTGCACCATAGAACGGAGATACACAAATCACACAGCACAAGACTGCCCATACAATAAGCAAGCAGTTAGGCAAACCTACCCTCAGCCCTATCCACAACAGGGAAGATACCAGAACCAGTACCCTCCACAGCAATATGGTAGACCACAGCAATCCTATCAACAACCCTACCAAAACCAACAAAGGCCTCAACCCGTGTTAGCTCAACAACCTCCAACCCCAGCTAATGTGATTCCTGTAAAGTATGCAGCTTCTGAGGAAAATTTGAATAGAGCCATAGTCCCAGTGACTCCATTGCTCTCAGAAAGTGACCCGAGTGATCATAATTTTGATTCCACTCACATAGATAGTCCACAGGCTTACTACATGCAGTCGCCTGAACATGGTGAGTCTTACTATAGTGAAGAACCGAATGAACCTAGTTGGGAGCCTGATTACACAAATGTCATGTACGCAAATCCCAACACTAGACCTCAACCTAGATAGGTAAGACCCCCATTCCCTAGGGGACCATGCTATAGATGTCAAGGAGATCACCTCATTCGTGATTGCCCAATGCTTACATCTATACAACCACAGTCAGTAACAATACATGGCTTTTGTCAAGATTGTGGAAAGGAGCATCTCTTACGAGATTGCCCAAAGAATCCCAATAATATGCCAAAAATAACTCCAATTAATGTTATTGGCTTAGTTATAGACTCAACAGGAAGTGTCACTTCCACTGCACCAGTGCAAGTGGTCACTAGAGCCCAGGCTTTGCAACAGAACCTAGGAATAGGTCAAGAGAAGAGTGCAGAGGTTAGTGAAACCGAGAGCATAGCCAAGAAACGGTCGAGAGCCTAGAGGGATAGCCGAGAGAGAATGAAAAGACAATGGTCTAAAAAGATGAGCGACTTAGAAGAAAGCATAAGAGAAACAAAAGCCAAAATTGTTGAACTCACCTCCCAAACAAACTCTCACATACCACCACCACCCTCATTTCCATGACCATCTAACCCACCATCTGTCCACCTACCTCAGACCATCCCACCACCCCCTAGAGTAGGATCAGTATTAGCTGACCCCACTCCTGAAGACATAGACATGATGCTTAAGGCATATCAGGCCAGAATCCAAGAAGGGCCAAATGTGATGGATCATGACAAGTGCTACCCTAGAGCTGACTTAGAGATAGAAAGAACCAAGCTGTGCACAAAAATGGTCGCGTTGGCTCAGACCATGTTTGAAGCCAGTCGCCTCTTCAACTACTCTGGCTCAGCTAAGACACAATTGCACTTGGATGGACTCCTAGAGAAATTAGAGAGCATAATTGCAAGATCTACCAAGGAAGAAAAAAATCAAGGAAGAGATGAGGCAAGCAAAAGAATAAGCCTTCCCCCACAGGAAGCTTTTGTGCCCAATTCCATTGAACTAGACACCTCCTCTTCTATGAATAGGTACACACCAAAATTCCTACGAGAGATTCAAGAAGACAAATGGGCTAATGAAAGTGAAGTCCCTCCTCCCATTGAACTTGTGGATGACACACATGATCAATTCCCACAAGATATTCCTTCCATTTATGGAGAGCAGGAGAGTGCACAAAGTCAAGAGAGGTTAGACTTCGAGTCTAACTCCCTACAGGAATTACCCCATTTCACGGGTCCATGGGAAGACAAGTCTACTTGTATGAGAGCACCCACGGTCATGGTAAGAAACGAAGACTCAGTCATACCTAGGAATACGGAGGTAGTGAAAAATACTAAGGTGCAGTGCAACCTCACTTTAGAAGAGCTACTCAAAGTTAGGCCAGAATTATGGAAACACGTAGCTAACCAAGTGCCAGAAGTAGTGAAACCCCGTTCCCAGGTAGGTTCTCATAGAACAGTACCAGAAATTCCTCTAGACAAGACCAGGAACCTCTCACAGAAGAAATGCTAAGCCGACTCAACACTGCTAAGAAACGCAAAGAAGAAGAAAAACGAATTCGAGAAGAAGCTCAAGCAGAAGCTTTAGAACGCATTAGAAGGATGAAGTTGAGACGACAGGGTAGGGATCAACCTAGGATGGGTGCCTATGAGGATCCAGGATATCATGTGGCAATGTGTGAAGTCTCAGGAATAAGTTCCCAAAGAATAATCGATCGACGCCCTTTTGTGACCTTAGAGATAGGACAAGGAGTTAGTGCAAAAAGTGTGCGAGCATTGATTGACTCAGGTGCAGCCACTAGTGCGGTGAGACTCTCTTACTGTCACGAATTGAAATTAAAAGTCAATCCTATAGAGGCATATGTCATAGGATTGGGAGGTGTGGAAACCCCTTGCATAGGCAAGGTGGAACTTCCCCTCTACATTCAAGACGTTTTAATGACAGTTAAAGTACTAGTGTGTCAAGATGAGGACCTCACTGAGCCTCTAGTCTTGGGTCAAGACTGGATATATGACCATGCAGTCAACTTAAACCTAAGAAGTGGACTTCTTCAGGTTTGGGTCAATGAGATATGCATTATAATTGAGCTGGATAATGAAGCACTCAAGGAATTAGGCAAGGCACACACTCCTGGTCCTTCCAGGAGTACACATGAAGATGACCGTGTTGTTCTTGTCCAAAACTATGTGATGCAGAGGAATGATGATCCCACTAAAGAAGTCAAGGACGCAACGGAACTCCCTTCTTTTCCAAAGGCAAGAGGAATGAAGCAACTAAAGTCAGATCAAACACAGAAGGAGCAGAGTACTACCTAAGCTGGAGGCCAAAAGAATGTGCGAAGCAAGATGTCTCAACCCTTGAAACAAGTGTGGGTGCGGAAAGGCGAGCATCCGGTTGCGATCAAGCCAACAACATGGGCTAAACTTCTTATTAGTAATCAACAACACGACACTAATAAGAGGTCTTTCAAAAATTCTTCTACGAAAGGGAAGTCTATTTGGGTACCCAAGCAGTCGATGAAGGCGGGCCCACAATCACGAAAAGTTTGGGTGCCTAAGGCTTGCTTGCAGGCGCAAATAGCTACACAGAGACCACACCCTGTACAACACGGTTCACCCACGCGAACAGCAGATACCCACTCTTGTTTAACACGCATGAACACATATTCGCCCATGAGCACGAACAGACTCATTTGTAAATGGGTCCCTAAAAAGCCTCATTTCCAAGCAGACATACTCATAAAGCCCTCCAGAGTCTCCACAAAACCAAAACCGAAAGCCATCCACTGTGTTTGGCAGCTTAAAACTTGTAATAAACCCCCGACCCCCATTTGTAAATTCATCTCCCCTTGCTAACTACATCACTCATACACTGCATCTTTCCATCTAGCTCTTAGGACTATCCATTCATTAACTATACACACAGTCATCGAGCACTCACTGATCGACTAACTCTTCATTCACCTCCTGTTAATGTTGTAATGGGGACAAAAATTGTTCTACCTTGTCCTTTACAATGTTAACGCATGCTTCTATATTCTCACAGAACTAGCAAGCAAGCTGTAACATGGCAAAAACCGGAGGCACCAGTTCCCGGGTAGGGTCTAGCACACAGATTGTGGACATTGAAACCCTCCTCCTTGAACCCCAACTCACTGAGAGGCCTCAAGAACTTCAAGCGGTGCATGTGCTCCCTATTCAGGACCCTCCTCAAGGACACACTTCTCAAGTGGGGAAACACGCTCATTGGTTTAGTGATGTCACAGGGCCATTGGGTGATGGCACCTACTTTTGGGAAGCAGAAATTGAGTTCAATGGCAAATGGGGACGCTACCATTTCTTCACTCGCGAATTTGAGAAATATCAGAATGCGGAAGTAATGCGATCGGTATGGACCAAGGCGGGCTTGGATAGCTATTCCAGAGCACATTTGCCTAAGCCAAATTTCCTATGTTGCTCCTATTTTATCAGTACCATCACTCCTAGCAGGGCCAAGGGAGGCGATAGTACTTTTGTGCTACCCTCACTGTTGTCAGGCCACGAACTCAAGAGATTTAAACTGACCCTCAATCTGGTACGGGAAGCATTGAACATGCAAGGTATGCATATTCTCACTGAGAAAGAAACAATGGTTCCAGGCAGGATGAAGCATAAGGATCTCAATAAATTGAAGGACATGGTAGCAATGACACCTACCATTGCTCTCCACCTACGAACAATCATGCAGCACTTTGCTTTTCCCGCCCAAGAACGCTTCACTATGCCACCAAAAAAGATATGGTTCAGCTTGTACTTGGCGGAGACAGAGAATCTCACCATCAATATACCACATTGGAGCATAGATCAGATCCACCTAGCCCATCAACGATGGAATAAGAAACAGAAGAATGTGCTTCATGGATGCTGTGCTCTGACAAGAATAATTTACAGGTGCTTAGCGTACGATGTGTCCATTCAAAGAGCACTAGTATGGTCTAGGGCCCAAGAATTCCAAAGATGGCTATCAACGGCGGGTCCTCCATCAAAGAAAATGAGAGGGGGAGTTCAATTACCATGTGCTCAAGCCAGGGGAGCCACCACCACACCAGAGGTGACCCCTCCCCAAACGCGACGTGTCCGACCATTTACCATTCGCCTACCCAGACCAAGTGCAGAAGGACCCAATCTGGTATTTCCTCTGATTCCATCGGACTTGGAGTTCCCACAAGGTTATACCCTAGCCGATTTGACAGATGAAGAAATTGCCCGCTTGATCAATGAGTCTAACCTGGAGACAGAAGCAGAGCAGACCCAAGGACCACAACCCACTACTACAACTTCAGCCCCGACCCAACCGACAGTAGTAGAAGTAGAAGAGGATGATGAAGAGACAGAAGAAGAAGAAGCCAACGAGGAGTATGATCAAGAATATGAAGAACTTTCAAAACTAGCAAGTGCCCCAACCTACTCGGCCCAAATAAAAAGATTGTATGAAACCATGAAGCGAGTCCAAGAACAACACAAACTGTCGCTCGAGACAGGAAAGGTGCTCATGAGCCAAATGTTAGCCGAGGAAGGTGTCGATGACATGTTTATTGAATCAATGAACCTGCACGCTGACGCGGTAGGTTTAGATGAGGCTGTTCATGCAGCCATGGCTTATATTCATCAATTTGAGAAACGAGTGCCTACTCGCCCCATGCGATCTGGCAAACAAATCCACATCAATGTATCAGAACCAAGAGGTAACACACAAACAGAAGAACATCAAGCGGAACCACTCTCACCACCCACCTCACCTCTCACTACACAAGTCACCTCACCACCTGGCACTACCACGCCTATTTCTGCCATTACCACATACGTCATGGGAATTCCTCTCTCTCCCGGCATCCAATTCAGAGGAGTTACCATGCCCACTTTCACAACACTCTTCACAAATATCACATCCACCCCACCCACTGTCCCCATCTACACAGTCACACACACGTTCGACACAATGGAAACATCACCATCCACAGCACCACTCCCTCCCCCCACGCAGCCTCAATCTCCCATACCCCCTCCACCTACCTCACCACTTGACTCCATAGCATTCACAACTCCCTTCCCCTTCCCCATTCCCCCTGCATCTTCATCTTTCCCTGCATCGTTTGATGTAAATAGTATATTCATGGCATTACATCAATGTGTGTATCAACTTCAGAGTGAATATCAGGCTCTCGAAGACCGTCATCATCAACTGACTACGAATCATCAACAACTATAGAGACGGCTTACAATTATAGAAGAAGAAAATGCAGACCTCAATCAATGTTACACCACACTCGAGCAAGCTCATCAAACCCTGCTGGAGACACCCCAACCATCACAAGTGCCAGGTGTCAAACAACTCGAAGCCTTACTGGAGGTCTACCAAACAGATAATCTAAGAGTCCGACGTAATTTGACTCTACTGAGAAAACACATGGCTACAACCCTTGAAGAAAACAAGCATCTGCAGAAGCAAAATGAAGAAAACCTGGAAGCTGCCATGGAAGGCTCTCCCCACGAGATCGACCCAGAACAATTCAAAGCAGTCTCCTCAGAAACAATGAAGACAATCTTGGAAAGCTATGCCGATCTATTAGAAGCACATGATGATTTGGAAAAGGAACAGGATGCGCTACGCCGCCAGCTCAGGGAACAGGAGGCACAACCCAAAATCATAGAGACAACCACGACTTCAGAGGAAGTAAATGCATTAACAGAGCAGGTGGCACAATTGCAGAAGAAGTTACTGGAATATGAAAGACAGCCCTCTCCAGTTGTAGAACCCGAGCCAGATGAATTGGTACCCATTGAGGTGGACGAATCGTAAGAGGAACCATATGTTCCTATGCCGATGCTAGGAGGTCAGCAAACCTCAGAAGGAATGGACACCTTGGAAGTCGAAGTACCCGAATGGCTTCAGACACTCGAAAAGAGAGCGAAAACCCATGAAGATCGAGTGGCAATCCAAATCCAATCAATGGCCAAATTAGAAGACACTATCATAAAGTCAGAGTATTTCCGCAGTATGTCCCATCACAGATGGATAGGCACCAACGATGATTAGTATGTGCCTTATTGTGTACTCCTGGCATATTACAACGCAGAGATTCAACGAGGATGTGGCAAGGCTCCAACCTTTGCCACACAATTTGGGCCCGATGATATCCCAGAGAGTGCTAAAAAAGGATCCATTCATCAACCCACCTGGAGGATCCGTCTTCTTGAGACCTATCCCGAGATGGTTCGTACTTGGACTAACATGCCACTCTTTATTAAATACAATCCTTGTTATGTTCCAGTCTTCCGTAGACGCACCTGGCCCGAATTTACCATTGCTGTAAAGAATGTCAAAGGTTGTGAAAAGTGGTTAAATTATGTCTATCTAGCACCTCCACAAGGACCTCCTACTATTGCTTACATGATTTCTACAATCCATCACTGGAGCATTCGCCTACGGAACACCCTTGGTGTGATGGCACAGATGTGCATGAAGATCTTCGAATTAATGCTCATCAAATTCAGGCCATTCAAGAATATCATGGACCCCCACTTTTCAAGAGTTGGCTTCACTACAGGCAACCAAGATCTGGTATATGACATGAGCACTACCCCCTCAATAAAGGTAGTATATGCCTGGCACGCAAGAATAAAATACCTCCCAGCATGCTTCAAGCAGACCTTCGAGGAGATGTTCATCATGGGGTTTTGGGAATATCACTCAGAAATATTTGTACCCAAGCCCTCACATCTCCTCCAACTATTCGTTGTGGAGAGGACCAACCACTCAGATCAATTGCGGGTGCCCCATCCATACGTCCCAGGTCCAGTGGATTGGGATGCATTGTTAACAGACCTAGCACGGGGGCTACGATTAGAAGAACACCACCTTGCTTCCGATGTGGTTCAATATTATGTCCAACGCACAGCTAGACAAGGGTCTATCAGAGACGACAGACGCGAGAGAGGGGGGGTGTTGGCAGTAGTCAAGGAACTGAAGGACTCACAAGACAAGGAAGCCTACGAAGGGAGTCGGAGCGAAGAGAAAGCACAAGCAGACACAATAGTCAAAGAAGATCTGGCAAGTAGGCCATTTAAATTTTTCATGCATCAAAGAGTTGGGCACACAAGAAGAAGGAGCAAGTAGGGAGCTCCAGGAAATGTATGTCAAAATGTTAGAAGAAATACCTACAAAAATAGTGATTTTCATCACTAAAAACGGTCATTGTAGATGCCATTTCATATTTTTGTAGCTCCATTTTGTGCAAGCCAAGGAGTCCTTGAGCTTGAGGAGCTTTAGAAGTACCTACCTATCAGTTTTCACATTTTTTAGGCTCCGTTTGAACCTCCAAATAGGGCAGAGAACCTAATTTTTAATTAGGCCGGGCACTAGGTCTGGACAGGGCCAAAAGCTAGTGAAAAACTATAAATAGAGCTAGAGAGCTCATTTTTGAGGTTAGCTTGTAATAGAGTTGAACTTGTATGAGCATTTTGAAAGTAATCTAAAAGAACTCCATTGCTTCTCACTCTTTGTCTTACCTTGTGTGCACGTGTGTGTGTATGTGTGTGCATGTTTGTGTGCTTCTCACTCACGCACTTGTGCCTTCACTTGCTCGAGGTCATCATACCATCCTCACATCTTCCCGGATTGACATTAAAGGAGGTGCTAGTCATCATTGAGCTACAGTTTCCTCTCACCAATGTGAGCAAGCCTTTTGTGCCATATCTCCAACTCTATTAGAGTTTGACATCCATAGCTAAACAAAGCTATGTTCTTTGTATCTTCCACTTCAAAAGTGAAAAGCCTTCCTGCCTTTCATCCTTCGGCAATCCTTCTAAAGCCTCGCCTTGGGTCTTCAACATATGCTCCAAATCGGTTGAATCTAACCTGCAATCCTTTTTCAACAATCTGTCCAACACTTATTAAATTTTTGGTAATTGTAGGGACATACAAGACTTTGCTTAAGAGGTTCATATTCCCATCTGATGTCTTCACATTACCTATCTTCTCCACTGAGTGTCTTGTGTCATCTCCTGTCTGCATTTCATGCTTGTTATGAGGATCTTCCAAATCAGAAAGTAAAGCCACATTTCCTGCTACATGGTTTGAGCATCCCCAATCAATGTAAAATATGTGATTCATCATCCTTACCCTTCTTCACTGATAGATTCATAATCAATAATGAATCTTCTTGACTTTGGTCCTCTGCATAGTTATTGTAGTCTCTTCTTCCTCTATGGCCACTTTGATAATTGTTGTTGTTGTTGTAATTGTTTTTGTAGTAGTTGTTGTTGTAGCCTCCATTGTATCTGCCTCTATTTGATCCATAGCGACCTCTATTGAATCCTCTTCCTCTTGAGTTCCTCGGGTTCCTGAAACATTCTTCAATAGTATGATTAGATAAGCCACATATATTGCAATGTTGAGATGATTGGAATCTCCCCCTGCCTTGCTTTCCACCTCTACCTCTTCCTCTAGCTCTTGCTCTACCTACAAAGATTGCTTGGAAAGAGCTACCTTCATCTTCATTCTTCCTATTCTTTGACTTGTCCTTGACCTTAGCTTTATTATAATATAAGGCAGAAGTTTGATTACCTCTTGAGGACTCACCACCTTTGCTAATCTTTGTTTCATGAGTGAAGAGTTGGCCCATGAGTGTGTTGAGGTCGGGTACATGCATATCCATGTATAAATCCATGGTTGTTGTGAATGACTCCCACTTGTGGTCTACTTTGATTCCATTTATGATTTGTCTAATGATTTTCTCCTCTTCAACTACCTCTCCAATGCTTCCAAGTTGGTTGGAAATCTCCTTCATCTCTTGATGTGTGCACCAAAGTATGCCTTTTGCCTTTTCTTGCAGCATAGATGCCTGCTGCCGCTCGTAGCCTCGTCTCACCTAAGAGTTCTCGATCAAAGATCCTA
This sequence comes from Ceratopteris richardii, assembly GCA_020310875.1. Taxonomy (NCBI): domain Eukaryota; kingdom Viridiplantae; phylum Streptophyta; class Polypodiopsida; order Polypodiales; family Pteridaceae; genus Ceratopteris; species Ceratopteris richardii. Next base: position 109,345,947 of record CM035406.1, read on the forward strand.
GAGGACAACTCATGTCCATTCCACTCATGATCTTGTGCTACTTTTAATGTTGGGATTAGGAAGTCCAATGGTAGCACAACATTCTGTCTGAAGACCATCTAAAATGGGGTAGCATTGAGCATTGTTTTGTAAGCAACTCGGTAAGCCCAAACAACATGATGAAGATGTTTGTCCCAATCAGAGAGTTTATTATTTACGAGTTTTGTCAATACATTGCATAGGATCTTATTCATGCTCTCAGCTTATCCATTAGCTTGTGGATGATAGGGAGAAGACTTCTTATGTATTACCAAGAATTCTTGGAGAAGGTTTTCAATAACTTTGTTCAAGAAGTGCGTGCCTCTATCACTGACTAACTCTATTGGTTGTGAAGAGATGGATAGGTATGTGCTTGAAGATGAAGAGGTGTTGAAAATCCTTGATCTACACCAGCCAAATGAACTCCAGGAGTATATGGTGGGCCCTTTTAGCTTGCCAATGGATGTATTAGACACCCTATGTACCTTGGAAGATCACTCTCAAAAAGATAGATCAAAACAGATAAGATGGAGTTAGCTCAGAGGTGAAAAACTTGCTATTTTGGTTCATACACCTGTCCACTGTTTTGCATAATTCTCTGAGCACAGCAGCAATTAGCTTAATTCCTCTTGGAGAAGTCTATTTAACTTAAAGAGCTAACTTTCAAGAGTAATCTCATCCAAAATAATAAACCACACACTGAGAATGAGTTTTAACAAGTGATGACATCATCCCGATTATCATGGGCTGCTATAGTTTGAAACTAGTGAGCAGAAAAATGAACATAACTCAAAATATAGGAATGCAATGATTATTAAAATTTGTATGGTTATACTAGAAAGTAAGCTGAATCTAAAAAGCTTTAAATCACTGAATTTGGATAAGTAATCACTGAGAAATGGCTCTGACAAGGTGAGTGAAAAAGTTGGGTACCTGACAGAGAAGTGAAAATGAATAGACACTATTGACTTCAACTGAACATAACTGAAGATTGTAACATCCAAATGACATGAAAATTTGTGAGCATATAGTAGACTTATAGAGCTAACGTTACCAAGTTAAATCACTGAAAATGATGCACCAAGATCAGAGAAACCATCTCTGCAATCTGACTGAGAAAACTGAGAGTAATGGCAGTGAGTAGTACACTTCACAAGAACATGGAAATATGAACTCAAATAATCATGAAAATGAAAGTATATTGCTTGTACAATACAATGACTTACTGATACATATGTGTGCCTTGTAATCACACCTTGATATGGCATAAAGCTCAACTCTTGGAGGTCTTCACATAGGTCTCTCTAACCACGACTAAAACTGCCATCTATTTATAGTTGAGCTTGGGAGGTTAACTTCCCTCAATCACTCTCCAATCAATCAGTGATTGATTTGATTCTCTACCTACCACAAATCACGAATTCGTGGCTCCTCTTTCCCTTTTTGATCAAGTGGACTCAACCACTTAAGGTTCTTTCACTTTTATATTAAGTAAACTCTTCAAAAGTTACAAGAGGTAGTTCACAAGTGAACTTTACATAGTCTTCATTTTGAAGCTTCTTTTATGACTTTGTGGGACTCAAGCCAATACTTAGGCTTGTCATAGACTTGCTCCAACAGCTCCCCCTCAAGCCAAGTATGCTTGAGGTCTTCAATCGTCCAAGATTACCTGTAAACCAATCATAGCCTTGAATTTGCAAAGCTTTGTACCATCCAATGCTTTGGTTAGAATATCTGCACATTGTTGATGAGTGGACACATATGATATTTGAATCTCTTTGCTTAGAACCTTCTCTCGTACATAGTGATAATGAAATTCAATATGCTTATTCCTTGCATGAAAAATAGGATTAGCAGCCAAATGAATAGAGCTCATATTGTCACCAAAAATAGTTGGAGTTCCAAACTCCAATCCAAGATCTTTGAACAATGTCTTCATCCACATAGCTTCTTGTGTAGCTATGGCAAGACCTCTATATTCAGCTTCAATTGAAGAGAGAGCAACTGTGGGTTGCTTCTTGGATGACCATGAAATAAGCTTTGAACCTGCAAAGGTAAGATAACCTGAAGTGCTCCTTCTATCTTCCTTGGAGCCAGCCCAATCTGCATCAGAAAATAGCTTCAAACCTAATTCAAATACATAAGGATAATAAAGTCCTTCATTTATGGTTCCTTTGAGGTACTTGAGAATCCTTTTGGTAGCATCCATATGTGGTTTCCTTGGTGTGTGCATAAATTGACTTAGCACACTCACACTGTAACATATATCTACTCTTGTCAATGTGGCATAGTTGAGACTACCCACTAGACTTTGATATGATGTGATGTCCTCTATGAGTTCACCTTCATGTGAGCTCAATTTGTGATTGACCTCCATTGGAGTACCTGCAATCTTACAATCTTGCATCTTGAATTTTGCCAACATGTCCTTAATGTACTTTCTTTGAGTGAGAAACAAACCATGATCTTTGTAGACAACTTCCAAACCTAGGAAGTAGGTAAGTGAACCCAAATCACTTATCTTGAACTCTTCTCTCATCTGATCTTTGATCTTCTTCATACCATCTACATCATTTCCTGTCAATATAATATCATCTACATATACACATAAGTAGATGACCTCAGAGTTATTCTTTTTGATAAAGAGTGAAGGATCTGCCTTGCTTGGTTGAAATCCTTTTCCTGCAAGAATGAAACAAGCCTGAAATTCCAAGCTCTTGGAGCTTGCTTGAGACCATACAATGCTTTGTTAAGTTTACACACATAATCAGGATAAACTTGATTCTCAAAACCAGGTGGTTGTGCCATATATACCTCTTCTGTTATCCAACCATTCAAGAATGCATTCTTTACATCTAGTTGAAGTATCTTCCAATTCTTGGAAGAGGCAATACTAAGCAAAACCCTAATAGTAGGCATCTTTGCCACAGGAGAGAAGGTCTCCTCATAATCAATACCCTGAGTTTGTGCAAAGCCTTTTGCTACAAGCCTTGCCTTATACCTGTTAATGGAACCATCAGAATTCTTCTTGAGTTTATAGACCCATCTTGAGCCTATTACCCATCTTGAGTCTTGGGCACCAAATCCCAAGTGTTGTTTTCCTCAAGTGCTTCAATCTCTTCCTTCATTGCATGCTTCCATTCTGATTTTGCTTTGGCCTCTTCAAAGGATGATGGCTCTTCTTGGTTTATGTCCTGTGCTATGTAGATAGAATGTTTAGTTACTAATGAGGTGTCAAACCCATACCTTTCTGGTTTTTTCTTTTCCCTCATAGATCTTCTTAGGCCGTGATGTGATGATTCTGCCTCACGTCCAAGTTCTTGCAATTTTGCTTTACCTTTAGACTTCCATGCTTTGATCTTTTCCATTTGAGATTCTTCATCATCCTCCGAGGTGCCTTGTTCTTCAATCTTTGGTTGTTCTCTTCCAAGCTTTGGAAAATCTTCTTCAAGATCATATGGTAAATTGACCTTCGTGCATGAATCTTCATACCATGAATTGTTCTCATAAAAAACTACATCTCTGCTTACCAAGGATCCTTTGTTGGTAGGGTTGTATAACCTGTAGCCCTTTTGATTGTTGTCATATCCAATAAATACACACCTTTCTGCCTTTGGATCCATCTTGCCTCTAACCTGTGAAGGAACATGAGCAAAAGCAATACATCCAAAAATTTTACAATGATCTAAGCTTGGTCTTCTTCCATTCCAAGCCTCATATGGAGTCATCCCTGATGGAGAATGTTAATCTCCAAAAGAACAACTTACTCTTGTGATTAGAGCACCTCTATACCAAGAGTAAGTCAAACACTTCACTAATTTAGAGGATCAATTGCTAACTTATCAGAAATTAACAAATCTGTGAAGAAGATGATACACAGAAAAGTCTGCTACATTGTTCATTCACATTGACCTATCAAATCTGTAAAGTTTTTGATGAAACTTTGTACGAATCATCTCCTAGAGATTGCGCAACTATTCCAAGTTGAATTACTCCAAAAGATTAAGTATAACTTGAGAAATTGATTTCACAAGTTACCTATGTCAGAAATTGTTATCCAAAACAGTCGACTCTACACCTGTAACTTTTAAGACTTGGTTCTCCTTGAATAGAACCCGTTTTACAAAATGCTTCTAGACATAAGTAGCTTATCTTCCAACTTAAAGATTAAGCCCTCACTCATGCAAAACTTTAAACTGTGCTAGGAGAAATGACCAAAACATTGACTTCGAAATCTGCGCCTGTTTTAGGAACCTGTGAGCACACTTCACATATGAATGTTCCTACACTTAATTCACTCAGCCTGATTACAATTGGAAGCTAAAACTTTGCACAGAGGTCAAGCAACTCTCAACTTAGACTTGTACAAAAGCATTCCACCATTGATCTACTGTAGAAGGAGAACATGCAGAAACATCGGGCGCAAAATTTTTCATTTACTCAGAGAAAATACAACTGAGTGATGAGAGCTAACTCAAATTCACTTTCCTCTAACTTATGACTTCTATCTCCCTCATTCTTGACATCTGACTATTGTCACATATGCTCTCATACATGCCCCGACTTTTCTCAAGGTATTTATAGATAATTTGTACATAATTCTTACTGAACAAAAGATCTAAGTCATCTATGACTATGCTAATGTACATATGTGTACACTTCTCTTGTCCTCTGAATGTAATCTTCTTCCACACTTTAGGAATTGATTCTTCCTTCATCATTTGATCTTCCAAGCCTTCAATTGGTGATTGGTATGCACCAACAGCTCCCCCTCAATCATCAATTGAGGTCTTCTCTGTCTTCTTGTTACTTGCCATGTCTTTGAACCTTTGTAACTTAGGTCCATCCAAACTCTTTGTCATCATATCTGCCACTTGTTCTTTTGTTGGAGTGTACATCACTTCAATCTCTTTATCAAGTACCTTTTCCCTCAAGAAATGATACTGAATCTCTATATGCTTAGTCCTGGCATGAAAAACAGGGTTAGCTGCCAAATACAAAGAACTCATATTGTCTCCAAAAATTATTGGAGTACTATGATCAAACTCAAAACTCTTCATCAAGGTCTTCAACCATATCACTTCTCTTTTGATACCTGCATTCCACAAATAATCATCAAACTCTTTTGAGAAATACTCTCCCCCTCCATCTGATCTTAACCTCTTTAGCTTTTGTCCTGTGATCCTTTCTGCATAAGCATGGAAATGTTTGAATGTCTTGAAGACTTCTGACTTGTCCTTGATTACATACAAAGTAATCCACCTGGTTGCATCATCAACAAACAACACATAATATCTGGATCCATTTATGCTATAATCCCTTGAGGGACCCCATACATCTGTATGAACCAATTCAAGCATATTTGAATACTTGTACCCTGATTTGTTATAAGAACTCTTATGTGCTTTACCTAGTTGACAAGCTTCACACTTGTACACCATATGTTGCCCTTCAATGTTTGGCAATCCAAGCACCACCTGATTCTTTGACATCTCCTTTATAGCTCTCTCATTGAAATGACCTAGCCTTTTATGCCATAGGTCTAATTCAGATACCTTTTGACCTCCATAGGTAAACAATGCATGTCCCACATTACCTTGGACTTTGAGAGTAAACAATCTTCCTTCCTTTTTACCTGCAATTATGGTTCTATATCCCTGATTTGGATCTTGTACATAGACACCATCATTTGTGAATCTTACCTCATATCCTTTCTCCACAATTTGCCCTACACTTATCAAATTTTTAGGAATAGTAGGAACATAAAGTACCTTGCTCAGAAGTGTACTTCCACTCTTTGTCTTCACTGATCCAATGCTCTCCACTTTATGTTTGGTATTGTCACCTGTTTGAACTGTATGTCCATTCACCCTTGCTTCCATATCAGTCATCAAGGATAAATTCCCACTCAGATGGTTGCTGCACCCTGAGTCAATATAAAACACTCTTTGATCTTCTCCCATTGATTCATGAGTTGCATTCAAGATAAGAGTCATGTCATCCTTCTGATCTGATGCATAATTGTAATAATTATTGTTGTAGGACTGAGATTGGAAGTTTCTTCCACCTCCTCTACCATATGATGTCCTACCACCTCTTCCTCTGAAATTGCCTCTTTGGTTTCTGCCTCCTCTACCTCTTTGACTATAATTCTGATTGTTGTATCCTCCATTTTGATTATTATACCAACAATCATTTGCCAAATGATTTGTTCTGCCACAAATCCAACAAGCTTTAGCATTATCTTTGTTCTTACCTCCTCTTCCTTTACCTCTGAAATTTGTCTTTCCTTTTGTGAAATTGGCTTGATTTGAATTCCCTTCATCATCATTTGATTGCTTTCCCTTGCCATTCTTTTTCTTGTCTTTGGAGTACATAGCTTGACTTGTACTTCTATCATTGTCTCCTTTAAGATCCTGCTCAAAGGTTAGCATGTGTCCTAGCAATTGATTAAGGTCAGGAGTAAAGTGATCAAGTGACAACTCTATGGACAAGATAAAAGGCTTCCACTTCTCATCACCTCTTAGACCTGTAAGTATTTGTCTTACCAACTTTTCTTCTTCAATATCTTCATCCACTGCTCCCAAGCTATCTGCAATATCTTTCATCCTTGCCACATAATCTGAAATTGATTGTGAGCTCTTCTTCTTGAAAGTTGTGAACTCAGCCCATAGTGAAGACTTCCTTGACTTAGTTGTATTTTGGAAATGCTCTTCCAAGGCATTCCAAACATCTGTAGCACTTTCTAAACCTCTGATGTGAGGTAGAAGGTAATCATTTACAGCCATGTAGATGATACTCCTTGCTTGAGCATCCTTTCTCATCCAAGTCTTCAACATTGCAAGTTCTTCCCTAGTAGGAATACTTGAATCTGCAAATTCTGGTTTTTCTTCATCTCCTGTAATAAATGATATAAGATCTTTGCTCATGAGGTGTGCTTCCATCCTCATGGACCATGCTGGATAGTTCTCCCTATCTAGCTTATCAATCTGCAAGCTTTCTCCCATCTTGTATCCACCTGTATATTGAAATCTTCAAGCTTTACAAACAATGTATGTACCTTTACTTCGAATTGAACTCCTTTTGCCTTTCTTGATGTCAAATAGTCTTCTCCTTGAGCTTTAACTCCAAGCTTTCACTTCTTGATCCTTCAAATGTTGAATCTCTTGAATCTGCAGCAGTCGGGATCCTCCTTTTCTTGAAATTGATGTCTCCTGCTCTGATACCACTGATGGAGAATGTTAATCTCCAAAAGAACAACTTACTCTTGTGATTAGAGCACCTCTATACCAAGAGTAAGTCAAACACTTCACTAATTTAGAGGATCAATTGCTAACTTATCAGAAATTAACAAATCTGTGAAGAAGATGATACACAGAAAAGTCTGCTGCATTGTTCATTCACATTGACCTATCAAATCTGTAAAGTTTTTGATGAAACTTTGTACAAATCATCTCCTAGAGATTGCGCAACTATTCCAAGTTGAATTACTCCAAAAGATTAAGTATAACTTGAGAAATTGATTTCAAAAGTTACCTATGTCAGAAACTGTTATCCAAAACAGTCGACTCTACACCTGTAACTTTTAAGACTTGGTTCTCCTTGAATAGAACCCGTTTTACAAAATGCTTCTAGACATAAGTAGCTTATCTTCCAACTTAAAGATTAAGCCCTCACTCATGCAAAACTTTAAACTGTGCTAGGAGAAATGACCAAAACATTGACTTCGAAATCTGCGCCTGTTTTAGGAACCTGTGAGCACACTTCACATATGAATGTTCCTACACTTAATTCACTCAGCCTGATTACAATTGGAAGCTAAAACTTTGCACAGAGGTCAAGCAACTCTCAACTTAGACTTGTACAAAAGCATTCCACCATTGATATACTGTAGAAGGAGAACACGCAGAAACATCGGGCGCAAAATTTTTCATTTACTCAGAGAAAATACAACTGAGTGATGAGAGCTAACTCAAATTCACTTTCCTCTAACTTATGACTTCTATCTCCCTCATTCTTGACATCTGACTATTGTCACATATGCTCTCATACATGCCCCGACTTTTCTCAAGGTATTTATAGATAATTTGTACATAATTCTTACTGAACAAAAGATCTAAGTCATCTATGACTATGCTAATGTACATATGTGTACACTTCTCTTGTCCTCTGAATGTAATCTTCTTCCACACTTTAGGAATTGATTCTTCCTTCATCATTTGATCTTCCAAGCCTTCAATTGGTGATTGGTATGCACCAACAATCCCATCAAGGGATTTTGAAGGCAACCTGTTAATCAAGTAAGTGGTTGTAGATACAGCCTCAGCCCATAAGTAATTAGGTAAATGCTTTTCATTTAACATAGACCTTGCAGCTTCAACAATTGTCCTATTCCTCCTTTCTGCCACTCCATTTTTCTCAGGAGTGTACCTTGTAGTTACCTCTCTTTTGATTCCTCTTTCTTGAAGAAAAGAATCAAACTCATGGGAGAAGTATTCTCCCCCTCCATCTGACCTTAACCTTTTTAGTGATTTACCTGTTTGATTCTCCACAAGAGCCAAATATCTTTTGAAACATGAAAAAACTTCATCTTTGTGTTTCATAAAGAATAGGATAGTCCATCTGCTACAATCATCAATAAAGGAGACATAATACCTTGATCCAGATATTGAAGCTTCCTTGCTAGGTCCCCATACATCTATATGAACCAACTCCAAGAGATCTTCATGCATATAACCTTTCTTCATGAATGGTAACCTGTGAGACTTCCCAAATTGACATGCACTACACTTATAAATCATATGTTGTTTTTACAAGTTAGGAAGTCCAAGTACACTTTGGTCCCTGCAAATTTGCTTTAATGACCTTTCACCAATATGTGCTAACCTTTTGTGCCATACTTCCAATTCTGTGAGTGTCTGACTACCATAATTAAAGAGAGCAATGTTTCTAGTGTCCTGTAATTCAAATGTGAACAATCTACCTGTCTTTTCACCTTTTGCAATTTTTTTGAATCCTTGACTTGGATCTTCAACAAATGCTCCTGCCTTTGTGAACCTGACTTGCAACCCTTTCTCTACTATCTGCCCAACACTTATCAAATTCTTTGTAATGGTAGGGACATAGAGTACCTTACTGAGTAGGTTGATGTTCCCATCAGGTGCTTTGACATTGCCTATTTTCTCCACAGGATGTTTTGTATCATCTCCTGTTTGTACCTCATGCTTATTCCTTGGATCTTCTAAATTTGATAGGAGTGCCACATTTCCTGCCACATGATTTGAACAACCTGAATCTATGTAGAAAACATGCTCATCAGATTTACCTTGTGGCATAGCCATGTTCATGATCAATAATGAATCCTCTTTGTTTGAGTCTTCTGTGTAGTTATTGAAGTCTCTCCTTCCTTTGTAGCCTCCTTGATAGTTTGAATGATTGTAGTTGTTGTAGTTGCCATGATAATTGTTGAACCTTCCTCTTTAGTAGCCATAGCTTCCTCTATTGTATCCTCTACCTCTTTGATTCCTGGAATTCCTAAAGCAATTTTCAGTTGTATGATTAGTTAGTCCACAAATAGAACATGGGTTGGAGTCTTGGGATCTTCCCTTGCCTTGTCTACCTCCTCTTCCTCTACCTCTGCCATGTCTTCCTCTACCTGCATAGTTAGCTTGATATGTACCTGCTTCATCATCCACTTTCTTTGCCTTTCCTTTGTTATCTTTGGACTTGCTTTTATCAGTGTATAAAGCTGAAGATTGATTACCTTTAGAGCTTTCTCCATTTTTGATAAGCTTTGCCTCTTGAGTAAGTAGTTGTCCAATGAGTGTATTGAAATCAGGTACATGCATGTCCATGTACAAATCCATAGCTGTGGTGAATGCTTCCCACTTGTCATCTGCCTTCAAGCCATTGATGACCTGCCTTACAATTTGCTCTTCATCTATTACCTCTCCAATGCTTCCCAACTGATCTGCTATGTCCTTGAGCTTTGTGACAAAATCAATCACATTTTGTTTGGGAGCCTTCTTGAGAGTTGTGAAATCCATCCATAGTTGATGCTTCCTAGCTTTGTTACTTGAAGAAAAGAAAGCTTCAAGTGCATCCCACACTTCTTGAGATGTCTTACAACTTCTAATGTGAGGCAAAAAAAAATCTGAGATAGACTTGAGGAGATAAGACCTTGCAAGTGCATCCTTGGAGCACCATGTGCTCAATCTTTCTTGCTCTTCTTGTGTTGGTTGACTTTTGTTCCTGAAACTTGGCATAACTTCATCTCCAGCCACATAACCATATAACCTTCTACCTTGGAGATAAGCTTCCATTCTTAATGACCAAGATGAGTAGTTACCTCTGTCCAATTTTTCAATTGATGAAAGAAATCCATCTGCCATGTTGTCCAACCTTGCTCTGATACCACTGTGAAGAGATGGATAGGTATGTGCTTGAAGATGAAGAGGTGTTGAAAATCCTTGATCTACACCAGCCAAATGAACTCCAGGACTATATGGTGGCCCTTTTAGCTTGCCAATGGATGTATTAGACACCCTATGTACCTTGGAAGATCACTCTCAAAAAGATAGATCAAAACAGATAAGTTGGAGTTAGCTCAGAGGTGAAAAACTTGCTATTTTGGTTCATACACCTATCCATTGTTTTGCATAATTCTCTGAGCACAGCAGCAATTAGCTTAATTCCTCTTGGGGAAGTCTAGTTAACTTAAAGAGCTAACTTTCAAGAGTAATCGCATCCAAAATAATAAACCACACACTGAGAATGAGTTTTAACAAATGATGACATCATCCCGATTTTCACGGGCTGCTAGAGTTTGAGACCAGTGAGCACAACAATGAACATAAATCAAAATGTAGGAACGAAATGATTATGAAAATTTGTATGGTAATACTAGACAGTATGATAAATCCAACAAGTTTTAAATCATTGAATTTGGATACGTGATCATTGAGAAATGGCTCTGACAAGGTGAGTGAAAAAGTCGGGTACCTAACAGAGAAGTGAAAATGAACAGACACTGTTGACTTCAACTGAACATACCTGAAGATTGCAACATCCAAATGACATGAAAATTTGTGAGCATATAGTAGACTTATAGAGCTAACTTTAGCAAGTTACATCACTGAAAATGATGCACCAAGCTCAGAGAAACCATCTCTGCAATCTGACTGAGAAAACTGAGAGTAATGGCAGTGAGTAGTACACTTCACAAAAACATGGAAATATGAACTCAAATAATCATGAAAATGAAACTATATTGCTTGTACAATACAATGGCTTACTGATACATATGTGTGCCTTGTAATCACACCTTGATATGGCATAAATCTCAGCTCTTGGAGGTCTTCACATAGGTCTCTCTAACCACGACTAAAACTACCATCTATTTATAGTTGAGCTTGGGAGGTTAACTTCCCTCAATCACTCTCCAATCAATCAGTGATTGATTTGATTCTCTACCTACCACAAATCAAAAATTCGTGGCTCCTCTTTCCCTTTTTGATCAAGTGGACTCAACCACTTAAAGTTCTTTCACTTTTACATTAAGTAAACTCTTCAAAAGTTACAAGAGGTAGTTCACAAGTGAACTTTACATAGTCTTCATTTTGAAGCTTCTTTTATGACTTTGTGGGACTCAAACCAATACTTAGGCTTGTCATAGACTTGCTCCAACATTGGTAACCCATATCTGGTGAACACGTTCTCGAATAAGAACTTAGCCGTCATTTGAGCATCATTCTTTGTCGTGGCTTTTACTTCTACCCACTTTGTAAGGTAATATGTGGCTACAATAATGTATTCTTCATGGGAGTTTCTACCTGGGGGGTTAATAGGACCTACGAAGTCTATATCCCACTTGGAGAATGCACATCCTCCCATCATTGGCCTCAAAGGCATCTCATCTTTTCTTATCGGATATTGTGCACGTTGGCATGTGTCACATTTCTTCACATAAGTATGTGCATCCATATGAAGAGTGGGCCACCAAAGTCCTGAGAATAGAATGGTCTTAATTACTCGTTCAGGCCCAAAGTGTCCACCTGCAACCCCACTATGTGCAGTTTCTAAGACTTTCAAGTAGTCAGATTCATGAACGCACAGTCTTAAGTATCCATCTTTGCCTCTTCGATATAGACAATCACCTACTAAGGCATAATCTTTAGCCTCTTGCTCCATGCTTTGTCTTCTTGCTAGACTAGCCTCACTAGGTAGTGTCCTCGATCTCATAAAGTCCACCAATGGAGCACTCCAGTCTGGAATTAATGACACGTGATAAAGGGTGGCATGCTCCACTGGGGGTCTCTCCTGACACAATGGACAATTCTTGATCCATTCTTGTATTTCTCTATCCATGCTAGGCCAATACACTCCTAAACATTTTAGATTCTGCAATGTTCGTTGTTTAGAATAGTGATTTCCTAGCATTCCTTCATGGGCTTGTTGCAACCAACTACTATGTTCTTCATCCTCGACACAACAAGCTAATACTCCCTCTATATCTTGTTTGTACATGCTCCTTGCCAATATTTGATATTTTTGTGATCTCACTACTTCTTCTTTGTTCGTTTTCACATTTTTATTTGCAGGGACAAAGATTAGGACTAGTACCAAATTATTTTCCCATTTAGGAACAACTTTTAAATTGAACAGATAAGCGTCTGGCACTTCATCCGACACTCCTTGCGGTGACTCTCTTGAAGTGATGCAAGAAAGGTGATCTTCCCTGAGATGGCTCCTACCTTTCCTAACAACCACTTCAAAGTCGTATTCCATTAGTAAGAGGAACCATCTTACTAAGCATCCCATATTGCAAGGTTTATTGACCAAATATAATAAAGCTTGATGATGAGTGAAAAACTTGAACTTGTTGGCCAATAAGTAGTGTCTAAACTTTTTCACAGCATACACAATGCCTAAGCCTTCTTTCTCGGTTGTTGTATAGAATCATTCAGCCGCATTTAATTGCCTACTAGCATATGCTATCCGCAAATCTAGGTTTCCTTCACCTGTGGGTTGTGCTAGCATACATCCTATTGCATGATTGGATGCATTCACATGGACATGGAATGGTTTATTCCAATCAGGAGTGGTCAGTATTGGTGTTGTGCACAAACGTCTCTTTAGCTCATTGAAGGAATTTTCACATTCCTCATTCCACTCAAAATTTGCCAACAAACCATAAAGAGGTTTAGCTATGATTGCATACATGTGGATAAACCTACAGTAATATCCACAATGGCCAAATAGGCTTGTACCTCTTTAACATTCCTTGGTCTTGGTAGCTCTGCTATGGCTTTTACTTTATCCTCATCTGTAGATATTCTATTCTTAGAAACCATGTTACCTAAGATTTTACCTTGTCGTGCCATGAACACACACTTCTTTGGGTTCAAACACACTCGATATTCTCTACACTTGTTGAAGATTTGTCTGAGCTCACGGATGTGGTATCTTCTTACTTGGGAATAAGCACATAAATCATCCACATATACTTCTAAGTTCTTTCGCAAGAACTCTTTGAAGACATGACACATAAGCCTTTGGAATCTTGCAAGTGCATTGGTGAGCCCAAATGGCATCACACGAAATGCAAAGATTCCCCACTCTGTGGCAAAAGCTGTTTTGTGTTGATCTTCTGGGGCAATGGCTACTTGGTTGTAGCCTAAAAATCCATCAAGGAAGCTATACACTTCCTTGCATGCAACACGCTCCAATAGATGTTCAGTGATTGGAAGTGGATAACTATCTCGAATCGTAGCAGCATTAACTTTTTTAAGGTTAATGCACAGTCGCAACTTTCCATTCTTCTTGGGCACCACCACAATGGGGGACACCCATTCAGTATGCTCAATCTCATAGATAAATCCAGCTTCAATCAACCTATCAATTTCTTCTTTGATTTTAGATGCATAAGTGTCATTATATGTGTAGGGCTTTTGTTTGGTAGGCTTGGCATCAGCGGTCATGGGGATAGTATGAGAGCAAATTCTAGGGTCTAATCCCTTCAAGTCTCTATAGTGCCATGCAAACACATCCCTATATTCCCTTAATAGAGCTACAAGCTCTGCTTCTTCTTTTGCACTTAGGTCATCTCCTATGTATGTACATCTCTCTTCATTCTCTTCAATGGTCACTACAATCTTTTTGGTCTTTTCTTTATTGTCATATGCTTCTCCTAGAATGGCCTCTCTCTTAGGCATTCATACCAAATTTTTTTGGTCTTCAACTTCATATTTATCGAAATTTTCTGGTACCTCCAACAATGATTCCTCCTCTTCTTAACCAATGGCTACTTCAACAGCCTTAATAGATCTTACTACGAAGACTTTTGTACAAACTTTACCTATCTCAACTCAGCACCACCATCTCCCCCACCTCCACCTCCCACCATTGTAGAATCCATCGTAATCTTAACAACTACTAACCCCACCCCTACCTCTACTACCTTTTCCTCATTTTGTGAACCAATCTCTCAAGCAACCCTTTTTTCTTCCATCACGACTCCACCTTTTTCTCCTCCATTTCTATCCATAGAATCCACCATTGGCCACCCCATCATACCTAGTATAGCAAGACACCTTCGATTCACTAAGGGTAGCTTAAGTATCCCTACTTACCCCCATTCACATATTCCCCTCCCTCGTGATCCATACTTTCCATTCGCCTCATCCATCTTTCCCTATACCTCCATCCCCACCATTGGCCCATCCCATTATATATCATTCATGGAAAACTTTATTCATGTTCCCACCACACAGATATTAGGTTCACAAACACTCACATCCACTTTACTATACATAGATACCATGATCGCTTCTCCTACCATCCCCACCTTCATGGTATCTCCCACATGCACCACATTTTCCAACCCTATGGACATTTTTCCACCCATTGCACCTCCCCCTCTCCCCACGCTTCCATTATCCTTGATCCCCCCTCCACCAACATCACGGACACCATCATGCATTGCATCCACCATTCACATCCCCATTCCCACTCCCCGTGCACTCAACCCTACCTCCTTTGCATCTATAACTATAAATAATACTTTCAATATGATGATTCAATATGTTCACAACTTCATCAAGACTATCAACACTTGGAAGTATGAAACACTACCTTATAGGGAAAATCTCAAAGATTACAAACATGCATTGGAGCATTAGAAGGAGACAACGAAACACTCCAAACTCAATATCTCACACTACATCAAGCTCATAAAGAACTAGAGTCCAAGATACCGGATGTGGATGTCCAAGCTATCAAAGACTTGGAGGACATGCTACACGAGCAAAATGTAACCAACCCAAAACTACAAAGGAATCTAGGGCTTCTTAGGAAGCATATGTCTACGGCACTAGAAGAGAATAAGAGACTACGACAACAGATCCAAGACAATCTCGAGGCCGCTATGGAATGGACACCAGGCACAATGATTAGTCCAACACGGTTTCAAGTTGTTTCCTCAGATGACATCAAGATATTACTTGAGGAACATGCTAGTTTTCTAGAGTCATAAAAAAATTCAAAACAGAGTGTGATGACCTCAAAAATCAAATAACTACCATAAGCACATCTAGTTCGGAGATAGCCCCCATCCTACAGACTATAGAGGAAATGGAAACCCTCAAGAAATTGGTCAAAGAACTTCTAGCACGGCTATTATAATATGAAAGACCATCCTGTCCACATGAAGACCTAGAGGCAAAAACAATCATGGAAATTCCTATCAAAGAATCATTTGAAGAACCATTGTTCTTCATTGATGGCTATGTCCATTTGTGGCCAAGTTTTTTGCCCAACTGTTGAGCCCATAAAAGTCATATTGGTCAAAGTCAACTACATTCAAATTCAACTGTAGTCAAAGTCAAAAGGTCAAAGTCAAAGTATTCAAATTCAACAAGGTCAAGGTCAAAGTCAACAGGTGCAAAGTCAAAGTGCTAAAGTGCAGGTGTCAAAGTGCACAGGTAATGCACAATTAATTGTCCACAAAGGGTAAATTGGAGAAAGTGGGGTGTAGGTTGCAGAGGTATTTCTCTAATTTCCCTAAGATTCAAGTGTTTTTAAAGTGTTTTGGAAGGTTTAGGTGAACCCTCTCTTAAGTACAAAAGTGAAGACTTAAAAGGAAAATGTGAAGGTATGTGAAGAGGCAGCGTGTGCAGAAGTGAAAGTATGGCCCCCTAATTAAAATTTTGTTTTTAGCCTAAAGTCACTACAGGACAAAACAGGGATTCATTGGCTACCACTTGTGAAGACAATCTTGGGACATCAAAGTGAGCACCAAGATACGCTTGCAGTTAGGAGCGTACGTGAATCGACACTCAAATGAAGGCAAGGACTATTCTTGGACCATTGAAGTGTAAGAAAAAGTAAGCATAGTCTAAGCAAGGCAAGAAAGAGAAGAAAAGAGACATACAGTGTGTGATGCAGAGAGTTAAGTGCAAGGTGTGCATGAAGAGTGACCAAGGAAGTGTGCGAGAAGTGCTAAGCTAGTCCCCCAAGGATCCCAAGGTCTTATTGAAGTGTGCACATGCCGACAGAACGTACTCATCCCTCCCCTTTAGTGGAAGCTTGGTGCAAGGTGTGCACGTGCAGGCTTGGAGAAGGTGGAGGTTTGGTGCAGAGGAGGCCAGCAACAACAAGTCCCTTGGGTATTTGGTATTTTGTAATTGAGTACTCTGTAGGATTTTGCACAGAAGCATTGGATTGTATTGTGCTTCAACATTGTATTTATCTTATTATAATCAATCGACAGAGACTTCTAGTGTGTATTCTTCTTCTTGTCTTCCCTTTTCTCCTACAAACACTCAAATCCCTTCTTGTCCAAGAATCCCCCAACAAAATTTGGCACGACCGATGGGACCTCCAAGGAGATTTGAGCATAGGAGAAGAGATATTGCAGTTGGAGAAGCAATATTCAAGTGTCGACAGTACTACTTCAGTGAACTAAGAGGTACATATCCTTATCAATTATCTCATACTAAGAGGACTATGAACAGCCCATGACCGCAACCTGGTCCCAAACATTGAGGGTCACCTACAAGCAAACAAGAAGGAAGGTTGTTAGAAGATCATCTAGTCCACTTTCATCAACTTCATCAGTAAGGAGCATGGCTGGTCAGGTAGACTTGGAAACGTTACTATCAAGATTAAATATAAAATTTCCTTCTTTCAAAGGCCTAGCTCAGGAAGATCCGGATGAGCATATTAGAAGGTTTTTGGCACTGCAAAACTCGAGACTTAATGGGTAGGGAGGATGCCTTTTTGATACTCTTCCCTGCCACATTAGAAGGATTAGCAGATAAATGGTTCAGCCAGTTTGCTGAAAATCATTTTACAACTTGGGACCTAATGAAAGATGCATTTAAAAATCAATTTCAGCATGGAAATACTACAGAGATCATCATAGAGGAATTAGAGAATTTGAGATTGGGTCCAGGTGAAAAGTTCCCAGAGTTTGTAACTAGGGCCAAGGCACTAATGGCTAAATTACGAGACCCAACACATGATTTTTTTGTTAAGAAATGGTTAGCTAAGCCACTTCCAGTGGCCACCCAATGCAAAATTAAGGAATTAGTGTTGCCTACAGCCTCCATAGAAGAGTTCATCAACGCAGCTACAAAAATGGAGCAGATAAGGCAACAATATGGAGCAACTTCTTCTCAACTACCATATTCCATAGAAATGGAGGATCCAGTAATCCAGCTAAGAAAGAAGCTGGAGGGCTTAAAAAGGAATAAGCCCCACAGAGAGGAGGAGAATGCGGTTACTCAGTTGAGAAGGGAATTGAAGCATTAAAACTCCAAAAGGAGGAGGAGGCCCAAGCAGAGGAATTGGCCCAACTGTGATAGGAGCTGCAGGAACTAAAAGGGGGTGGCATCAAGAGTGGACTTTGGTGTACCATGTGCACTAAGCAAGGTCATATAGTAAGTGTGACTTGCCAATTATGCAGGAAAGCTGGTCATGAGGCCCAGGAATGCCAATCAAGAGGAATGCCTGCAACAACATATTGGACACAAGGAGGACCCCTACCACTAGCAAATGTAATCGCGGCTACACCCAATCAAGGTAACAATTATAACCCTAGACAGAGGGTTAACTTTGGAAATGGGCCAAGGAGGCCAATTATTTGTTTCATATGTGGAGAATGTGGGCACTATCAAAGTAGGTGCACTCTCCCAGAAAATGCCCCTCCTTGCAAGAACTGCCCAGAGGCCAAAGACCACTATACTAATTGTTGTCCTAAGAACCAAGCATCTTCATCTGGGCCCCACATTCAAATGATTTCTATGTGCAAAGAAGAAAGGGTAGATCAAGTCCATGTGCCATCTCCATCTACCAGGGTGGTGCAGTTAGAAGAAATTGAATCTTTTACAGTGCAGAGAAGAAGCAAGGGGAAGGCTCAAGTGGAAATAGGTCAAGCATCAATGATTAATGGATTAAACAAAGACAAAGGTGTGTCTGAGAACAAAGCCACCACATGTGCAGACACAAGGCAAAAAGAAAATTTCATAGGTACCAGGTTTGCCATTGGACATGCATTCAACAGGGCTCATGAGGAGTTTGATAAGTCAAAGGGATCCCAGGCTCTTAAGGAATCAGAGGCTTCCAGACTACTCAAGTCCATGAAAAAGGAGGTTAGTATTTTTTATTTAATAAAGATGGATGGGAAGTTCAGGTCAGAACTCTTGGAGATAATTGATGAAATGTCCACAACAAGTCTTGTGGCAAAGGCTGCTGTTATGCATAAAGATAAAAGTGTAGGGGAAGCACCCCTCACAGATTACAAGATCCCTCCGCTAATAGTCTCCATTAAAGGTCATGAGTTTCAAGGAGTTATTGTGGATGGTGGTTATGGCATTAACTTGATGCCTGAATATACGATGGAAAAGATTGGACTATACCCTTCGAGACCTGCCAACTTCACTGTAACAATGGCAGACCAAAGCATAGTAAGGCCTATGGGAGTGGTCCCTGGAGTCCCAGTCAAGATACAAGGTACCATCTTTAACTTGGACTTTGTTGTTTTAAGGCTGCCACAGGTAGAAGGAAGTTTCCCCCTCTTAATTGGGAGACCTTGGTTAAGGCATGCCAATGTGCTGCATGACTGGGGCAAGGACACAATGTGGGTAAAGCAAGAGGGAAAAGAGTTGCAACAGATAATTTTAGAAGAAGGTCGAGACAATCAAAGACATACCAGCGTGATGCAGACAATTGGTATTTGTATGGAAGAAGAATTGGTGGACAACCCGGAAGCAGATATATTTGAAGGAGCAGATTTATATGAAGATGAAAACATGTTGGCTTGGCTCCAAGCAAAAGACCCATCTTCCTGTTATGGAATTTTTCCAAACTCAAGTAGAGAAGAAGCATATGAAGAAAAAGAGGAAAACACTGAGGATACTCATTTGAGTGAAATAGTCTTAGTCAAAGGCCATAGCAAAGAGAAGAAAAGCAAAGCCCTTTAAGTACAGCAGTGATGAAGATATTCCAACTCATATGTCAATGGCCACTTTTTTATGGATATTGGTATGGCTATCTTCTATTATGTCAATTTTTATGATAGTAAGTACAGGGCTTTACAAGGATGTGGAAGGAGTACCTACAAGTCTTTGGAAACAGAAGATGCAGTATGAAGGAGATAATATTTTATGGAAGGATTTAAGGGGGCCCTATCAAGTCGTCAACATGCCCAAAATAAAGACAAAACAAATGAAGTGCAGTACAATTGGAGATTATGGAGGAGTTTCTCTGAGTCAACATTTCAAGATCACGGCTCAAGGCATATCCTCAAGCCAACTAAAGAATTATGGATCACCTGGAACCGGCAAAATTTGTCCATGTTGTACATAGCTTTCTCATTTCATTTTGCTTAAGTTTTACTAGTTTTCTTTATCCATTTCATGCTTGTTCCTTGAGTTTTTAGCAAAATTAGAAGGCATTTCATAACCTCTGCAAAAGTACATTTTTTGGGAATTTTTCAGCAATTTTTTAGATTTTTTCTAGCATTTTTTATCCTTTTCCAATGTTATTTTCTTGCCAAATAGGAGGAATAAAGGAAGCTCTCTATGGTTTTGTGTGACGAAATTACCCTAGAACTGTAGAAAATTGTTTCAGAAATTCTTGGGATTTCTTTTGGATTCTTTTGTGATTTTTTGGGATTTTTTTTGGGTTTTTCTCACATTTTGGGGATTTTCCAACAAAAAAAAGCCCCCCCCCCCCTAGGGATTTTTTTTGTTCGAGTGAAAAAAAAACAGCCCCCCCCCCCCTCCCCCACCCCCCCTCCCCCCCCCCCCCCCCAACCTTCCCCTCCCCCCCCCCTTCCCCCCGCCCCCTCCCCCCCCCCCCCCTCTCCCTCCCCCCCCCTCTCCCTCCCCCCCCCCCCCTCGCAGCCGCCCACCCGCAGCCCTCCATCCGCCCACCCACAGCCCTCCGCCCGCCCACGCGCAGCCCTCTGCCCGCCCACCCACAGCCCTCCGCCCGCCCACCCACGGCCCCCAACCCCCCCCCCCCCCCCCCCCCCCGGTTCTGACACTCCCCCCCCTGTTTTTTTTATTATTATTATTATTTCTTATTTCATCATTTCCTTTTTTTATTATTTTTATTTTATTTTATTTATTTATTTTATTTATATATATTTTTTGTTTTACTTTTTTATTTATTTTATTTATTTTATTGATTTATTTTCATTTCCTTTTTATTTTATTTTCTTTTATTTTAATTTTAGCTCAGAAGCGTTCATTAAAAAAACATCTTATAAATTATGAAAAAAAAATATATTTTTTATTTTTTATGGCTCAAAACTTTTGGCTCTGGATCGCGCCTCGGATGGCCATTTTTTTCAAATTTGGAGTCATTTTCATGTATTTTGGCACCTCTGGATTCAGTTTTTGCATTAAATTTTCCAAAATCCCACCTTTTCTCTGAATTTTGGTCAAAACCCACAAGTTTTGAGCCCCTTTATCAAATGTTTTTATTGATCTAAATGGTCCACATGGTCTCTTCTCACTTTGTTTTACCTTATTTTTCACAATTTACCATATGCCCCCTTTGTAGCTCTCCTGTTGATCATTTTGCCCCTATCCAGACCCCATAATTCTACTCCCTCAGCCTCCCCTTACCCTTCTGCCTAGCCACATCCTTACCCCTACTTGCCCTATCCATCTCAGCCCCCTCAGCCCTCCCTTAACCCTCTATCTACCCTCCAATTGCTCTCCTTTGTTTTTTCCTTGCCACAATTCCACTTTTGGGTTCTTCTCTGGTGCTTGTTCTCTCCTGTTTTTGGTGGACTTGGTGGCTGCTCAGGTGTCCTTTTGACGTTTTGCAGCTCCAGAATCATGGTGTCTTCTATGCTCAGAGTTTTGGCTGTAGCTCTCCGGGACGGAGAGCACATTAGGTGGTGGGCAACTGTTGAGCCCATAAAAGTCATATTGGTCAAAGTCAACTGTAGTCAAATTCAATCGTAGTCAAAGTCAAAAGGTCAAGTCAAACTATTCAAATTCAACAAGGTCAAGGTCAAAGTCAATTGGTGCAAAGTCAAAGTGCTAAAGTGGAGGTGTCAAAGTGCACAGGTAATGCACAATTAATTGTCCACAAAGGGTAAATTGGAGAAAGTGGGGTGCAGGTTGCATAGGTATTTCTCTAATTTCCCTAAGGTTCAAAGTGTTTTTAAAGTGTTTTGGAAGGTTCAGGTGAACCCTCTCTTAAGTACAAAAGTGAAGACTTAAAAGGAAAATGTGAAGGTATGTGAAGAGGCAGTGTACGCAAAAGTGAAAGTATGGCCCCCAATTAAAATTTTGTTTTTAGCCTAAAGTCATTACAGGACAAAACAGGGATTCGTTGGCTGCCACTTGTGAAGACAATCTTGGGACATCAAAGTGAGCACCATGATACACTTGCAGTTAGAAGCGTACGTGAATCGACACTCAAATGAAGGCAAGGACTATTCTTGGACCAATGAAGTGTAAGAAAAAGTAAGCATAGTCTAAGTAAGGCAAGAGAGAGAGAAGAAAAGAGGCACAGAGTGTGCGACATAGAGAGTGAAGTGCAAAGTGTGCATAAAGAGCGACCAAGGAAGTGTGCAGAGAAGTGCTAAGCTAGTCCCCCAAGGATCCCAAGGTCTTATTGAAGTGTGCGCATGCCGACAGAAGGTACTCATCCCTCCCCTTTAGTGGAAGCTTGGTGCAAGGTGTGCACAAGTGCAAGCTTGGAGAGGGTGGAGGTTTGGTGCAGCAACAAGTCCCTTGGGTATTTGGTATTTTTTAATTGAGTACTCTGTGGGATTTTGCACAGAAGCATTGGATTGCATTGTGCTTCAACATTGTATTTGTCTTATTATAATCAATTGATAGAGACTTCCAGTGTGTATTCTTCTTCTTGTCCTCCCTTTTCTCCCTTTTGCACAGAAGCATTGGATTGCATTGTGCTTCAACATTGTATTTGTCTTATTATAATCAATTGATAGAGACTTCCAGTGTGTATTCTTCTTCTTGTCCTCCCTTTTCTCCTTCTTGTCCAAGAATCCCCCAACACCTACCATGAGGTTCAAACTCTTCGTCTACAAATACCAGAAGTGCATAAGTTGAAACTCTAATTGATCTTTTAATTTTCTTCGCACCTACCTCTATGGCGTTTGTGTTTTTCTCTTCTCCTACTGCAACTTTGCACATCCATAAGTGAGTGTCTTCATGCATCCATGAGGATCTTGATCCTATGGAATGCATGGACTCCATTTCATCTATGGCTCTATGGATGGGATTCCACTATATTGGGGCCATGTCTCTATGAGAGTAATCTTTGAGATTGACTTTAGTTGTAACACTTAAGAGTTGTAGATACAAGGAATTGGTTCCCCAATCTTGTACTACTTGCAACTGTCTCATGAATGGTCTTCCCAAAATCATCTCATAGGCCTGGTTTTTGCTAAAGTCACATATGGAAAAAGTATGCTCAAACTCTACACCACAAGTAGTGAGATTTATTCCTTCTAGGAGTCCTAAAGGTCTCTCTATGTGACCATCGGCCATCTGTAATTTCAATCTTGTTGGCCTAAGCATTGGTTTGCCCCATCCCTTCCATAGGGAATGTTCGTGCAAGTATCCAAGCCTTCACATTTGGCTTAACTTGAAGGATCATATGAAGAAGCATGTGATAAGTCACATGAACCATTGCTTGTAATACATGGACACTTACCACTTGTAAAGGTGTTTTATCTTATGAGAATCTAGTGACTCCTTACATCTCGTGGATTTAGGAGAGATAAAGCTATGAATTCACTTTGGTAGAATGTCTCCTAACTTAGAGGAGAATCTTTTAGGTAAAGCCAAGTTTGAAATCAAATTCAAACTTGGAGGTAAAACATCTATAAAAGGTACTTGTAATCTCCCGGCCATAGAGCCCCCATTACTGAGCTTATTGCTTATCATTTGTATATGTTGAGTGGCTTACACCATAGCCTACTCTCATCACTATCATTGGGCATCATTTCTATGCCAATGATCATGTATATCATTGTTCTATAATCCATTACATCATTGATTATCTTTGCTCATCTCTTTGTTATGTCTATTGAGAAGAGTGTACTTGTGATGATCATATCTCACTGATATCTCCATCATTATCCATGATCTATAGCTTCTTGGAACCCGCTCAAAGTCTGCTACAAGCTTTCAAAGTTACAAAGGATTTGCTTTAGCCAATTGGGAGAAAATTGTCTCGAAGTACTCACTCGTCATTCTTTGCATAGTCCCTAAAATACCGGGGTAAGCTATTGATTGTTAAATTGATTGCTCAGTACATAGTACATCATTTCAAGTGATTCCACTTGGAATCATTAGCTCTCTAAGATAATTAGATACCTTCAAAAAGAATTTTCCTAATTGCCATTGTATTGTGAGCATTGAGCAAAATATCTAGTAGGTGTCAAGACCAAAATAGCAAGTTTTTGGTCACAAGCTAGTTGCAAAGTTATGTGTTTTGATCGAATTGTTTGAAGCATCATCTCCAAAGTACATAGGCACTTATTTAGTGTCATTAGCAATCGAAAGGGGCGTACAACACAAATATGAAGTAAAAGAGGGTAGCTACAAAGCAGGGATTAGCAGTACCAACTCATCCTCTTGTGGTATCCATCCATCTCTCCCAACAGGGAAGTGGTAGCAATTGCAACTCGTGCACATGAGTCCAAAATAGCCTTGGTTGTGTAACCTTGATGAGTGCTAGGAAGATAGGTGTTTCCTTCTTCTCCTTCATGCATGTCACCTATCTTATCCAAGGGTATTTCTCACACTGTTCTATGTGATCCTACTTGGGAATCGGTTTTTGTTATTTCTAGCACGTGATTGGCTACATGTTTCCACAATTCTCGCTTGACCTTGAGTAGCTGCTCTAAACTGAGATTGCACTACACTTTGGTGTGTTCTTTACTACCTTCGTATTCCTAGGTATGATTGAGTCTTTGTTTCTTACCATGATAGTGGGTGCTCTCATACAGGTAGACTTTGTTTCCAATGGACTTGTGAAATGAGGTAAGGAATTAGACTCGAAGTCTAATTGTTCACTAGACTAGGTATCATCTTGTTCTCCATAAATAGAAGGATTATCTTGTGGGAATTGATCATGTAGGGCATCCACCATTTCAATGGGAGGAGGTTTTCACTTTCTTTTGCCCATTTCTCTTCCTAGAACTCTCTTAGAAATTCTGGTGAGTATTGCTTTATAGAAGCAAAGGTTCCTGACTTGGTGGAGTTGGGCTCATAAGCATCCTTGGGAGGAAGAATTATCCTTTCACTTTTGATGTTATTCACTTGTGATGTAGCTTGCTTTCCTAACTTAGCTATCATCTTTTCCAATCTTTCTCATAATCCATCAAAGTGTAATTATGTTTTGGCTGAGGTTGTGCAATTGAATTGAAGACTAGCCTCAAACATAGATTGAGTCAACTCTACCATTCTTGCACAAAGCTTGGTTTGTTTTATTTCTAGGTCAGCCCTAAGGTAACACTTTTCATGTTCTATCACATTTGGCCCTTGGATTATGGCGTGATATGCTTTAAACATCATGTCTAGGTCCTCAGGAGTGGGATTTGTTAAGACTGATCCTACTCTAGATGGTGATGGGGCTATATGAGGTGGATTAGAAGGTGATGGTGATGGTGATGGTGGTGGTGATGTGTGACACTACATTTGAGATGTGAGTTTGATTATCTTGGCTTCTGTTTCTGTTAGGCTTTCCTCAAGTTTGTTCATCTTCTTTGATCATTATGTTTTCATTTGTTCATGGCTATCCTTCCAAGCTCATCCTTTTCTTAGTTAGATTCTCAGTCTCACTAACCTTAGAACTCTTCTCCTAAACTAAGCCTTGGCTTTGCTGTAATGCTTGTCTACTTGCACTAGGGCAGTCCAAGTCGCACTTCTCGAAGAATCTACTACTAACCCAATAACATTAATAGGAGTGATCTTTGGTCCATTGTTTGGGTTCTTAGGGAAATCTCATAAAACGTGCTCTTTTGCACAATCTGCACAAAAACCTTGAATTGTCACTGATTGGGGTTGCATAGGTGCAGGCATAGGGCAATCACGAATGAAGTGATCTCCCTGGCATCTGTAGAATGGTCCTCTATGTTTTGGGGTTCTTATCTGTCTAGGTTGGGGCCTAGAGTTAGAATTTGCATACATTACATTAGCATATTCTAGCTCCCAACTAGTTTCGTAAGGAATTTCATAGTAGTGAATCTTATTATGTTTTGGTGACTCCATATAGTAGGCTGGTGGACTATCCATTTGAGCTGAGTCAAAACTATGATTATTCGAGTCACTTTATAAGGTCAATGGTGATGTATGCACTAAGGCTCTATTCAAATTCTCTTCAACTATTGCATACTTCACTGGGATCACAAATCTAGGTGTTTGCTTACTAGAGACTCCTAACTTCTGAGCTACCTTTTCTACCAATCCATCAATAGAAGTAGGGGCTTTGGATATGAGGCTAGTGGAACTATCTCAATCTTTGTAAATCTTAGATAGCTCTAGTTCCTCACCAAGGTTGTCATCAATATCTATGCACATGTGTACACATTGCTCTATGGTTCTTGGTTCCTTTAGATACACATAGGATCTCAATTTAGCACTCAAAAATCCATCTAGAAACAATGCCACTTGTTTGGCTGGTGTGGGTAGCTCTAGAATCACGCATCTCTCCACATATTGCCTAAATCTTCATCCTGCATATCTCACTCTCTCTTGAGGTGTTTGTTTAAAGCTATGGATCAATGATGAAGTGTTGTGCCTTATGCCACTCTTAGAAAGCTCCCTGATAGAAGGATTCTAGAAATTCATATATGTTCTTGAATTGTTTGTGATGTAGTGGTTGAAACCACGTAAGAGCCATATTCTTGAGTGTTCAAAAAAAAGCATTGTATTGCATGAACAAGTCATCAACTTGCTAAGCTCTCAAGACTTGCCTAAATTTTTCCATATGATCATATGAGTCTCCTATACTATCTAAATAGTTCTTCATGGACTTAACAAGTTGTGTAGGCCTCAAGATCGTAGGGTATTCTCTAGGCCTTGACAAGGGAAACTCATCCATGCCCCTTTGATGTCTTGGATTTCTATGTCTCTCCTAATCTGTTCTATCTGCATCTAATCCTAACTGCTCTCTTCCTAAGGGGTTTGCAAATCTCACTTCAAGTCCATCTCTACTTCTGTCCCTCTTAGTTCCATGATCTTGGGATGTTCCAACTCCTTGGTGACCATAAGAGACATTGGATCTTGGTTAGGGAAAAACAAAGTCACCCTTATAAGTGTCAGCATGCCTACTAGGTTTCATTACCACAAACACTCACTGTGATGTGTTGTCTAAGTAGACCACTTTGCTTGGGTATCAAGATCTTTAAATTCATATATTTTCATGCTTCCTACTTTGCTAGGTTGATGAGTCTAAAACCTATAAAAGGCTTCATCTATCTCCCTATTCCAGAACAATTCTACACTTTTGTTGTCTTGGGAATCCATTCTGGTGTGAGTATTCTCATTAAGACTGATTTTCCTCTCAGGGTTCTTGGATCTCTTCCCAAATTCCCTTGCTCTATGTCACCTATTTCACTCTCTGACATTACATTGCCAAATTCATCTGTTCTATCTGGCTGGTTGGTGACTATGTACATGGTTCCTTCTTTATCAAAATATGAACCATCTGCAATTCGACTACTAGGTGTTCTAGTCCAACAGGTTCATATGGGTTTTTAATTTGGACAACAGATCTTCTCACGTCGTCCTCATAGATGCAAGCACCTAATCGGTTGGTCTTGATATATTCCACTTGAGTCTTATATGGTCCTTCTGGTTTTTCTAGGTATGCAAATCTTGAGCTACCTACTATTCTCTCCATGCTATACAACATCTCAAACTCACTCGTTTCTAAACTTAGAACATATGGGTAGTCACTCAATTGCTGACCTAGGACCTAGTTGTATGATTGAGACTAGCTTGAGAAGATGTGATGCTTTGTCTATCACATCCTAGGTGTCTTCTTGACCTAAGGTTCATATGCCTTGACCTTTATCCCAATTTTCTAAGTACAACCTCATTGCAAAGTTCTTTTGTATTAGTCCTATTCGGGCCGCTGGATAATTTTGTAATTACACCAAATAGTCTCACCAAAAGAGCAAACATGAATGTTTGTAACCCTTCACTTTAATAAAAACAATGACGCGTGTAGTAGACAGAGAGGCATGCAGGCATGCTGCTGGCATGAGGCCATGAAGCCCATGTCAGATGTCTGTGGGATTGATCTCTAACATGTAGAGCAAAGACTTGAATTCGGTGTATTACTGTGTTGTTGTTCTTTTCTCTTCTATTCAGTGTGTTGATTATATTAATTGAGCTAGTGTTAAGTAATTGATTGTGTATTAATCTATTTATTGTGGAAATGATTATTGTGTATAATGCGAGTAATCTATAGAGCTCTCTGTAGAAGAATACAGAACATAGTTTGAGCTTCACAGGGATAGTTTATTTTGTTATTTTGATAAGTGCAGTGGGAAAATACCAAGGGACTCTGTTTACAGTTTCCTACCATCCCAAGAACTCAACTAGTTACCCTTTCTATTGTATTATCAGACACAACTGGATTAGGAACAAAGTTTAACACTTGCGTTGTCTATAGGAAATGGAATTTAGTTTCTCAGAGAAGCTTAGTATACCCTTTCTGAGCAGAGATTATTTTCTACATGTCTATAACACGCTGGAGAGAGACTTACCCCAAATATCAAAGCAATGGACAACCCTTTAGAGTGAATAATACGCTAGGGATGCCACCATGGTGTAATACTGAAGGTGTTACATCTAAAGGGAAGGGCGTTGTGAGAAGCAGTGGATTGGTACCACAACATTTCCTCATTTTCGGTGTGCAAAGTATACCAGAACTTAGTTCGGTACAGTTTGGTGTCCGATATCAACACCAAACTAGGTGACAATCCGATACCTTCTGGTAGTGGTTCTGCATCTGGTGTTAATATCAAATTTAGTGCTAGTCTAGTACTGGCCAAAATGATAGAAGAAGCTATTGGATCTCTACTCCGATTTCCTATCTAAGGAGTGGAACCCAGCCCAGCAATTGAACCTTAAATTTCTAGAAAACCTATTTCCCAACCACAAATTAGAATCAACAGTACTCGTGAATTAGAACAACCAATAGAATCAGCGGATACCCGTGAATCAGAGCAACTAGTAGATCCAAGTGCATAGCCCATGACAAATACACAAAATGAGTAGTATCAACGACAATAGGGAGGTCAATGGAGACAACTAACAACAAGAGTCACATATGCCAAATTTGGTGGATTTGGAGGTGATGATTGTTGGTGCAAATGAGTCCAAGCCCACATAGTTGGACAACTATCATTTATTTCATATAGTCACATATGACTATTCCCTTGAAAAAGGCAATTTACTTTTATCTTTGTAAAAGTGCATATCTTAATTGCACTATTCACATGTGGAGTTAGGAGGAATCAAATCACGAATTACTTGGTAGTTGATTGATGAGGAAATAAGTCCTAAAGTATAGGATTCAACTTGAATTTGAATTCAAAAGTTACCTCCAACTACAAGCTATAAAAATGGATCAAAATCGCGCATGTAAGAGAGCCCGATTTGGAGATCATTTGAGAGGGGTTTGTTTGTGTAGTGAGCTCATTTCATAGCTCCTTCACCACCCTCACATTGTGCAAATATGCATTGCCAATGTCATTATAATTCTTTGTGATTTAATACATATACATTGATCACATCTCTACTTCACTTCTTTTTCAAGTTCATTTGAAAACAACCTTTTCATACTTGCATCTCACTGCATAGTTGTTCATTTGATTTGATTTAAAGTGGTGTAAATTCAGCATACTGTCTAGTTTATTGTTACAAAGTTTCATTGCCATTGCTTTTCTCAACCTTGAGATATCTTCACAACTCTACTCACTTGTCTGCATATTCCTAAAGCCCAAAATTGTTGAGATGGTCTATTTATTTTCTAAACACAATTCTCACAGTACACTTCATCATTTCAAGTGAAATAACTTGTGATTGGTAGCTATCTAAGTCATCTAGCTAATACCAAAAGGAATTTTATCAATCACCAGTAGGTTGAGAGCATTGTGCATTTTACTAAGCATGTGTAGAGATCAACATAGCAAGTCTTAGCTCATAGTTGAATTTTCTACTCATCTATTTTGATACATTGATTAGAGGACCATTTTCCAAGGCACTTAGGTAATTATTTGTGATTATTGGGAATTTTCAAGGGGTCTTATCTACTCTCCACAACTTGTTCTTGGCAAGTGTGAAGCAAGATTTTGCAACACCACTTCATCTCTAGAATCTATCCACCATCTCCTCAAACAGTGGTATCAGAGCACTATCACAGTAAGATGGGAGATGGATTTCCATCATTCATTGACAAACTGGACAGAGGCAACTATCCAGCATGGTCTCTAAGGATGCAAGCCTACCTCCAAGGAAGAATCTTATATGGATACATGTCTGGAGATGAAGAAATGCCAACATTCAGGAGCAAACATCAACCTACAAGAGAAGACCAAGAAAGACTAGATACATGATGTGCAAAGGATGCTCTAGCCAGTTCTTATATACTTAATTCAATATCTAATTTCTTATTACCTCACATTAGGAATTGCAAGAGCTCCCAAGAGACTTGGGAAGTACTTTCTTCATACTTCTCATCAAATACAAGGGCTAGGAAGAACCGACTTTGGGTGGAGTTCACAACCTTGAAGAAGCAACCAAAGCAAAGTGTAACTGACTATGTGATCAAGATGAAGGATGTAGCTGAGAAGAAATAGAAGAGGAGCAAATAGTATGGCAGATCATAAATGGCGTCAAGGCTGATGACAAATGGGAGTCATTCACCACAACAATGGACTTATATATGGACATGTAGATACCTGACCTCAACACATTGATGGGGAAAATCTTCACACATGAGACAGAGCTCAACAAGAATGGAGACAAATATAGAGGTAATCAATCTTCTCTCCTTTACACATATACAAATAAGAGTAAAGATAAAGGAAAAGGTAAAAAGAATGAAGAAGAGGCAAGTACCTCTCAAGTGAACTTCAAAGGTAGAGAAAGAGGTACTAGAGGAAGGGGCAGAGGAGGAAAGCAAGGCAGGGGGAGAACATACAACTCTTCACCTTCAAATATTTGTGGCCTAACCAATCACACCACAAATGAGTGTTTTAAGAACACAAAGAATTAGAGAGGAAGAGGCTACCATAGAGGAGGCTATGGACAATCCAAAGGCAGGTTCAACGATGGAGGAAGCAATGACCAAACCAAGGCTGAACAACAACTATCAAGGAGGATTCAGAGGTAGAAGAGATTACAACAACTATACAAAAGACCAAGAGGACTCTCTATTGATCATGAACATGACATCAAAGCAAGGTAAAGATGATGAGCATCTATTCTATATTGATTTTGGTTGTTCAAATCATGTGGCTGGAAATGTAGCATTTTTATCTCATCTTGAAGAGCCTAGAGGGAAGCATGAAGTGCTGATAGGTGATGACACTAGGCACTCTATAAAGAAGATTGGAAATGTTAAAGCATTTGATGGTAACATGAACCTTTTAAGTAAGGTATTAAATGTGCCAACCATAACAAAAAACCTAATCAATGTTGGGCAGATTGTTGAAAAGGGCATATAGGTTAGATTCACAAGGCATGGAGCATATGTGGAGGACCCTCAACAAGGCTTCAAGAGGATTGCAAAAGGTGAGAAATCTGATAGACTCTTTACATTTGAAGTTGAAGATACTAGAAACATTGCACTCTTCAATTACAAAGATCAAACCCTATGTGAACTAGAGATATGGCATAAGATGCTAGTTCATATAGGTGAAAGAACACTAAAGCAAATATGCAGGGATTAGAGTGTGCTTGGCATTCCAAATGTGTCCAATCAACACATGATTCACAAATGTCCAGCATGCCAATTTGGCAAATCACACAGACAACCATTCAATAGAAAAGCATACATGTATGAAGACTACTTGGAGCTTGTGCACAAAAATTTGTGGGGTCCTAGAAAAGAGCCATCAATCTTAGGATCAAGGTACTATATTTCATTCATAGATGACTATAGTATATGGATAATTCTTTACTTCATGAAGCATAAAAATGAATTCTTCACTTGTTTCAAAAAGAATTTGGCATTGGTTGAGAACCAAACAGGTACAATCTTGAAGAGGCTCAGATCTCATGGAGGTGGTGAGTATTTCTCACATGAATTCGACTTATTCTTACAGGATAGAGGCATAAATAGAGAGGTCACAACAAGATACAATCGTGAACAAAATGGAGTGGTAGAGAGAAGGAATAGACTAATAGTAGAGGCTGAAAGATCAATGTTGAATGAAAAGAAACTTCCAAATTAGTTATGGGTAGAGGCTATTTCCACAACCACATACTTAATTACTAGGCTTCCATCCAAGTCCTTGGATGGAATGACACCTTATGAAGCATGGAACGGCAAGAGACCTTCCCTAGACCATTGTAAAATATTTGGGTGCATTGCTTATGCACATATACCCTCACAGATTAGAGGAAATCTTGATCCAAAAGTTGAAAGGTGTATATTCATTGGCTATGACCAAAATTAGAAAGGATATAGGTTGTACAATCCCACTAACAAAGGATTTACAATTAGTAGGGTTGTGGTGTTTGATGAAAATAATTCATGGTTTGAAGGAAATTGTAGAAAAATAAAGCTACCTTATGACTTGGAAAGTGATCTTCCAACCCTAACCTAGGAAGAACCACAAATATTAGAAGATGTCAACTCAGAAGATAAAGAATAGATTGACTACAAAGCTTGGAAGTCCAAGGGCAAGACAAAATTCAAGCAATTAGAAGACATTCTAGAGTCATCCAATCAAGCACTAAGAAGATCCAAGCACTAAGAAGATCTCAAAGGGAGAGTAAGAAACCCATAAGGTATGGCTAAGACACATCACTTGTCACCAAAAATTCTATATACATGACTAAAGATCCTATGTCAAAGGAAACGTCTTCATCTGAAGAAGCAAATCAGAAGGAAGAATGGAGAGAAGCAATGCAAGAAGAAATTGAAGCAGTTCAGGAGAACAACACTTGGGATTTGGTTCCAAAGAAACCAAGCATGAATGTAATAGGATCCAGGTGGATTTACAAAGTCAAGAAGAATTCATATGGTTGAATAAACAAGCATAAAGCAAGGCTAGTAGCAAAGGGGTTTGCTCAAACCCATGGAGTGGATTGTGAGAAGACCTTCTCATCTGTAGATAAGATGCCTACAATAGAGTTTTAGTAAGTATTACTGCTTCAAAGAATTAGAACTTGTATTAGTTAGATGTTAAAAATGCATTCCTTAATTGATGGATTTCTGAAGAAGTCTATATGGCTCAATCACGAGGATATGAAGACAAGGACAAACCAGAATATGTGTGCAAATTAAGGAAAGAACTTTATGGTTTAAAGCAAGACCCTAGAGCTTGGAACCATAGGCTTGTCACATATTTGCAGAACCAATGTTTTATTGCTAGTAAAGCAAATTCTTCTTTGTTCATTAAGAAGACTAACTCAAAAGTTATCTATCTATGTGTTCATGTGGATGCCATTATCATTACAAGAAACGATGCTAATGGCATCAAGCAAATAAAATCTTAGATGATGGAAGAATTTAAAATTAGTGATCTTCGTTTGTTAACATACTTTCTTGGATTAGAACTTGTATATTCAGATTTTGGTGTCTTTATTACTCAGAGAAAGTACATTCATGATATGCTGGTTAAATTGAATATGGAGAACACTAAAGTTGCAGGCGCACCCATGGAACTCAACCACAAACTTAGTTCTAATGAGGGAGAACTCCTTGAAGGTATAACAGGTTATCAAAGACTCGTTGGTAATCTCAATTATGCGACCCTAACAAGAGTGGACATATGTTATGGAGTAAGTGCATTTAGCAAATTTATGCATACACCAAGAAAACCTCACATGGAAGCTACCAAGAGGATATTAAAATATATAAAGGGTACCATAAATGAAGGATTATTCTATCCATTCACATCTGACTTGGATATCAAGCTATATTCTGATGTAGATTGAGCTGGCTCAAAAGATGATAGGAGGAGCACTTCTGGCTACTTATCTTTTGCAGGTTCAAAGCTAATATTTGGTCATCAAAGAAACAAACAACTGTGGCATTGTCATCAACTGAGGCAGAATATAGAGGCTTAGCAAATGCAACACAAGAGGCTATGTGGCTCAATCTACTTTACATAGATTTGGGATTACATTTTTATACCCCAATAGTCTTTGGAGATAACATTAGCTCACTTCATTTGGCTACTAATCTTGTGTATCATGCAAGGACTAAGCGCATTGAAGTGCACTATCACTATGTCAGAAAAAAGCTACGTAGCAAGGACATCCAACTTTCCTATGTATCTACAAATCTACAATGTGCAGGTATGCTCATAAAATCCTTGGATGGAACTAAGATGAACACGTTCAAGATGATGATTGGTTTGTATGAAATCAAAAAAAAATGAAGAACATGTTGATATATTTAGGTAGTGATGTGTGTGAACACACTAGGACCGCTGGGGCACTTTTTTCCCTCTTTAGGAGGTTTTTTCCCCCCGTCTTGTATATACGCCTATTGCCCTAATGGGCTACTTATCTTTGTACATTCTCTAGTAACACATTCAGTATTGTGTGTTGTGCTCCAAGCTTCTTCTTCTTCCTTGTGTTGTTTGCGTGCTTCCGTAGACATCTAACTCCAACAATTGGTATCAGAGCAGGTCGTCGCTTCATCTAGGGTGCCATCGACACTCCTCCGGTTGCAGTCTCAGATTCTCATGAAATTTGGTGAGCATACTCAGGGTGCTTGAGAGATAAAAACATCTTCGCTTTGTGGTGCCGAAATTGCGATATGAGCTCGTTTCGGCCTCTGAACGCACTATCGCAGCACTTGTGCAGGCTATTTCATCCTTTTGTGCCAAAGGTATATACCACTTTCTGTTCGCCAGTTTAAGTGCCTCGAAGTCTGCTATAGGTCTAGCATAATTTTTCTAGGTAGTTCTGTTCAACTTTTTGAGATACAGTCAATTTTCTGCATCAAGGTATTTTAGTCACCGGCCATGGCTGAAAGCAGTGATGTATTCCGTATGTTGGCTGTTGAGGATAAGTTGGATGGTACCAACTACCCGTTATGGGCTTATATGATGCGACATGTGTTGGTTGCAAAAGGATTGTGGAACATTGTGCAGGGTGTCGAAAAATGTCCTATCACACCTGCAACTGTTATAACTGCAGGTACTGAAGCTGATGCAAAAGGTGTCGAAGATGATGATATTCTGCATATTCCTGTTCGTGTTGTGGTTTCTGCTGCACCTACTACAGAGCAGATTTGTTGGGATGGCAAAGATGCCCAGGCACATGCATTGATAGCTTTGTCTGTCAAACGTGCCATTATTCCTCATATTCGCTCTTGCAGAACAGCTAAGGATGCTTGTGATACACTTACCACATTGTACCAAGCTAGGAATGAGGCTCGTGTTGCTTACCTCCGAAAACAGTTGGAGAGTGAGCACATGAATGAAGGTGATTCTATGGACAGTTTCCTAACGAAGATCAAAGACTTGAAGGAACAGTTGATTTCTGCTGATGAAGTTATACCAGATAGCTCACTTGTGCAGACCGTTCGAATGGTCTTCCTGATTCATATCAGAGTTTTGCTTCTACTCTTCAGTTGATGATGAAAGGCAATCCAAATGCCTTATCATTTGAGGAGTTATTCTCTATTCTGTTGCAGGAAGATCAGTCCAGGCAAAACAGGTCCATTATGCGAGTTGCAGATCAAGCCTTCCTGGCTAGTCAGAAGGGCAAACGAAAATAGAGCTCTTCAACTAGTAAGCAGGAATTCTACTAATTCTGCATATTCCAAGAA
This sequence comes from Ceratopteris richardii, assembly GCA_020310875.1. NCBI lineage: Eukaryota > Viridiplantae > Streptophyta > Polypodiopsida > Polypodiales > Pteridaceae > Ceratopteris > Ceratopteris richardii. The sequence goes on from CM035406.1 coordinate 109,381,491, forward strand.
AGAAGATAAAGATGAGAAGAAATCATAAAAGCAGAAATTATTTTGTAAGTACTGTAAAGGGAATGATCATATCATAAAGAACTGTCCAAAACTGGCTGCTAAAGAGGCAAAGAAGAAAGAGGCTGGAATGGTTGTTGCAAAGGCCTCTACACCAAAAACAGAGTCTGCTAATCTTATGCAAGAAGAAGAATGGGTGTTTACTACTATCTGCAGTTTTGAACCATCTTCTCATGAGCAATGCATGTCTGCAGTAGACTCAGAAGTTTGGTTTTTTAACAGTGGGGCAACCAAACATATTACCTCGTAGCAAAGTTTCTTCTCTTCACTCGAGCCTGCCCCTACAGGGAATACTGTTACATGCACCAACAACTCCCCTTATCCTGTTATGGGAGTTGGTAAGATCATTTTGACTACTGCTGATGGTGGTTCTTTCACTTTGTCAGATGCTTTATTTTTTCCAGGGATCAAGAAGAACCTGTTATCAATTTCTGCATTAGCCAAGATTGGCTTGGTTGTGAAATTTGTTGATGACAGGTTTACAGTTCATGATCTGTCAAATGGCGATGTGATTATTGCTTCTGGCATTTTATGTCGTGGGTTGTATAAGCTCATAGACTATGAAAGATCAGTAAATGATTTGGCATGTGCAGTAAATGATTCTCAGGCTATGTCAGATGCAAAGCTTTGGCATGCACGCTTTGGTCATCTGAATTTTGCTAGTTTGCTATGCCTACAAAAATCTGAAATGGTGTCCTCCTTGCCCAAACTTGAGGCACCTGGAAAACATGTTTGTGAAGGCTGTATTTTGGGCAAAATGCAACGTTCGTCCTTTCAAAAAGATGGTTCAGTTCGGGCTACTCAGAAATTGCAGCTTGTACATAGTGATGTATGTGGTCCTATGCAGACACCTTCTTTTGGGAATTATCTTTACTTCGTCACTTTCATCGATGATTTTTCCAGGCATGCATGGGTATATCCATTGAAGGAAAAGTCCGAAGTGTTCATGTGCTTCAAACAGTTTTTGGTTTTGGCTGAAAATCTATCAGCATGTAAAATGGGCACCCTCCGTTCTGATCGAGGGGGGGAATATATGTCTTCTGATTTTAATGCATTTCTGGCTGAACGTGGGATAAAACACCAGTGTATAGCGTCGTATACACCTCAACAGAATGGAGTTGTTGAAACTCGTGGCAAGAAGGCCATTGGCACTAAGTGGGTATACAAGCTTAAGCGTAAACCTGATGGTACAGTTGACAAGTATAAGGCTAGGCTTGTTGCAAAGGGTTATGCTTAGGAAAGAGGCATTGATTTTGATGAGACCTTTGCACCTACATGCTGTATGACTACTGTTCGGAGCATCTGTGCACTTGCAGCCCATCATGGTTGGAATGTACATCAGTTGGACATTAAAACAGCATTTCCGAATGGTGACTTGCATGAAGAAGTGTATGTTTTTCAGCCCCGTGGCTTTGTGAAGAAAGGGCATGAAAACTAGGTGTGCAGGTTAAAGAAGGCATTATATGGTTTAAAGCAAGCACCACGTGGTTGGTATGAGAAGATACATGCTTTTCTGATTACACATAGTTTTGAGAACAGTCCAACTGAAAGCACCTTATATGTTAAGCGTGCTAATGATGTGCTTCTGATCATTGTTGTCTATGTTGATGACATGCTACTCACTGGTCCTATTGAGGAGCATATTGCTGATTTTAAGGCTGATTTGCATGCCTCATTTGAGATGTTTGATTTGGTGCATTTGCATCACTATTTGGGCATTCAGTTTATGCATGTTGATGGTGGAATGACTTTGTGTCAAACGAAATATATTGACACATTATTAGAGCGTTTTGGCCTTGAAGACTGTAAGCCTATTGCTACTCCTATGGAGACAAGTTTACGATTGAGTCTTTATGATGTTGGAGATGCATTTGATGTTGTTCTCTATCAGCAAGCTATTGGATGCTTGATTTACTTATGCATTACTCGACCAGATATTCAATTTGCTGTCTCATAGATGAGCAGGTTTATGCATTGCCCAGGAGTCAAGCATTGGCAGGCGGTTGAGTGCATCTTTCACTACTTGGGTGGTACTTGGCTACTTGGGTTGTTTTATCCCAAGGGAGGATCACTACCGTCAGATTTGCATGCTTTTTCTGACTCTGATTGGGCTGGTTGCTATATGACACTCGTGTGTCCACTAGTGGCTTTTGCTTCATGCTTGGTAGCTCATGTATATCTTGGTTGAGCAAGAAGCAACCTACTGTGGCCACTTTCAGTTGTGAGGCTGAGTATAGGGCAGCTTTCATAGCTATTGTTGAGTGTGTGTGGCTCAGACGCCTTATGGCTGATTTGGGTGTTGGTGAGTCTTTTGCCACCACCATCTTTACTCACAGTCAGAGTGCATTGGCAGTTGCGAGGAACCCTTTGTTCCATGCTCCCACTAAGCACATTGAGGTGCATTATCACTATGTCAGGGAGAGGTTCTCTGCTGGGGAGATCAGCTTGGCATATGTGCCCACGCAGGAGAACATTGCAGACCTTTTCATGAAGGCTCTGCCTAGGGAGAAGTTTGAAGCTTTCCGCAAAGCTTTGGGCTTACTTCCTTTTGTGGAGTGATTTCCACATAGCTTGGCACTTCCTTATACATGAGTGCCAGCTCCTTGTTCACCGCATCACTCCCAGGGGGGATTTGTTGATATATTTAGGTAGTGATGTGTGTGAACACACTAGGACTGCCGGGGCACTTTTTTTCCTCTTTAGGAGGTTTTTTTCCCCCGGCTTGTATATACGCCTATTGCCCTAATGGGCTACTTATCTTTGTACATTCTCTAGTAATACATTCAGTATTGTGTGTTGTGCTCCAAGCTTCTTCTTCTTCCTTGTGTTGTTCACGTGCTTCCGCAGACGTCTAACTCCAACAGAACAATCATGTTAGGCTTGAGGGGGAGCTATTGGTGCAAATGAGTCCAAGCTTACATACTTGGACAACTAACTTTTATTTCATATAGTCACAAATGACTATTCCCTTGTAAAAAAGGCAATTTATTTTTATCTTTGTAAAAGTGCGTATGTTAATTGCACTACTCACACGTGGAGTTAGGAGGAATGAAATCTCAAATTACTTTGTAGTTGATTGATGAGGAAGTAAGTCCTAAAGTATAGGATTCAGCTTGAATTTGAATTCAAAAGTTGGCTCCAACTCCAAGCTATAAAAATAGATCAAAATCTCACATGTAAGAGAGCCCGATTTGGAGATCATTTGAGAGGGGTTTTTCTATGTAGTTAGCTCATTTCATAGCTCCATCACTACCCTCACATTTCACAAATATACATTGCCAATGTCATTGTAATTCTATGTGGTTTAATACATATACATTGATCACATCTCTACTTCACTTCTCTGTCTAGTTCATCTCAGAATAGTGACCTTCTCATATATACTTGATTCTCAGTGCATAGTTGTTCATTTGATTTGATTAAAAGTGATATAGGTTTGGCATAATGTCTAGTTCATTGCTACAAAGTATCATTGCCATTCCTTTTCTCAATCTTGAGATATTTTCACAAATCTGCTCACTAGTCTACATACTACAAAAGCCTAAAATTGTCGGGATGGTCTATTGATTTGCTAAACACAATTCTCACAATACACTTGATCACTTCAAGTGAAATAACTTGTAAGCTATCTAAGTCAATTACCTACTCCCAAAAGGAATTCGATCAATTGCTAGCAAGTTGAGTGCACTGTGCATTTTATTGAGCATGTGTAGAGACCAAAATAGCAAGTGTTAGCTCATAGGTGAATTTTGTACTCATCTATTTTGATCCATTGATTAGAGGACCATACTCCTAGGCACTTAGGTGATAATTTGTAATTATTGGGAAGCTCAAGGGGTCTATTCTACTCTCCACAACTTGTTCTTGGCTGGTGTGAAGCAAGATTTTGCAGCACCACTTCATCTCTCGAATCTATTTACCATCTCCTCAAAGAAGGACATGGACATGGAGGTATGCACCTTTAAAATCAATTACACATTGTTGAATAATCTAGAGGATCCAATGTATCAATCCATAGTATTTCAGTCCATCTTAGTCAATGATGTGGCAAGATGGCTTACTGAGTTCGACCTTAATCATTTCTAGTGTATGAAGATGTAAAGAATGCATCTGTACAATTTTAGATTGAAGAAGAATGCCACATAAATATTTGATTAGTTACAAAATAAAAGGAAAAAAATGAATCAGAGCATGTAGGATTATGTTCCTCTTTTCCGCACACATTTACGATAGTTGCCACAAGCGAATGTAAATCTCCCCAATGATGTTATTATTCGATGGTTTATCAATGGCCTAAACCCACAGTTAACATAGGCCATGATCATCTGTTGTGTCGGTGGCATGATGTTAGATGTAGTTATAGCAATGGCATTACAACTGGAGCATAAAGTCGCAGGATGTATAGAAGACTTGGAATGGAGGAATTCTAGTAAAAGTAAAATTGATGACTCCTTGAAGTAGGGTTATTGTAGAAAATGCAAAAATCCTGGCCATGTGGTGAGAAATTATGCACTTAATCAAGTCTATTGTGCCATTTGTGACATTGCGAGAGCTCGTTAATGTTTTTCATAAGAATGGTTGATCAGTTAAGAGTCCACCCAATGGGTTTAGTGCATGATATTCTATCACATGGAGTATCACACATTAGTTATGAGTTAGAGGTGAGAACCTCCTCTAACACTTGTTGAGTATGATACTCACATGAGTGCCAAGTGGCACCCATATGAGATAGCTTGAGCATTTCCCTTTATGTCATGAGGAAGGGGATAAGGAAGAGAGCTCACACACATAGTCTCACTCTCAAGGAGAAGCACACACACGGATTGAGGCAAGGAAGAATGATCTTCTTCTTCTTCTTCTATTACATGAAAAGGAATGTACACGAATGACCTAAAAACAAGAATACAACTAGTGCAATATATAAAGATCAGTACATAAGGAAAAACCTAATTTCTGCAAATGAGTGAGCTGGCAAGGAACAAATGTGCCATCACTCTCGGTAGATAAATGTAATAAAGCTCAATGAAGTATCCCTGACATATACCGGCATGACCATTATACATGTCAGAGAAATGAAAAGCTGGTACATGCCATCCTGGATCATCACATGTTGAGCTTGATATCTCAACACTCCCCCACAAGCTCAATGCCATATCCTTTAATCCAAGCATCTCTCGAAACTTCTTCAACTTCTCAGCTCCAAGTGCTTTGGTGAAAATATCAGCAACTTGGTCATCTGTTCTCACATAAACAAGATCAATATCACCTGCTAATACCTTCTCTCCGATGAAGTGATAATGTACCCCGATATGCTTTGTTCTAGCATGGAAAACAGGGTTCTATGCTAACTGTATGTTTCTAAGATTATCACAATAAATGGTGATAGACTTTTGCACTTCCACACCTAAATCCGCAAGTAGCATCTCTAGCCATGATACCTCATATGTTGCCATTGCAGCACCTCCATACTCAGCCTCTGTACTCGACAAAGCAACAGTGGGTTACTTCTTGTTGCTCCATGTAACAGCTGCACTCCCAAGTGAGAATAGAAAACCACTAGTAGATCTTCTATCTGGAATGCTACCAACCCAATCGGCATTTGTGTATCCATAAACCTGCAAATCTACACCAGGCTCATAAAACAATGCATAATCCAAAGTAGCACTCACATAATGTAGAGTGCGCCTCAGAGCATCTAAATGTGGCTTAGTTGGAACCTGCATAAACCGACTTTCAAGTCCAACAGTATAACTTAGATCAAGCCTTGTAATTGTCAGATATATAAGACTTCCCACAATTGTCCTGTACATAGTAGCATTTTCCAATGCTTCACCTGATGTAGTGTCCAACTTCAAATTGTGATCTAATGGCATAGAAATTAGCTGACAATCAGCCATGCCATACTTTTGCAGCATATTCAAGGCATATTGCCTTTGCGACATCCATATACCAGTTTCTGTATGTATAAACACGATGCCCAAGAAATAGCGCAGCATACCAAGATCTTTCATGTTAAATTCTTGCATAAGAAGTTTCTTTACCTCTTTGATGCTTCCTTCATTATCACCACCTACAATGAGGTCGTCAACATAAATAGCCACAATAGTGATGCCATCATCAGCCTTCCTTGCATATAGTGAGTGATCTGCATCACGCATAGAAAACCCAATGCTGGTTAAGTAATCAGCAATCCTTGCAAGCCATGCACAAGGGGCTTGCTTCAGCCCATACAAAGCCTTTTGCAACCTGCAAACATATTCTGGATGCTTTGAATCTTCATATCCTTGTGGCTAGTCCATATATACTTCTTCTTATAACTCACCATGTAGGAAAGCATTCTTCACATCCATCTGATGCAAAGTCCATCCTTTTGCTGTAGCTAATGCAACAAGTGTTCTAACAGTAGACATTTTAGCTACAAGACTGAATGTTTCCTCATAATCAATGCCATATTTCTATGCATATCCTTTAGCTACCAATCGTGCTTTATACTTGCTTATGCTAGCATCATCATTATGCTTTACAGTGTAAACCCATTTGTAGCCTATGGGTTTCTTTCCTTGCGGAAATGGAACTAGCTTCCATGTATCATTTCCATAAAGTGCAGCCATCTTCTCAGCCATAGCTATTTCCCAATCTGCAATTCCAATTGCATCTTCAAAGCAAGAAGGTTCAACATCTTGTATTACCTTTGTCATGTAGGCACAATGACGAGCCATATAACTGTCATACATCAATCGTTGCACTAAATTCAGCATCCTCCTAGATCTTCTTGGTCCTGGGTCACTTCTTCTTGTATCATCTGCATGTGCCCTTCTTACTCCTAGAGTCTTCACAGAGAGCAATCCAAGTTCCTCATCAAGAATCTTTTCTAAACCGCTTGAATCTCCATCAACATCTTCAAAACCTACACATGTTTTACTACCAGCAGAAAGCTTTTCTTTACCTTTCTTGGATGTATTTGATGAATTTTCTGGACTGAAATTTCCACGCAATCTTCCACTCCATGGATTTGAGTTGGAACTGTTGCTTGGTGATGCATTCGGTCCACTAAAAACTTGAGATTCTACACTTGATTTTTCAGCATTTTCTTTGTCATTTGGTTCAAGATTCAGTCCTTCTTTGGCATCTGCATAAAAGCTTGAGATTTCATCAAATACCACATCTTTGCCCACCTTTACCTGTCATGTGAGTGGGTTAGAACATTTATATCTCTTTTGCTCAAGGGAGTATCCAATGAAGACACACTTTTGTGCTTTTGGATCAAGCTTCGTCCTCAATTCATCTGGGACATGTACATATGCAATACAGAATGTGATAAGTTTGGCTTTTTAATTGTAAACTTCTCTTCAGGTGCAACTTGATGTACAACAGGAGTCAGAGTTCTGTTCATGATGTATACAGCAGTATGCATAACTTTTGCCCAATAACAATGAGGCATATTCTTATGAGCCGACAAGGCTCTTGCTGTTTCTGCAAGATGTCTAACTTTAAAATTCTAGAAGTGAGTGAACACCTCGCTCTTCTCTTTCATGAAATATACCCATACTTTGTGTGTATGGTCATCAATGAAAGTAACATAAAACCTGCAACCGCCCATAGATGTGGTCTTTGCTAGACCCCAAACATCTGTATGTACTACTTCTAGTACATTCTCACTAACATGCTTGTCATGTGGAAATGATGCTCTTGATTGTTTACCAAATTGACATGCTGCACATACCTTTTGCATTTCTGCAACATTTAAATTTGGTAGTCCATGGCCAATCTCCTTTGACCGCATCAGTTTCAGCCTTTGCAGATTTGTGTGTCCAATTTGTTTGTGCCAGATCTCTATATTAGCAATAACTCCTCCACCTTTTGCAAACATGGCTGCATTAATTTCAAGAATCTTTACATTTAAGGTGAACATTCTACCCACTTTATTTCCTTTGATGCAACCAATCGTCCATCCTGCTTGTTCTCCTTTACATATAATCCATCAGCATTGAACCTAACTTGTAATCCCTAGTCAATCATTTGTCCAATAGAAACTAGATTCTTTGTTATATTTGGAACATGCAGAACATTAGTGGGATGTTTTACCTTTTCATCCTCCATAGATAGTGCTATGTTTCCTGTATGCTCAATAGGATGTGATGTGTCATCACCTGTTTCAACATATCCAAGAATTGGCAATTTTTGCAAAGTAGTAAACCATTCCGCATGACTGGTCATGTGATTTAAAGCACCTGAATCAACATACCAGACATTATCATTCGATTTTGAAACACCAGCAGACATCATATTCATCATGTGATGTTGAACCATAAACAGCTTCTCAGAATCATCTGCACTTGTGGATGCATAGTTGTTTTGTTGCCTTCTATTATTTTGATTCTTCAACCTGCAATCACGTTCAAAGTGTACAAGTTTACCACAATTCCATCATCCTTTACTATCATTACCTGAATCATTTCTTTGGAAATTTCTGCAACCTCTTTGGCTCCCCCTACCTCAAAACTATCCTCTTCCTCCTGCATGATTTTGTTGTTGACCTTGGTCTTGGTTATTGTTTCCTCTTCCACTTCTGAAACCTCTACCTCTGCCTCTTCCTCTGCCAGAGTAGAATACCTACTCAAAATTGGGCTTTCCTTGGGAGTTTGAATCCTCACCAAGATTCTTTTCTTCAATAATGAGCATAGATACCGGATCAGCAAAATTTGGAATATTTTCCCTCGTCTGTATAGAAGTTCTAAACTGCTTATATGCAGCTCCTAAACCACGAAGGCATACTTCCACCTTATCATCATCATCTACATTTACTCCAATAGATGCAAGTGACTCACATATGCTTTTGATTTTTAGGGTATAGTCACTTACCGACATGCTCTTTTTCTACAAGGTATGCAGCTCGTTCTTGAGTTGCAATTTCTGTGCCTTTGTATTGGTCTCATACAATGTGACCAAACTATTGCAAGCCTCTTTCAGAGTCTTAGCATCCTGTATGTGCCCAATCATGCTATCTTGTATGCTAACAGATAGCCAATACATTACCTTTCGTGCTCCTTGATTCCATTCCTCATATGCTCTTATCTGTTCTGCAGTTCGATTCCTCTCTGGTAACTACGGAGCATTTTTGTTCTCTCCTTCGATGTACTTCCAGTAGCCTTTTCCCATCACAAAATTCATCATTCTGAATCTCCAAGCATGGAAGTTGTTCTTTTCTAGTTTATCGCTCATAAGCTGACTCATTTCATCTGCGTTTGCCATTTCTGTAGCAGTACACAACAATGCAAACCACTAGAAGTAGCACTTCTGTTTGAACACTATGGCACTATGACATGACAGTTCGATCTCAGAAAAACACAGTTTTCGTGTATCAATAGTACACGGAATCGCTTGAAATTATGGATCTGGAATATATGAGTGTCTCCAAACATGATGCAAGTTACAGTTTCTAAAACTAACCTACTTTTTCTGTGGGCCCCACCTTGCGGACTCGAAACGGAGGTCAAGATGGCTGCAAAACTTCGATCTAACCAAAACCAGTGACCCTAAAGGGTTAACTATCAAAAATATTTTGAGGTCTTCTACCTTCACGCCAATTTTCATAGCAGACAGAGGTCGTTTGTGAATCTCGTTTTCTCCATGCCTTGCTGCATACTCTTCACGGTCGCCTTCTCCACGAGCTCTCTACAGCCACGTTGGCTCTGATACCATGTCACGAGGAAGGATATAAGGAAGAGAGCTCACACACACACTCTCACTCTCAAGGAGAAGCACACACACAGATTGAGGCAAGGAAGAATGATCTTCTTCTTCTTCTTCTATTACATAAAAAGGAATGCACAAGAATGACCTAAAAACAAGAATACAAAAACTGCAATATATAAAGATCAGTACATAAGGAAAAACCTAATGTCTGCGAATGAGTGAGCTGGCAAGGAACAAATGTGCCATCACTCTCGGTAGATAAATCTAATAAAGCTCAATGAAGTATCCCTGACATATACCGGCGTGACCACTATACATGTCAGAGAAACGAAAAACTAGTACGTGTCATCCGGATCATCACATGTTGAGCTTGATATCTCAACACTTTATGGGTAATGAGAGAGAGAGAGAATAAAAGAACTCCACACGGTTGGGTGGTTAAGTGACTCGATCTCCATGCTCCCCCTCCTCTATCGGTTGGCATGAAGCGACTACTCCAAAAAATGGAGAGATTCATCAAGAGTTTAGTGCATTGGTATCCGAGCCATGAACACATGTGCACGTAGGTAGATGGAGAACACGTGCTCAGAGCACAAGCAGTGCATAGAAGTAGGATCGCTTAGGCGACGATTACAGATAGAGTGTGCAGAGAGCTTAGCTCTCTCTCTTCTCCCTCTTCCCTCCCTCTTGGATGTGAGGAGCTTACCTCAAGTGGCTTATATATACTTCTCCTTGGTGCCTTGCAACACCATATGTGGGATAAGACCGACGTCCATGGCTGATATTCGTGAAAGTTGGGAAAGAAGCTCTTGGGAAGGAGGTAAATCAAAGCTATTTAAATTTGAATTTTTCTCTAAGTTGGGGGAGTAAAACCATGCTATAAATCAAAGCTTTGGGAAAAAAATGATGCACGCATGTAATATGGGCTGTAGACTTGGGATATGGGTCATTATTATATTCAAAAAAGCTTCAGATACTCAGTTTTGAGCCCCCAAAGTCACCCTCTCATGAAGATTTGCTTTCCCATAGTCTATCCTTGACATACCCATATTCTCTGCACCATAGCTTGGTGAAACGACATCCAATTCTAGAAATGTTTGTCACATTACAAAGCTACACTCCTAAGCTTTGCTTAAAAACCACTGATGTTTGATTTGGACAAGATTTGGTCATCCAAAACACCTCTGTAGTGCTTCAACAGAAACTAGATAGCCATTGACGGGCCTAGATTTTCATCATTTGGCATCCAAAGCAACTTTTTTCACTTGGGATAGCTTCATATCTTTGAAGTACAGGATAGCTTCATATCTTTGGGTAGCTTCATATCCGGGCTATTGCTACATGATTTTGGCATCATTCTTGTTGGTTTTGGTGACTAGAACCACCTTGAGCCAACCAGACATTTCAAATTTTTGTTTGGGTCTGGTGAGGATTGAAGATCAGTGCCTTCATGCTTCATAGGTCGCCTGGATTTTGCTTCTGCAGCTTCATTTTGTACCAAGGAAGTGCTCTTGTGATATATTTCTCTTCTTCTTGCATATTTAAAGTTTACTTCCATTCTTTTCATATACTCTAGTTAGTAAATGGGGGAGGAGTGAAACATGGATTCCAAAGGGAAAAAAATAATAGAACACACTTCTCCATCTAAAGAACAACTAGAAGATCTTGATCTTAGGATGGAAGAGGTAGAAATGAGGTAGGAAGCAGAGGAAAAACTAGAGAAAAAAGAGCCTCAACAAGAAGAATATACATATGAGGATCTTTTGGATGTTTGTTACTCATGAACAATTTTCATACTTAAAGGAACAGACCCTTAGACTAGAGAGAGACATAGGTAGCATCACATCTCTCATTCAGCAGCTCAAGTCTCAAATTATCTCACTTGAGACACATGTCATTTGTTTCCTAGAAAGGAAGGAAAGAGAAACCCCTACTCTTCCTCTAGAGATGACTAGGAAGGATCCTTCTTTTCCTACTAAGCATAAAGGAGAGAGCTCTAGGGAAGCTCCCCTCTTGAAAGACTTAAAGCCACCTACCTTTACGGGGGATGACGGAGATAGAAACAAGGATGCAATCTACACTTTTTTACAAAAGTGGCATGACTTGCATCAACCAAAGGGCACCCCACTAGAGTGTCGTGTGCTAGAGGCGAGTCTCTTGCTTGGTCCACATGCTTATAAGTGGTGGATGAGTCTCAAGAAGGCAAACTCTATCCCTACAGATTGGACTCAGTTTGAAACTCTTTTCCTAAAAGAGTTTCTCCTTGAGAATGAGGAAAGGAAATGGAAGGTGAAAGCCCGCAGGAGCTGCACCATCCTGTGAGAGTCTGTGGAAGGGCTAAACATGCGAGTGCAAAAAGTGATAGTCTCTTCTCGAGAGAGACCGAAATAAAGGAAAGGAGGTGGCCGATATGTGGTCAACGAAGAACCAATACCAGCCGCAATGGACTGGGGGGATATAGTATCGGAAGGGAAATGGGGAAACGAAGTGAGGGCCGAATAAATATCTTGACCCTCAGGCGCTAACCACATGATCGAAGCCAGACGATGAATACCCTCCATGAGTAAGTAATCCTCAGTAAAGAGTTCGAATAGGGAGGAATCAGGGAGGGTGAGGTGAAGTCGGAGGCGAAGGGAGGAAGATGGAATGGCGAAATCGAAAGTGCACGCCTGTTGGGAGGATGCCGAGCCTGAGTCACTCATAGCAGGCACTGAAAGGGATGGCGGAATGGTAGGTCGAACCGTGGATGGCGCAGGGAAGGGGAAACCAGCAGGGGACATGAAGGGCTATACAAAGAGGAGGCGGAGAGTGAGTGGCTGGAAAAGGCAGGGGCAATGACATGTGGGGGGGCAATGGGGGGTATGATCGGGGCTGGAAGACTGGTGGGTGGAGCAGAGGGGGTATGAAATACCTGGGAATCTGACTGAGGCAGACCTAGGGTAGAGGGCGGGAGCTCCGAATACTCCTCGGTAGCCCTAGAAGAAGTCGGCTGGGGTACGGAGGAAGCCATGCTGCTAGCAGATGCGAACGGCACTACAAGCTAACGCTCTGGAAGGAAGATGGAAAAGTTAGGAATGAATAGAGGCATGCAATAAACACTCTAAATGCAGAAATTGAGCAAAACTGATTCAAAAATTAGAATGTACACGTAGAAAAACCCTAATAACAACCTAAAAAACGCCAAAAACAGATAAGGATAGAGAGGGGAATGATAAAAAGAATGAAATTTAAAAATAAAAGTACATAAAGAAAGAAACTAATAATTTAAATAAATGAAATAATTACAAATAAAATAAAAAAATATATAAAAAAAGAAAAAAAATAAAATTAAAAAAAATAAAAAAAAAATAAAAAACAAAAAATAAAAAAAAAATAAAAAAAAAAAGAAACTTACCTGATGGGACACGTCCACGCGAGTAATTTGAAAGTGAGCTTATGGTATATTTATAGAAGGGGGGGGGGGGGGGGGGGAGAGAAGGGGGGGGAGGGGTGGGAGGGGCGGTGGGAGAGGGGGCTACGGGTGGGCTGGTGGCTGCGGGTGGTGGTGGGTGGGCGGGCCGGGGGGGAGCGGGGGGAGAGGGCTGCGGGTGGGCAGGTGGCGGCGGGTGGGCGGGCGGGGGGGGGGGGGGGGGGCGAGGGGGGGGAAGGGAGGGGGGAGAGGGGGGGAAGGGGGGGAGGGATGCGGGTGGTGGTGGGTGGGCAGGCGGGGGGGGGGGGGGGGGAGGGGAAAAAGGGGAGAGAAGGGGGGGGGAGGGGGGAGAGGGCTGCGGGTGGGCGGGTGGCGGCGGGTGGGCGGGCAGGGGGGAGGGGGGGGGAAAGGGCAGAGAAGGGGGGGAGGGGAGGGGAAGGGGGGAGGAGAGGGGGGGGGAAGAGGGCTGCGGGTGGGCGGGCGGGGGGGGGGGGGAAGGGGAGAGAAGGGGGTGTGAGGGGGGGGGTGTGTGGGGGGGGGGGGGGGGGAGGGGGGGGAGGGTGGGGGGGAAGAGGGGATATAGGGAGAGAGAGAGAGAGAGAGAGAGGGTTGTTTTTTTTTTTTGGCTCGAAAAAAGTCCCGACGTTTTTTTTTTGTGGGAAAAATATCGAGAAAAAATAGAGAAAATTTGCTAAAAAAATCCAAAAAAGGTTATGAAAAAAATTCTCAAGAAATATCATACAAGTGTATGCCAATTTCCTCCCTCAAAACCGCATAGAGCTTCTTCAAATTCTCCATTTTGATAAGAAAATACCTTTTGAAATGATGAAAAATAGTAGAAAATTTCTAAAAATGCTTGAAAAATTCCTAGAAAAAGTCCAAACATTGTACTTTTGTCGAGGACTATGAAAGGAAGAACTTAAAGAACAAGCATGAAAAAGTGTAGAAACGACTAAAACTTGAGCAAAACGAAAATAAGAGGGTTATGTACAACCTGGACAGATTTTGCAGTTTCCAGGTGATCCATAATTCTTTAATTGTGTTGATGGTAGGCCTTGATCCTTGATATGTTGAACAGTGGCAAGGCCTCTCCTTTTAGCGTCTCTAACTCCACCGCACCCCAATGCAGCATTGTTTTAACTCGATAAGGTCCTTCTCAGTGTGGGAGCCATTTTCCTCTCACTTGTGTTTGAAGATGGGGTCTATGGAGAAGAACTAACATGCTTGGCTCTATGTTGCTGTTCCACAGATGTCGATCATGTGCCTCCTTCCTCTTCATCTGAGTCTCTATCAATTGTTTTGTTGCTAGTACACGAATCTCCTCTACTTTATGCAGTGCTCCAAGCCTCTGAGAGACACCACAATCTTTCTTTCCCTATATGAATGCCACTTTAGGTGATCCATGTAAAAATTCAAAGGGCTCAATTGGCAATATGCCATAAACTAGTTGGAATGGAGAATATGTCGTGGCCTCTTTGTAAGCTAACCTGTATGCCCATAAGGTACCTTGATAAGCAATGCCCCAAGAGGTGGGCTGTAACATACATTCCTTCCTTAACATGGAAATTAATACCTTATTTGTTGATTCAGTCTGTCCATTAGCTCTTGGATAGTAGGCATAAGAGGTCCTATGTAGAATTCTATACCTGTTGAAAATTTCTTGTAGGACCTTATTCACAAAATGAGTACCTTGGTCTGTACAAATTTCAAGTGGACATCCAAACCTGCAAATGATGCTACTGTAAATGAAATCAGCCACAGTTTGGGCGATGTAGTCAGGTGATGCAATAGCTTCAACCCATTTTGTCGCATAGTCTGTGGCTATCAATAAATACTTTTCTCTTTTTGGAATCGACAGAGGGTAGATAGGCCCTACAAAATCTAACCCCCACTTCTCAAATGGTTGCCAAGAAGTGGAAATAATCAAGGGGTTATGCCGCTGCTTGGTGGGCTTAGGTTCACACCTCATGAGAAGCTCATAGTCCACTTAATATGAGACACTTGATAAGAATATTTACCTTTTGGTTGATGAAGAAGCATTGTAGTAGCACTGTAGACACGTGACCTCTGCTATACCTTGCACTTGGTTTCTCCTAAGCTCAAATCTCCTTGGAGGTCCCACCGCGCGTGCCAAATTTTGTTGGGGGATTCTTGGACAAGAAGGAGTTTGAGGGTTTGTAGGAGAAAAGGAAAGACAAGAAGAGAAAATACACCCTGGAAGCCTCTGCCGATTGATTACACTAAGACAAATACAATGTTGAAGCACAAGCCAATAGTTCTGTGCAAAATCCCATAGAGTGCTCAATGACAAATTACCAAATACCCAAAGTCTTCTTGTTGCCGGCCTCCTCTGCACCAGACCTCCACCTGCTTCAAGCTTACCCTTGTGCACACCTTGCACCAAGCTTCCACTAAGGGGGAGGAATGAATACCTTGTGTCAACATGCGCACACTGCAAGGAGACCTTGAGATCCTTGGGGGACTAGCTTAGCACTCTCTGCACAATCCCTTAGTCACTCTGCATGCACTCCTTCAACTCCACTTCTCGGCGTCGCACACTGGTGACTCTTGCACTTCTCTCTCTTGCTTCACTTAGACTATGCTCCTCTTGCTTACTCTAAAAGATGGTCCAAGAATAGTCCTTGCCTTGATTTGAGTGTGTCAATCACGTACGCTCCTAACTGCAAGTGTATCTTGGTGCTCACTTTGATGTCCCAAGATTGTCTTCACAAGTGGCAGCCAACGACTCCCTGTTTTGTCCTGTAGTGACTTTAGAATAAAACCCAAAATTTTAATTGGGGGGCCATACTTTCCCCTGTGCGTACGCTGCCGCTTCACATACCTTCACATTTCCTTTTAAGTCTTCACTTTTGCACATAAGAGAGGGTTCACCTGAACCTTCCAAAACACTTTAAAAAACACTTTGGACCTTAGGGAAATTAGAGAAAATACCTCTGCAACCTGCAACCCACTTTCTCCAATTTACCCTTTGTGGACAATTAATTGTGCACTACCTGTGCACTTTGACACCTGCACTTTAGCACTTTGACTTTGCACCTATTGACTTTGACCTTGACCTTGTTGACTTTGACTAGTTGACTTTGATCTTTTGACTTTGATTGCAATTGACTTTGAACAATATAACTTTTATGGGCTCAACAGGATCCGTCCCTAGGGAGAACTTCATGTCAACTATAGAGGGGAAATACCACACCTCTCTGCAATATGTGTCCACTAATCCCTAAAGGATCCCTATTTACCTGGATGGCTTAAATAGGTCTGTAGCCAGGATGGTGAACTCCACTAAATCTGCAATAGTGCCCACACCTGCAATTAAGTATGAAGGAGGAGTGTACATGGACAAATTAGGTCACATCTACGTGGTAATAGAACACCCAAATCGGATCAACGAGAGAGGAGGATTGGAAGGACAAGGAAACTCGGGAAGATCTGATCCTGAAGAGATAATAATTACACCAAGAGGGAAATCAGTGGTAATGCGAGTCTTGAGAGGGGATTTGATACCTGAAGATGATTACCTATTAGAAGTCTACTTGATCCATGGATCAGACTTACTGTTACAAATCGATTCACCCACATGCGGACAGGAAGAAAGCGGAATGCCTTTCTATGAGTTAAAGGATCCCGATGATGAGTCTAGAGTCACATACTTGGACCGGAACCAAAGGAAGGTATTGGCTAGTAGATGCTGTTGATAGGGCTCAGTTGAAGTATATGGGGTTGCCTGTATTCCCTTCTCGAGAGCAGGCAACTACCTCCCATAATCCTTTTGGGACGCATCAAGAGCCAGAGAACACAATGTCAAGACAAACGAGTCAACGAAGTGTTCCTAACTGAAATCATGTGCAATTTGGAATGCTAGGAGTACCGTCATACAATCAAACCCACCTAGGATTAGGCAACCTGAGCTTTTCTCTACGTTTCAACTCTTGAGCTTAATATTGAATTGTTTGATAATAAGCATCTCTTTCTTTCATAATCCCTGCTAATTCCTTCTTAATTTGAATTGTCAGACTCGTCTGTGCTTTTAGGGAAGAATTCGCCTGAAAAAGATCGGCAAATGCGGCCTGTAATTCCGCAGTAGTCTGCTTAGCCAAAGTAGCCATTTCTTGTCCTCTCTACACGACCTCATCAAGCTCGGCACGAGTTTCTTCTAAAAGATTACCGAGAGCAATCCGAGCATCCTCCTTATCCTGTACCAACTGATTTAATTGCTTGATTTCGTCGTCACGAGCAGCTAACTGAACATCCTTGGCATGTAACTCAGCCAATGCTGCATCGCATTGGGCAATGAATGTGTCCTGCTCTACAAGCAGTGTTTGAATTTGTTGTAACTGCACATGCAGGGCATGGTTCTCTACCTTGATTGCCTGAGCTTCTTCCTGTAAAGGAGCAATATCTGCTTCCAATATATCCACTTTACCTTGTAATTCTTGCCGGATATTTTCGGTGGCCATCTTCATCTGATGGGGTAATTGTTGGGAGAATTGAATCAAAAGTTGACCCATAGATTTGAGTTCATGAAACATCGGGGTCGGAGAAGGAAGAGCGGGAAGGGATTGGGATGTAGAAGTGGAGAACAGATGAGGGGAAGGTTGGAGAGTAGTTGGGAGAAGAGGATGGAGAACTGGGGGCGTCGAGAACAATAGGCTCGAGGAGGCCAATGGGATCCACAGGGTTTATTGGTAGAGGAATGGGTATAAGATGATTCTGCTTGGTCGCCTTAGCTTTGTCGATTACGGCGTCAATCATGGCTATCATGTTGTTAAGAATTTCAACAGCAATATCCTTCACAGATTCTTGATTCTGCTCATGAGAATCCACCCGAGAAGAAACTTCGTCGGAGTCTTCTAGGTTGGCACCTTGTTCCTGCTGCTCAATTGGAGAAGACGGACCAGAAGACTCAATGTGAATAGAAGTAGCAGTATCATGGAAAACTTCATCTTCATGGCCAGCAGTTGATCCCTGCACCTGACTCTCAGAAGGACTTATGCGTCTACGTTTCCGGTGAAGAAGTTGAAATAGATCGGCATCATCATCTTCCTCATCCTCGAGTATATGAGTAGATTCTTCATGCAACAAGAAGGGAGCATTTGGGGGAAGGGGGGGTTGCGCTGCTTGGATTGCTGGAAAGAGAAACGTGAGGATATGGGGTAGACGAGAGCGTGGAAGGTCACCCTTATTGACTTGTTTGATAACCGCAACACATTCACGGTGAATGCACCGGAAGTAGAAGGATGTGAAATTGACAGTTTCACGGGACGCAATGTCTATCATCGAATAGAAGGGGTGAGAGATACCATAAGTGCATTTTTGTAAATTCAAAATAGCGACTAAAAATTGCAGAGCTGTGCACTCTGGTTTAGGTCGACATAGAATGGCGTACTCATTAGATGAGTGCCGGGGAAACAACTCTTTCATGGTGGCTATGGGAAGAAGTGGACCATTCTCCAATCCTTCCATAGGGAGGCGAAAAGCTTCAGCAAACGAAGCTAAAGTAATAACAACGCGTGATGGTAAACAAGCTATTGGCCAACACTACTCTGTAGCAGGTGTAGAGGCGATGGCAGAAATGATCTGCGCATAAAATGGTTGACACTCCACTGAATGCCAAGGCAATTCAGGGAAGGCCAGAAGACTACGGGTGCGCAAGTACTCACTCACTTCCGGAGTGAGTCTTGCATGGAAGGTGGCGGCATTCGCGAGAGCTTCCATGGCGCGCACGAGTAATCACAAGAACACCAAAAACAAACAACGCACAGGCACACAAACACAATAGTGATTAACAAGAAAAGAAACAAGATTAAGTAGTCACACAGGTAACATTAGGCGGTCACAAACCCTAATCATCATGCGGTATTGGAAAGATATCCGTCATAATTACGGCATGCATGCAGGAGAAGAAACAGTAACACAGGGTGGCGATTAATCATATTTAGATACCATAACGAGGAGATTACGGTCAGTGGTCAACCGAAATGCGGGGATAAAAAGAAAACAAGTGACACGCGAAAAAGACAATGTACACATCATCGGTGATCAGGCGGTTGATGATATGGGCGTAGCTTAGAACCATTAATCACTTTTGGCAAGAGAACACCTGTTAAGGTTGCCAACCAAAAAGTTGCTGGTCCCACTTGGGCAACAATCCGGTATGGACCAAACCACCGTAATTTAAATTTTCAAGCAAACCGATTTGCTTTCGCATTGTAGAATAACACAAGTTGCCCCACCATAAACACAGGGGTCTTGAGGAAACGATCATGGGTACGAGCTTGCCGAAGCTGAACTTCTTGAAGAACCATAAAACCTTCCCAGCGATGTTCATCCAATGATCTGAGGGCATCCAACCGAAATGGCAAAGATTCTTCCGGCAGCAATTTCTGAGCTAAGGCCACGCGTAGGCTCGGCACTACTACTTCCATCAATGTAATAGCTTCCAATCCATAAGCTAGTTTGAACGGGGTCATGCCAGTAGCTACCTTGTACGTAGTCCGGTAAGCCCACAAAACAGCAGGTAGGAACTACTCCCACTGTTTCGGACATTCCAAAAGCAATTTGCGGAGCATAGTCAACATAGTCTTATTGGTACTCTCCGCCAAACCATTGGCACGAGGATAATAAGGCGAGCTGAATTTGTGGACAATCTAAAATGTCTCGATCAATACTTGCATTAAGTGGTTAGCAAAGTGTGTACCTTGGTCCGTAACGATTTCCAGAGGCAACCCATAACGAGGAAAAACGTCCTTCATCAGGCATTTAGCCACCGAAACTGTTGTGGCCGACTGTAACACCCAAGCCTCCGCCCACCGAGTGGCATAATTCGTACAAGTCAAGATATAGCGGCTGTTGGTGAGGGTCGCTGGTGGTGTTATTGGGCCAATAAAATCAAGACCCCACTTCTAAAAGGGTTCCAGAGGTAAGACATGTTGAAGGGGAAAGAAGTGCCGCTGTAATGGTTGTCCAGATCGTTGACAGGTATCACATTCATACACAAACTGAGTCACATCTTTGTACATTGTAGGCCACCAAAGCCCACTTTGCAGAATTTTACGGTGAGTAAGATCAGCTGCAAAATGTCCACCGAGGGTAATGAATGAGCCATAGCAATAACCGATTCTACTTCATGTGGAGGGATACAGCAAAGTAAAACACCAGTATGATCCATGTAGTACAGTTGACCTATGATCAACCGGAATCTTCAACTGTAAACTACAAGTTTTTGCCGCAGAGCAGGGGGAATATGAGGAGGAAGACAACTGTCAGTGAGGAAAGTGAGTAACGTATCGTAGTATGTAGGAGTAACAAGAGGTATTGTAGATTCTTCAGTAGTTGGCTCAGTAACGTAAATTGCCGGTGTAGTGTCATCAACCCCTACCGAAGACTCACCGGAATCCAATCGAGAGAGGAAATCCGCCAAAGCATGTGTTGTGTCGGGTTGATGAATAACTTCATAGTCGAAATCCTCTAATAATAAAACCCATCGAGCCAATCTCCCACCTAAATGTTGCTGCTGGAGCAAATACACGAGTGCGGCATGATCCACGTGGAAGGTGAACTTTCAGCCCAACAAATAATGTCAGAACTTTTTAACTGAGTACACTAACCCGAGACATTCTCTTTCGGTCACTGAATAGTTTCTTTTAGCAGGAGCTAATCGGTGACTTGCATAATAAATAGGCCGAAACCATTTGTCATTTTGTTGCATTAGTACGCTACCAATAGCTATGTCCGATGCATCCACAAAGACATGGAACAGACGTTCCCAATCCGGTGGTTGTAAAATTGGGGCCTGCGTTAATAAAACCTTTAAACGATCAAAATGCATTTTGGCACTCCGGTGTCCAATCATACTGTCGCGAAGCACTAGTCATAAGCCGATTAAGTGGTGTCGCTAAATGAGCTAACCATCATAAATGTCTACCATGCCACCGTATTTGGCCTAGAAAGCGCATAACTTCTTTCGATGTCATGGGGACTGGTGCCTCCAACACGGCTGCTACTTTATCTGGATCGACTTGTATTCCTTGGTCAGAGATAATATGTCCGAGTAGTTTGCCACAAGAGACCGCAAAAACAAATTTTGTCGGATTCAAGCATAATCGGTATTCGCGGCATTTTTCAAAGCAGCACCGTAAATGATATAGGTGCGCTGAAGTCTTGCCAAATAAAGAAAAATCTTCCAAATATACTTGCATAAATGTAGTTAAGTAAGGGGAAAAGACTTCCTGCATGCATATTTGGAAGGTGCTCGGGGCATTCCTTAACCCGAACCACATTACAGTGCAAGCATAAACACCCCCGTTCGTGATAAAAGTTGTTTTAGGTATGTCATGTTCTACCATCCTCACCTGGTTATAGCCACTGTAGCCATCCAGAAATGAATACATCTCGTGCCCGGCCACCCTATCGAGCATTGTGTCTAGAAAGGGGAGAGGACATGGATCCGGTACAGTGGCAGCATTCAATTTCCGGTAATCAACATAGATGCGCAGGTGTTTATTTTTCTTCGGGACGATCACTATTGGAGATATCCATTCAGCATGCTCGATTGGGACAATGAATCCCACCTTGAATAACCGATCAAGTTCTGCTTTAACCTGTGCTACATAATTGGGATTCATTTGGTAACTAGACTGTTTGATTGGCCTCGCCTCTGGTTTGAGCACTACCCGATGTTGATAAATCTGCGGGTCCAGACCTTTCATATCTCAATAATCCCAAGCAAAAACATCAGAGAATTCACGCAGAAGTTTTGGAACGTCTCTGCTAAACCTGCTTTAATCTTAACTAGTCGCGGGTTGACCGTATCACCCAAATTATATGTTACTAATTGATCTTCCAGTACATAAAATTGTCGAGGTTTTACCAGATCATCAGCTGACTGCAAGAGTTTATGTAAGATGGCTCCATCCATAGCGACACCATCATTTGCTTCTGCATCAGATCCTTATTGGTCTTCAGGAACGCCTCTTCCTCGTCGTCAGACAATCCATCCAGCATATGGACCGGCTCCGCTACATATGGTCGTGCATGAAGATCGCAGGGTTGCATGGCATCTAATTTAACGACATATTTCCGGTGGTTGTCTTTGAAAGTTAACTCCTATGCTGACCAATCCTGTACAACTTTGGCTTGCTTCAACCATGGTCATCCGAAAAGTAAATCATAGTCGAGGCTGGATTCTGGTAGTTCTAGGACTACAAAAGTCATTTTGAACGTGGTGCCCTGCAAGGTAATCGGGATATTCCATACTAGTCCCACCGGATGGGTGCGGGATTGGTCTGCCCTTCGTACAAAAAATTGTACGGGCTCGATTTGGGTCCACCCCAATTTCTTGCAGAGAGCTGCAGTTGCAATATTCACACCTGAACCACCATCAATTAGCACTTGAGTAATCTTTTGGTTTTTGTGCCAGACAATGATCAATGGGACTGAATGATCCACCATAGAATCAGCTTCCGCTTGTATTGTTGCAGTCACCGGAGTACAGGAAGATCCGGGACTAACCTGCTGTTGGAATTGCTGCCTGACTCCTGGCACTAAGGCGAGCAACTATCCCAAAGGGAGTGTAATTGAAGCCTTAGATAGGATATCCCATACTTGATCTGTTTGGATCGTACTTCTCACCGATTCTGATGATGATTCTACTGTTGCTGGGGCAGAATTTTGTTCATTCGATCTTGCCTTAGGCAGGGGAACCTGTGTTACTGGAATTGGATCAGGAAACAAAGTTGGCTCTTTAGTTGTCCATTGATTAGCCTTTGTATACATTCACTGCTGCTCACGGATACCAGGCTCGAACACCTCAGTTGCGGGTTGTAACTGCTTACTCGATCTTGTCTGAACCACTGCTGCTTGTGATTCAACTGGTGAAATATAGACCATGTTGGTCATTGGATTTTGTCGCTCCTTCTTCCTTTTGTCGTACTCTGCTGCTTCCTTGCAGTATCTACGAATGTGGCCAATCTCGCCACAAAAATGACATCGAGGGGGTGGAAGAGAAGTACCTTCTGCTGATGTTCCCGCCTGCCATCGATTTGAATTAAAATTGGTGTTCCGTTGACCCCGGTAATTCTTATATCCTTGCGAATGATTGGTTCGCATCTGTGGTGGCACATAATGGGTTGCTGGCTGACCTGGTTCTTGTATGATGGCGTTTACAGCTGCTCTGCCTTGCGCCTTGGCATTACACGCACAGTGTTCCGTTGAGTGTCCTGTTGTGTTGCAGATGGCACAATACATCTGGTTAAGGGCACATGTAGCATTGGTGTGCCCTGGATTTTTGCACTTGGTGCAATACATCTATTTAGCCGGATCATCTGCTACGTTCTTACTGGCTTTCAGCCATTCTAAGTCTTCTGTAAATCCTCCAATTTTATGCTCTAGTTGCAGGGCTATTGCAATAATAGCATCCAGTGTCATTGCATCCACACAGTGGATGATCATGATTTTTTTAAGCTACAGATTCAGTCTGTTAATGAACCATTGGGTTATAACATCGTCCGGTAGATTAGCATGTGCCGGAGGCAGCTGCCTTAAGTGAGTTCGAAACAATGTTGCATATTCCTGAACGGTCTGATGCGGTTTCTACCGATTGTTCTACAAATAGTCAAAGATTTCGATAGGATTTGTCTTCAACCGAAACCTCTGTAAAAACGCATCCCTCACAGCATCATAGTTAACGAAATGATTAATATCATACTCAGTCAACCATCTAGCTGCTTCATTAACTAAGGTGGCCTGAAATACGATAGTCTTGTATGCCGGATCGGGTGGATGATTCAGCACTGCATAGCTTATCTCAAAGGTGCACACATGTGTATCAGGGTCGTCACCCGAGAATCCAACGAACTTGGTGTAAGTCACTCCTGTTGGAACCGGTCGAGCTAGTATAATTGGTTGCGGCTGCTACTGTTGTTGCTGTTGAAACTCCGGTTGCGGCTGAGGGGGTGTCTGCTGCTGAGACTATGAACCACTCATAGTGCTAGTGTGAGTAATGTTGTTGCTATCTGTCTGTGGAGGAGGTGTTTTTTGTCCTTCAGAATCTGTATTGTCCGACTGCTCACCTTTTGGTTCAAAAATGGCATTGAATCTCTTACTTATCTCCAAATCAAATAACTTGTCCTCAGCTTTGGTATTGACACTAGGGAGGCTTGCCCCGAATAGTGGTGAATGTAATAAGGGTCCAGCAGGTAGTACTGCACTGTCACCGAAAAACTTCAAATTCCCACTAAATGGTACCGAACTCCCATCGGAATTTATTGAACTTTCACCGCACCAAGTTATGTTTTCACTGAAAACGGTCTCACTTGGTAACAGAGCTTTATCACCGAAAATAGTCAGATTCTGACCAGATAATGTAGAACCAACTGCGCACTGCGTCTTTGTACACTCAAAAGTCACTGTACCTTCTTTAGAACGTACCCGAATCACACCGGAATCTACTGGAATCTCATCATGTGTCACCGAACTGATACCAGAATCACTGCTAACTGGCTCTGATCCTTCTACCACTGGGCTTAAATGGCCTGTATTTCTATCACCTAGGGGTGTCCCTAATAGATTTGGAACTGCCCAGGGATGCTGGTCTCTCCTATACTTCGGATAAGACTCGCCGGACCGAGTAACCGGCATATATCACCTCTGCACCGCTTGCCTTATGCACTGCTCTACCTTTACTAATTATTCTCAATCTATTGCCATCTTCCCACAAATGGCACCAGTGTTAAAAGGGGACTTCCGTCCAGTCGCCTTTTAATCTCTTTTCGGGTTCTTGGGGATGGTAGGGGTCTGACAATGCAGAGGCCCTTTATCTATTTTCCCAATTAACTAATTACCCAAACAGTAATTATATGCTAGGCATTAACTTTTGTTACACAGTTATAATCCTCCGTTTATGGTATCCTCACACAGTAGATATCGTGCAGTTGTTCAATCACATAATCGAACAGACTTGTTAATGTTACAACAGTATTACTGTGTAATAGTAACTTACGACAATTCAATAAGAACAAACTTAACAATACTTCAGATATCTGCAAACTCTGCACTACGACATCTCCGCAAGGTCGCAAGTTGCCCAGACAGACAGTCAGGCGATCCCGTTTCCTCTCGCACCGGAGAACACCGTAATGTCTCTTCATTAATGAGTAAAAGGTTCACATCACTTCGCTACGCCCTTTTGGTGCGTGCGGTATATGAAAAATGTACAATTACATTGTGCCAATCCGGCGGCCTAACACGGTGAAAACAGCTACTCAAAGATTTAATCAATATGTCGATAGATGCCCAACAACAAAAAGGCCCACTTAACAAAAATGATATCACTATTTTTGGATGGATTGACGAACGGGACTTTGAGAACTTTAGTCTATGTGAAGCAGCTGCAGACATTGAGCGAGTGTCTTCAAGAGTGTATTGACCTAGAGGACAACTTAGCTGATGATCTCAAAAGTACACAAAGCCCTACAAAATCAGAAGACACTAGAAGTACAGTGACATCTAACTCCAGTAATGTAGAGTATTTGGCGGAACTGGCAGCCAAGAAGTTAGGAGTTCACGGAAATCGGAACTACCAGCACCCATCAATGAGAATACCCATGTTCCGAAGATGAAGCCTATGCGGTGGAGATCATCCATCTCACATGTGTGCAAGAGGAGGAACAGGTATGCCTCAAGCTTATCCGTACAATAGGCAAGCATATCAAGGACTCACCCTATATTGCCAGATAGAGCAAAAATACACTAATCACACTACTAAGAATTGCCCATTCAATAGGCAATCAAGACCCATAAATCAACCTCAGTTTAGGCCGTATGGATACCCTCCTAGAGAGCCAGGAAGGGAGATTCCAAGATACAATCCCTATCCAGGACCACCAGGATCACCTAGGCCATACGAACAAGGGCAATATGGACAAGCTCAACGAGTGTTAGGACAGCAACCACCACTTCCACAAAACATAGCACGAGTTAAATATGTTCAACTAGAGGAAAACATGGAGAGAGCCATAGTGCCAGCTAGGCCATTAGCCACTACAAAATCAATGAATCAAGGATACGAGCAAACCCTAGGAGAATACTATCCCTATGACACCAGTTTGTTGGAATATGACCAAATTTATGACCCACAATACTATGGTTATGAGGGATATGACAACACCTATGGACAGAAGTTTGCAACCCTAATGTACACCGCACCCAAAGTACCAGCACCCATGAGGCCATCCATTACAGTGCCTGTGCCAAAGGGACCTTGCTATAGATGTGGAGGAGACCACTTCATAAGAGAGTGCACTCGACCATACAACACACCACCCCCCAAGACTTGTAGAAGGGTATTACAATGAATGTGGAAAGGAACATCTATTTAGAGACTATCCAAAGAATCCCAATAAGACTCATGACAGTGCACAAATCAACGTGATAGAAGTAATTGAATCGTTAGGCAATGATAAACAGTACACAGTACCCTTAAAAGCTATCACACAAGCACAAGCTAAAGCACAAGAGAGAAAACGAGTAGGCTCAAAGGAAGACTTAGAAGATCCACATGAGAGTATCCAAACAAAGAAAAATCAAAAGTGGAAGGATAGAAGGGGAAAACTCAGAGACAAATGGATGAAAAACAAAAGTAAGGAAGACAAGAAGGGCACAACAGACGGTAAGAAACCTAAGGAGCCTGAAACCCCCATTACACCGCAGACACTAGAACCAAACGAGCCAGGATCAATCTTAGCCGACCCAAGACTAGACGATTTGGATATTTGGTTGAAAGATTACCAAGCGAGGATCACAACTGGACCAAACGTAGAGCAACACGAGAAACTCTATCCACAAGGGGAGTTAGAAAGGGAGAGACTTGCTATATGTAGAAAGCTCATAGAGGTAGCCCAAGCCACTCTACAAAAGATGGTCACTGTCCTCCCAGAGACAAGAATACCAAAGAATCAATACAATGATTGTTTTCAAGAAAATGACCAGAAACCAAAAGAGAAGGATAATAAGGAAGAACTACTAAACACCCAGGACAAAGCACTATCCATACTCCCTAAATTAGAGGCTGATTGGCCAAGAGAGTTATGGACTAGGATTCGGGAAGACCGATGGAAAAAGAACAGAATTGCAAGACCTGCTTTTGAGGAATTAGATGTGGATGATGATCAACCAATTCCAAACTTGGAAGATATATATGAAGAAGTCTCCATGCTAGACCGAAATAGGGAGGAAGCACACAACATTTCTACCCTACCAAACTACATGGGAGAATATGAGAAAGAATCCATAATCTTCCGTGCTCCCACAGTACGAGGAAAGGAAAAGGAGTCTTTAGACAAGACCTCCCACAATTTAGCTGAAAAATTAAGAAGGCCAAAGTATAATGTCGGTTGACTGTGGAAGAATTACTACAGGCCAAGCCCCAAATATGGAAACAATTAGTGGGACAGTTGAACAAAAAGGAAAGTAAGGAAATCGAAGCCCCTTCTACTTTACAAATTCCTATGGATAAAGTTGGAGAATTAGGCGAAGGAGATGAGGGCAACACATGTTTACCCGTCACATACAATGGATACATGACCAAGGCCATACTAAACACAGGATTAGGAGTAGGCATAGTCACCAAAGAGATTTGGGAGAAATGGGGAAAGCCATCCCTACGACCAACATGTATGAAGCTTCAATCAGCCGATGGTCATGTAGAGAGACCCCTGGGAATACTGGAGAAAATTAAGCTAGCCACCTACGGAGTGGAGTTTGAGCACACATTAGCTATATGTCAATTTGGAAAAGCTAATAACTATGAAATGATACTAGGATGACCTTTCATGAGACAACTTAGGGTAGTACAAGACTAGGGAAGAGACGCATTATACCTACAACATCAAGGAACTACTACCAAGATCAATTTACATACATTTGCATATAGGGATGTACCTCCCCTGCAATGAAATCCCATACACAAGGAAGAGGACAATTTGTCAGTCCATAGTGCCGGTTCAAGTGACCAATCGTGGATGCACGAAGATGCCCAATTATGGATGTGTAAGGAAGCAAAGAGAGAAGAGAAAAAGACTCAAACATGACCAATCACACATCAAAATTACCGACCTATGGAGGACCCTATGTATGTGCCTCAAGTTTTTCCTGATGAAGCATTTGAACCACATGGGTGGATGGAGATTCTAGCCACTTTGGAGGTATGTGTAAATGAAGAAGTATTGACCATGAATGAATGTGTGGACGAAGAAGGTTATGATGTAAGCTTTTACATGGTAGTCCTTCAAGAGGTAGAAGCAAGAGAAGTTTTAGAGAAGGAATGGAAGGAAGAGTACGAGAGCATAGAAATGGAACTGGAGTTTGATTCAGAGGAACGATATTTAGAAGTGATCCAAGCCGAGGACAAGGATGGAACAACCAGAGTGTTAGCAATAGAAGAAGCTCAGATAGTATCAAACCATGAGGAAACCATGGATAAGACCGAACCAACCCTGGATCTATTTGAAGACCCAGAACACTTCAAAAGATATGAAGTTGAGGAGAGGAAGATAACCATTCAGATGCTTAAGAGAGAAGCACGAGAACAAGAAGCATAAACCAACAAGGAGCAAACGAAGAAAGTAATAGTGACTGTAGAAGATGGAGAAGAAAGATGCACATACATAGGAAAAGATGTGTCACCTGAGGAGGAAGAATAATTGATAAGACTGATTCGAGAGTATTGGGATGTGTTCACATGGACCTATAAGGACCTCAAAGGTGTAGAGCCCTCCATTAGTTCTCATCGAATACCAATGACACCTGATGCAAAACCTTCAAAGCAACGTCCTTACACTTATAATGATGTCTATGCAGCAAAAATCAAGGAAGAGATAGACAAGCTATTAGCAGCCAAATTCATTTATGAAATAGAACACACCGAACGGGTGTCACCATTGGTGGTGGTACCCAAAAAGAATGGAAAACTAAGAGTGTGCATTAATCTGAAGAAAGTAAATGTAGCGACAATCCGAGATAGCTACCCATTACCTATCACTGATCATCTCTTGGAGAGAGTCGTAGGTAAGGAAGTCTATAGCTTCCTGGATAGATTCTCTAGATACAACCAAGTAAATATTGCTATTGAGGATCAACATAAGACCACATTCGCAACTGAATGGGGTGTCTATGCTTTCAGGGTGATGCCTTTTGGGCTCACAAATGCCCCTTCCACTTTCATACGGTTGATGTGTCATGTTTTCAAAGAATTCCTAAGGAAGAGTATGGAAGTATACGTAGACGTTATGCACATACTCAGATAGGAGACAGGAACATATTCCGGAGTTGCAAAGCATATTTGAAAAATGTTGGCAATATAGAGTGTGCCTGAATCCTGAGAAGTGTGTATTCATGGTGAGACAAGGGAAAATCCTAGGACACATTGTCTTTAAGAATGGAATCTCTACTGACGAAGATAAAATCAAAGTAATACTCCAACTTCTAAGACCGAAAAATGTGAAGGAAGTGAAAGCGTTTATGGGTCATTGTGGATATTATCGAAGATTTATCCACATGTACACTAATAATTGCTAAACCATTATATGGATTGTTGACCCAATTTACGTGGATAGATGATGCGAAAAGCCTTCAAGGAATAAGCCTTTTCATATTCATGTAGATGCCTCCAACTACGCAATAGATTGCATTCTAGCTCAACCAGCAGATGAAGGAAAATTGGACCATCCTATTGCATATGCGAGTAGACAACTGAATCAAGCTGAAAGAAACTATACAACTACGGAACGAGAAGTTTTAGGGATGGTATACGTTGTAAAGAAATTCAGACACTACCTTCTAGCCAACAAGTTCAAGTTCTTCATAGATCATCAAGTCTTATTGTACTTAGTCAATAAGCCTTGGAACACGGGAAGGCTAGTGAGATGGTTTTTGTTATTAATGGAGTTCGATTTTGAAGTGATTGTGAAAAAAGGAAATACCCACATGAGAGTTGATCATCTATCTAGGTTAACACATGGAGAACCACCTAGCAAAGTATCGGACGATTTGCCAAATACTTACCTATTCAATTTGGAAGTATGTACTAAGTGGGTAGAAAAGCTAATTTCCATACTCACCCATGGACCACAACACTCAAGTAACAAGGCGATTAGAAAGGAAATTCTGCAATCATGGAACTTACACATTGTAGAATGAAGTGTGTACCATAAAGAACCCAACAGTGTATTGTCTAGATGTGTAGAAGAAGACAAACAGAAGAACTTCATTGAGCAAGCACATGTAAACAAATGGAGAATGCACAAGGGAACCCATGGAACTCTAAGCGAATTGAAACAATTACGAGTCTATTGGCCTCATATGCCTAAGGATGTTCATGAGTATGTTGGTAGTTGCACGGAATGTCAAGAAGACACTCCAGATGACCATACATCATTACCTATCTCTACAATAGCACCCAACTAGAGTAAGATGTTAGTGAAATTCTTGAAGACACGAGAGCATGAGGATGGAACAAGTTCAGCTAGGAAACAAACCCTAGAAGAAATGAGTAAGGACTATGCTATCTTGGGGAGACAATTATTCAAGAGAGGAAAAGACAATCAACTACGACTATGTGTGCATGAAGAAGAGTACTTACCCATATTAGAAATGGCACATGAAGGTGCCGCAGGAGGACATTTCTCATATGAAAGAACTATAAAAATGATTCTCTTTGCAGGCTTGTGGTGGCCAACTCTACATATGGATGCAGACACCTACGTATGAAGTTGTGATGCATGCCAAAGAGCTAAGTACCCTATTAGATGAGATGACATGCCTTTGAGACCTATGGTTTGCATGAGATCATTTTCCAAATGGGGTATAGGACCCATTAATCCACCAGCCAAAGGATCACACGCTGAGTATATAATAGTGGAAACATACTATCTAACTAAATGGGTAGAAGCAAAAGCAACTAGAAAAAGCGATGCACAGACCACAACCAAGTTCCTTTTTTAGCATATCTTTACTCGCTTTGGACTACCTATAGAGATAGTAAGTGACCGAGGAACTCACTTCATTAACGAAGAATTAGAGTCCTTGATGAATGAATTCTTAGTGATCCATAAAAATCGACCCCTTATCATCCTCAAGCCAACGATCAAGCAGAAAGTTCCAATAAAGTGTTGTGCACTGTGCTGACAAAGATAGTCAATAGTGGAAGGTCAGATTGGGACAAACAATTGCATCTTGCAATTTGGGCCTTCCTTGTGGCTTACAAGACAACCATTGGAACTACTCTATTTAACCTAGTGTATGGACAAAATGCAATCCTGCCAATCGATTTTTTGGTGCCTACTTTAAGAATATCACAACAGTATGAATGGACAAGACATGAGTTATCCAGGCAACTCGAGTAGATTGAGAAGCTACATAGAACAAGACTATAGGTTGTCATAGGAATTTATGCCACGAAGAGGAGACAAAAAGCATATTATGATGTGCACATCAAAGATAAAGGCCTAAAAGAAGGAGATTTAGTCCTGGTGTATACTTTGAAGCAACACACCAAGAAGCTACAGAAATGCGGATATGGACCCCTACTAATCAATAGGATTACAACGAGTGGAGTAGTCAACCTAGCCACATTGGATGGAGATATACTTCCTAATTATATAAGTGGTTATCGAGTAAAGTGATATATGGAACCATTGACAGATCAGTTGTTAGCACAACTAGTAGGTGCGCAAAACGAGAAAAAAGAAGAAGAGAGAATTAGAGAAGAAGCAAGGCAAGAAGCCCTAGAGCATATCAAGAAATGAAAAGAGTGGATAAGGCAAAGGGATGAACGATATTTACAAGGAGAAGAACCAATTCCCATGGCCAATTACCAAGTTCACCAAGCCAACACAAATAACCTCAGCATATCTCAACCATATTTGAACCTAGGGATTGGCACTACAGAATACTAGTTGATAAATGCATTGATGGACTCAGGGATGACACTTAGCTGCATACGAATGACGGTTATTATGCATCTTCAAATGATCATAAAATCGACTAAAGCTCACATGATAGGCATTGGGGGCCAAGTCATAGAATGTATTGGAGAAGCCCTAATATCCCTCCACCTCCAAAATTCCACTATGAAGCAACAAATTTTGGTATGTAAAGATGAGGATTTAATAGAAAACTTGATCCTAGGGTGTCACAATAGTTCATGGAGAGAACCTCCTCTTACGAGGAGAGTGCCACATGGCACTTATGGGTATTTGATACCACCTTGGGTAGAAGAGAAGAAAAAAAAGAGTGACTCGAAGATAACTCTCTCTCACATATATACTATATGCTTGGGCATGGCTGGGAGGACAGAAGAATGCAAGACTCTGTGTGGTTGACATGAAGGATCGTACGTGACCATAGATGGTAGCAAAAGGATGACGCAACCATTGACAGTTGTCGTGATCGGCATCAAAAAGAGGGTTATCTATCATTGGTATCAGAGCGTGTAGATTAAGGCACGCATTCGCTGCTGCAGGCACCAAGAATCGAACTTGGGTCTGCTCAATGAGAAGTCCATGAGCTATCCAACATGACGTGGCCACATGATGCAAGGTAATGTCATTTACTTCATTAGATAGTCATCTATAAACCTGTCACCCTTGGAGGAGGAGGAGAGACAGATCTCCTTCCCTTCCTCCCTCAAGATCTATTGGGTAATTACCCGAATTATTGGAAGTAGCTTTGGTGGCGGAACATCATATTTTGGAGCATCATGAGTGTTTTTCCCCAAGGTGGTATCAAATACCCATAAGTGCCATGTGGCACTCTCCTCGTAAGAGGAGGTTTTCTCCATTAACTATTGTGACATAGGGCAAGATTGGATTATTGAGAATGAAGTGAACATTCATCTAGCTCAAGGGTACATCTTAACCAAAATAGGACATAAGGAAATCTTTAGCCTATTAGAAGAAAGACTCCCTCATATGCATGAAGTCATCAAGCATGAGACAAAAACCCTAGAAGAAGAGTTAGAAAACGAATCAATAGAGAGCACACCAAAGGGATGTCCTAGGCTTGAATTACCAACAAATATGAATGTGTCACTTGACCATGTCCTTTCTTTTTCCATGAGAGGTGAACTAAAGAGAGCCAATGAGGACAATACTCCTAAAATTATCAACACCAAAGGAAAACCATCCACATGGAAGCCTACTAATCGAGCATCATATCCATGGAATGCTCGTTTACAATGGGTTCGGAAGGATCAAATGACTAAACCAGATAATTCAACTCAAAAGCTGACCAGTTATTCCGTCAAAACGAGAAACAACCACTACTCAGAACCACCATCAGAATCTTCAAGACTCCTAAGTGTATGGCTTCCAAAATCATTAGTAGAAGCCTAGAAAGCACAACAATATATGTGGATTCCAAAGAAGGTCAGATAGACTACAAGTCAAGAGCTAGACAAGCAAGAGGAAATATTATGCCGACAAAGCAAGACAATGAAGTCCAACAAGACCCACCAAAGGTACCAGAGGAACACGACATCAACCAATCAGACTTCAAGAAAGAAAGAGGAAAAGCCTAGAATACGACAAAACCAAGAGAAGACAAAGCCTCAAACATCAACTACAAAATGGATATGGAGACCCAAGAGGCTGCAAGGATAGGAACAACCAATTCAATAGGATTCCACTTGCACTCATGAAGAGTCGATTGCACGTAAAGTATGCATGCTGGGGCCGCATTACGAGGCCATGCATTTAGCACATAATATGTTCAACAAAACTAGTGGTGCACATTTCCCACTTGGGAATAGATCCTAGATTCTACTTCCATAGGAATGAATCTACTGTGTAAATAAATAAATGCTTCAGCTAGAACTAACTCTTATTTCTTTCAGAAATATAAATCAAAAGACGTGTGGTAAGAGATCTTACTTACTTGAGCAAGGGGAAATGGAGTGACACAATAAGCAACATGTCACGGAGACACACATAACACATGACTTAACTTCTATAAGAAGCTGATGTTCTCCTTATTACAAGTGCAGATGGCTTTTGAGGACTCTGAAGCGACTATTCAAGAAGAGGTGCTAGAATTTCACTTACCGAGTGTGACAAAAGCGCCATCAAATAGATAGGGAACCAAGTGAATATGACTCCATATATTCAAGAACGTCTTTTTGAAGCAAAGAAGTAGTGGAACCATAAGAAGTTCTTGAATGAAAGCATTGCATTAATAATACTTATCTATCATGCACTAGGCATTCGGGAAAATTTGAAAGAGATGCCATCATCTGAAGAAATAGCTAAGTATGTGAAGATGGCAACGATTCCTAGAAGAAAGAAAGGAGTAAAAATAGTGGAAGAAGTTGAAACCAGTTCTCAACTGAGAATGAGAGACACTAAAAGACTACGAGAGATGATGAAGGTAGAAGAAGCCATTCCAGCACCAAAAAGGATACATGTACTTCCACGGACAAGGATAGAAGACAATATGCCAATTACAAAAGAGAAACTAACCGGAGCCATGGAAGCAACTCACCAATACATGGAAGGCCAGGTAAATCTGACAGTGCAAGGTCATCATTACCACCAGTCTCATGAAGACACTGAGCAACGAAAAAGGCTGACTAAGGTGCATAGATATAGAGAGTTGGGATTGGCCAACTCTAGTTCGTCGTCCGATCTACAAGAAGAGCAAGAACCATCTATGCTGAATGTGGACATCAAAAGTGACTCAAAAGACGATGGCCAATGGGAGGAATTGAATCAAGTACCCGATGACTTTGGGGTGGAAGGCACAAAGATAGATCCTATTCTTGATGACACTAACACAGACACAACAAGGCCAGGATCACCTAAAAACGGAATTCATATATTTAAATTGAATAAAGAAAAATATTCAGATCACAGAGACATATTTAGAAGGAGCAGCTCTATTAAAGAGACCAAAGGAAGAGCACGAATGGACAAAACGAAAGGAAATACTAGAGGAGCCCGAGCCCTTCACATCACTCAGGGTGGTAGCGCAGCCCTCTCCTTTGGATGTCACTTTTCAAGGTAGTACTACCAAATCAACCACTAATGAAAAAGAGGAAAGAGAGCGAGAGATACACATGCAAATAAGACAACCACACAACGAACCCATACACATGGAACAAGGAAGAGACATACAAATCCAGGAAGAACCAAGCATCCCCAAAACATGGCTGAATGTGGATGTCACTAAATTAAAGCCAGTCATCAAGCAAATGATACAAACTGCTATGGACACTCAACACTTAATGCTTGAAGCAGATGCAGATTATGATAAGGCCATGCAAGAGAAAAGAAAATTATAGGTAATAAGTGAAAGCTTATCTACAAAGTTAATTCAAGTCCAATGGGCACTCTCAACCAAGGAATCAGAAGCCAAAGAAGCAAATGACAAGAGCACCATGCTAGAGATGGAGAACCAACAGCTTTGAGATCAACTTAAAGAGCTACAAAGAAAATATGAAGTTGGTGAAGTAGAGAAAGTAAGAATGAATGCACAAAGTAAGTTGCTCGAAAGAAAAATTAAAGTGCATATGGAGGAAGTAGACACTTTAAGGAATAGAAATAAAGAGCTTATGAATGCCATGTTATGTAACATCCAACCCATCGAAACACCTGAACTGACCGCAAGCAGCACAAAAGCATTGGAGGATCAAATCGCAAAGTATGAAGATCAGCTGAGAAAAGAGCAAGCAATCATAGCGGAATGGGAAACAAGATATATGGAAGACACCAATGAACTCAAGAAAAAGTGGAAAATGGCAGAGGATAAATTCCTTGTACAATTCAATGAAGACTCTAGCCAACTAGCTATCATAGGTGAAGAACTGTTGAAGAACAAGGACGCAATCACGAGAGCCACCGAAGAAAGTAAAGCAAAGGATGAACTCATCACCAAATTAAAAGCTCAAATAGAACGATAGATAACTGTGGGGACACCAATAGTTCCAAGCTCCATAGCGGCTACTCAGGAGACTAAGGTACATCCTCTTTCTCCCCCCATGCATCATTCACCGATAAGGGAGGAAATAGAGACCCACATTGAGAGACATAATCGATCTATTGCAGAACTAAGCCGAAATGAGCGGGCACTACTGGTGTCCTAAATTACAGAAGAATTTGAAGAACATGTAATCAAAGTAATGAGAGAAGCAAAGATTGAGAGCAAGAGTCTCGAACAAGTTTTCAAGCCTTTCAGTGTACCTTATGGGTTACTCAAAGAAGAAACACACCAATATATAAAGAGGACCACCAATAAAGAACCAGATAACAATCTGCAATTCAATATGCAAACATTTACCTATACACAAGAGAAATTTGATAAAGCAGATCCTATCTGGAGATGCAAGTTTTTGGAGAAGAACCCTATGTTACGAGTGCATTGGGAATCGGCACCATATGTGCTTCAAGTTAGCCCATCTTTCTGCCCTGTACCTCAAAGACGATCCTGGATGCAATTTTGGGAAGCACAGTGCCAAAGAAGCTTAAATAATAAATGGCTAAATTATCCACTATTACCAAGCCCACCTCATAACTACTTACCATTCGAAGAATACATGGTGAAGACTATCGAGTTTTGGATCGCCAGATATGCCACAGTACCTGATCTAGCCATCAAGATGACCAACAAAATTTTGACTATACTACTTACCGTAATAAAGGTATTTCAACATGCTCAGTATACCTTTTTGAACTTCATCCGAATATACCAGGGCTCAGATGCACTAGTGTTTGATTTATCTACTATCCCTAGTTGCTTAACACTCATTGCCATATACTCCAGACTTATGTTTTTGCCAAGTCCATATATGCAGACATTCGAAGAAGCATTCTTTATAGGATTTTTTGAAATGGATTCAGAGATCTTTGCAAAAATATCTTCTAACTTAAATGCAAGACTAGTGGCCTACGAATTAAGCTTTTTTGAAGACCATAGACATGCACCAAATGACGGCGTAAAGTCAAGTCAATCGAAGGAATTGATGATATGTCAAGAAAATTCGCTTAACCATAGAGAGCAGAAAGTCATCCAAACATACCCACGTCGCCACAAAAAGCCTGTCGAGATGACAGAGTTCAAGAGGACGGATGTGTGGAGGGAGAATCAAGCAAAACGAGAAGAAGAAAATCAAAGACCAAAACAACTCAATGAAAAAGAAGCTCAAAAAAGAAAGAACCACCCTCTACCCAAAGCCCCGTAGGGGCACGCATCAAGCGACAACACCAAAGAACCAGGTCCTGATGAATGGAAATAAAGAAAGATAACAACCAGGACATTTCATGGGAGGTTGCACAAAGCTTCCTCATCCGCAAGAGGCATGCATCTAAACCTCTAAGGCCTCCATGTAATGCGGGTTAAAGGAAATAAATGAACAGGCTAAAAAGTAAGCATCACGTCCTAGAGGATGTGAAAGAAGATTTAAGAATAGGACCTTTAAAACGTAATGTTAGCTTAGAGAGATGCATGACCAACCAAGTGATGCATGCAGTGGAAAGAAGTAAAAAGGCTCCAGGAAATACAACAAGGTCAGATGTGTGAGAACAAAGCAATATCTGAAGACCAAAAGTTAGAAAGAGGCAGAGGCTAAAAAGTTGAAGTGGGTGACTAAGATTATCACATTATTAGCCACTGATGGCATGTGTGGCAGCCCGACTTAACATTGCAACCCAGATTTATGAATGTACGAAATACCAAGGGGATTACAGAAGCAAAGGATATTATTCAGATAAAGTAACAAATTGTCTGACAATCCTTATCGCTTCTTCGACCACTGGGTGCGTGTACTAAGGAGCCACAAACAAGCTACAGAAAAGAAGCGAAGCTTGTCAAGGGATGACAGAGACAAAGAGGGGGAGAGTGTTA
Organism: Ceratopteris richardii; assembly: GCA_020310875.1. Lineage (NCBI taxonomy): Eukaryota > Viridiplantae > Streptophyta > Polypodiopsida > Polypodiales > Pteridaceae > Ceratopteris > Ceratopteris richardii. The sequence continues at coordinate 109,419,562 of CM035406.1, forward strand.
TAGAGAAAAGAGGCACAGAAGAGGAGCCCAAAAAAAGAGGCACAAAAGAGGAGCCCCAAAAATTGTCAAACTAATGAGCACAATTTTCGTCTTCAAAATCCTAGGAAATTCCCTCGAAGCTATGTAAATGCACTAGATGAGTCCTCTAGATACGTAAGCCACAAACCCTTGTAACATAATTCTTGTAAATTAGTAGGAAAACAGAGATTAATCAATAAAGTGCCGGTCTCTTGTGTGAAAGGACCATTTTTAGGGCACATGTATATAATGTTGGAACATCAAGCTTACACTATGCTTGAGGTGGATTTGATCTACATCAAAGGCTATCGCGTCGAAAGAATATCCGTTGGAGAGTTCTTTTTCATATGCTCATTTATTGTATTTTTTGAGAATATTTTGATGGCTCATTCACCGTTGTAAAAGCCTTGAGTTGTACACATGTAAAGGTACAAATATAGGGCCAAAATCCCACGAAATTTTGGTGGTTGAAGTTGCATTCAATCAAGCAAATCAAGTCACCTAAAAGTAGATCAATCAAGATCTTCACTTTTCCTAGATTGTAGGGAAGTGAATTGATTCCCTCCAACAACCATTCCCACCTTCATTTGAATTCAAATTCAAGTTGTAAAAGTCGTGGAACACTCCTAGAGGCTATATAAAGAGTTGAAATCACTTGTACATTACATGGAAGCAATATACATACACTTGTGACCATCATTGTCTTGCTCCTTCAATTTTCTGCATCATCTTCTTCGCCAACAGTAATCTTGCAGAGGCTACTGCTCTCTCCTCAGAGCTCCAAATTGAGTGCAAGTGGACTCATTGGAAAGGTATTAGTGTGTAGTTTATGCTTGTACATTTTCAGAGCATTTGGTTCAGCAGATTTGGAGAAATCTTAGTTTTTCTGCCTCGGGATCAATCTCTGCGTATTCCTGAAAAATAGGAAGTACCACCGGTGAATGTCGCATTCATTCCTATAGCATATTTTGCTTATTCCTTATACTTTTGTGCATTGCATACACTCAACCCTATGTGTATCACTCCCATAAAAGGATTTTTTCTAATTGTAATCACGCTGGTCGCTATGGGCATTTGAAGTTCATTGTCTCTTCCATAGATAGTAAGTTTTTTGAGCTAGTCGACCCGCGAACCTATCTGTTTTGTATCGACTCATTCTCCTTGATGCTCCAAGGTACATAGTGTGTTTCTTTGCACTTATAGCATGCCTATAAGGTCTATTTGAGTCTCCATAAGCTCAAGGGCTGGTCTTGTGCCGGTTGGCTTAACCAAACTTCGTCGCTTCGAAACGCATTTTTCTACCTTCGACAAGCTTCTCCAAGTTTTTTCAGTGGTATCAAAGCTAGATCAAGATGGGTGACGGCTTTCCCTCAATGATCGAGAAGCTTGATCGACACAACTACGCAGCTTGGCAAATCAGAATGGAGGCCTATTTGCAAGGTAGAAATCTTTATGGAATTGTAGCAGGTGATGAAGCTATGCCTATTCCAAGATCCAAAGGAGGACCTACACAAGAGGAGACAGATAAGCTCACACTTTGGTGCGCAAGGGATGCTCAAGCAAGGTCGTACATACTAAACTCTATCTCTGACTTTCTATTACCACATATTAGAGGATGCAAGACATCTCAAGAGACTTGGGATGCCCTGGAGACTTTCTTTTCTGCTAGTACCAAAGCAAGAAAGAATCATCTTTGGAACGAGTTCAACCAAATGAAGAAGACACCTAAACAAACCATCACAGAGTTTGTTACCAAGGTCAAGGAGGTTGCGGATCAGTTAGCATCCATTGGAGAGCTGATTGAAGAAGAGGTCATCATGAGGCAAATTCTCAACGGCATTCGAAGTGATAAGCAATGGCAATCCTTCACGACGGCTTACGATCTCATCATGGATGTGCAAACTCTAGACTTCAACATCTTTCTTGGACAACTCTTCAATCAAGAAGCCAATAATAGCATAAAGGAAGGTAACTCTTATCATGGTAGTTCAACTAGTGCTCTATATGAAGAAAAGAAGGATAAGAAGCAGAAAGGCAAGAAGAAGGAAGAAGACGAAGAAGAGACTTCCCAAGCCAACTTCGCAAGCAAGAGCAAGTGGAAAGGGAAGAAGAAAGGACCAAAGCAAGACAAAGCCAAAGGTCAGAATGTTCAACCTTGTGCCATATGCGATAAGACCAACCACACCACTCAGAACTGCTGGTTCAATGGGAAGACCCAGAAAGGAAGTGGAAGAGGTGGATATGGCGACAATAGAGGCAGAGGTGGACACAACTTCAACAACAACAATAGAAGCTATAATAGAAGGGACTACAACAATTATTCAGAAGATCAACCACATGAAGACTCATTGCTTCTTATGAACCTAAGCCACAAAGAAGGTAAAGAAGACGATCATTTGTTCTACATAGATTCAGGATGTTCGAATCATGTTGCAGGCAACATTGCTCTTCTATCTGACTTGGAAAGTCCAAAGCATAGACATGAAGTGCAAACAGGGGATGACACGAAGCACAATGTGGAGAAGATTGGTAATTTCAAAGCTTCCAATGGCAGGACAAACATTCTGAGTAAGGTTCTCTATGTACCCACTATCACTAAAAACCTAATAAGTGTAGGCCAAATAGTTGAAAAAGGCTTGCAAGTTAGGTTCACCCAACATGGAGCTTTTGTGGAAGATCCATGTCAAGGCTTCAAGAAGATAGCCCGAGGTGAGAAGCATGGTAGGCTCTTTACTTTTGAAGTAGGAGATACCAGGAACATAGCTCTATTCAACTTTGGGTCTCAAACCCTAAGTGAGCTTGAAGTGTGGCATAAGAGACTTGCTCATGTGAATGAAAGAACCTTGAAGGATATATGCAGGGATCAAAGTGTTCTAGGACTGCCGAACATATCAAAGCAACACATGATCAACAGGTGTGATGCATGTCAGATTGGGAAGGCACAAAGACAACCATTCAACCACAAAGGCTACATCCACAACAACTTATTGGACTTAGTACACACAGATGTATGGGGACCAAGTCAAGAACCTTCATTGGCAGGATCAAGGTATTATGTCTCATTTATTGACGACCATAGTAGATGGATTGTTCTATACTTTATCAAGAGTAAGAATGAAGTATTTGATTGCTTCAAGAAGTATCTTGCACATGTGGAGAATCATACAGGTAGATCACTAAAGAAGCTCAGATCTGATGGAGGGGGAGAATACTTCTCCAAAGAGTTTGATGAGTTCTTGCAGGACAAAGGTATCAAAAGGGAAGTGACTACTAGGTACTCTCCTCAACTAAATGGAATTGCAGAGAGGAGAAACAAGACATTGGTTGGATCAGCTCGAACAATGCTTGAAGAGAAGAAGTTGCCACATTATCTATGGGCAGAAGCTATTTCAACTGCAGTGTACCTTGTCAATCGACTACCATCCAAATCACTTCAAGGTATGACTCCTTATGAAGCATGGCATGAAAGAAAACCTAGTCTTGGACATTGCAAGGTTTTTGGTTGTTTAGCTTATGTTCATGTACCATCACAAATAAGAGGTAAGCTAGATGAAAGGGCAACAAAGGCAGTGTTTATTGGATATGATTCAACTCAGATGGGTTACAGGTTCTTCAATCCTTCAACCAAGCAATTCACTACAAGTAGAGATGTTGTGTTTGAAGAACACAGGTCTTGGTATGATGAAGATAAACAAAAGGTAACACTACCATATGATCTTGATTCTGACTCTCATCAATTAGGAAGCAAGCATGATACACAGGTCCAGGATCCAAGAAGTGATACGGACGATGACCAAGATGAAAGAGAAAGGGATTACAAGCTATGGAAGTCAAGAGGCAAAGCAAAGATGCAAGAGGTTGGAGAATGCTCCAAACAAGCACCTAGAAGATCAGCAAGAGAGAAGAAACAACTAGAAAGGTATGGATATGATTCCACATTTGTTACAAAGCATTCAATCTACTTGGCAAAAGACTCTATTTCAGAGGAACCCTCAACCTATGAAGAGGCAAAGGGAAACCCTAATTGGGAAAAGGCCATGAACGAAGAGATAGATGCATTGAAGGAAATGGACACTTGGGATTTGGTTCCAATGTCGCCGAATCAAAAGGTAATTGGTTGCCGATGGGTATATAAAGTTAAAAGAAATTCAGATGGATCAGTTTGCAGGTACAAGGCAAGATTAGTTGCCAAAGGATGCTCACAAACTCATGGTATAGACTATGAGGAAACATTCTCACCAGTTGCAAAGATGACTACAATCAGGACATTGATAAGTGTAGCTGCTGCAAGGAATTGGAGACTCCTCCAACTTGATGTAAAAAATGCATTCTTAAATCGTTGGATAAGTGAAGAGGTATACATGTCACAACCACCAGGTTTTGAAAACCCTAATCATCCATCTTATGTTTGCAGACTTAAGAAAGCATTGTATGGATTGAAACAAGCTCCAAGAGCTTGGAATTACAGGTTGGTTACATATCTTCAAGATCAAGGGTTCAAAGCTAGCAGCTCAGATCCTTCTCTATTCATCAAAAGGGATCACAATGAGGTTATCTATCTATGTGTATATGTAGATGATATTATTGTGACAGGTGATGATCTAAATGGCATTCAAAGGATCAAGAGACACATGCAAGAGGAGTTCAGAATCAGTGACCTAGGTGAGCTCACATATTTCCTAGGTATGCAGGTGATATACACAGATGAAGGAATGTTTTTGACTCAAAGAAGATACATTCAGGATCTGCTTCTCAAGTTCAAAATGGAGAACACTAAACCTGCAGGTACACCTTTGGAGATGAATCATAAACTTAGTGTTTATGAAGGTGAGAAAATTGAAGACATTAAAGAGTATCAAAGCTTGGTAGGTAGCTTGATATATGCTACTCACACAAGGGCAGACATCTCATATAGTGTGGGAGTGCTTAGTCAGTTCATGCACTCACCAAGAAGACCACACATGGATGCGACTAAGAGAGTACTTAAGTATCTCAAAGGTACAATCAACGAAGGTATATTCTATCTTGTATACAGATTTGGGACTTGTGAGTTCCAAACCTCACATATTTGGAGATAATGTAAGTTCCATGCATCTAGCGGCAAATCCTATTTTCCATGCGAGAACCAAGCACATAGAAGTCCATTACCACTTCATCAGGGAGAAGCTCATGGCAAAGGAGATCGACATTTCTTTTGTTCCTACTGAAAAGCAAGTAGCAGATATGATGACGAAGGCACTTGATGGAATAAAGCTTTGTAGATTCAAAGCTATGGCAGGTATTCAACCTATCAGAGAATTGTTAAAAATAAAGAAGTAAGCTCGTATATATTTTTGCAAAAAGGATTTTCTTCAAGTAGAAGGAAAATACAAAAATGAAAAATAGAAGCATTCACTTCAGCAAGTAGTGGAGGCCAAAAGAGAATCATTCAAAAGAGAATCAAATCCAAAATCTGAATTGTAAGAGGAGTGGCTGTCCAAAGTAGTGGAGAAATGATGGAGAAGAGCTCTCAAACTCATCATGAAAGTTTTTGGTCACTTGGCTATAAAAGAAGCAAGGGAGGACACTCAAGGAGAGAGGAAGAAGGCGTGGAAGCCCCCTTGTATCTACTTCATTTGGTTTGAGTCATTTCGTTCAGTTCACTCTCATAGAGTGTGTCCAGCCGCACACCCATTTTTGGGTAGTCTACTTGTGAGAGTCATATCTCTCAACATATGTATGCAAATTTAGTGTTTAAACATTTTTTGGAAAGCCTATCTTGAGTACTTCCTCTCTCTAGAACAGTTTTATGAAATTCTTTATGCTCTCTGAGTTATTCAGGTTTTAGTGAAGTCTAGTTTTCAGCCTAACTGAGTGGACAGGTAGTCTGTTTTGAATCAAATAGTTGACAACTCAAATCTACTCCAAATTAAGTTTTTGATATCTCATTTGAAAGCTCTAGGTGTCTAATTTGAGTGACCAAAGTTTCAAGTTCATTGGATATTTCAGTTGGTACCAGTTTGCATTTGAAGGTTCTGCTGTTGGCAAGTCATATGCTCATTTATTGTATTTTTTGAGAATATTTTGATGGCTCATTCACCGTTGTAAAAGCCTTGAGTTGTACACATGTAAAGGTAAAAATATAGGGCCAAAATCCCACGAAATTTTGGTGGTTGAAGTTGCATTCAATCAAGCAAATCAAATCACCTAAAAGTAGATCAATCAAGATCTTCACTTTTCCTAGATTGTAGGGAAGTGAATTGATTTCCTCCAACAACCATTCCCACCTTCATTTGAATTCAAATTCAAGTTGTAAAAGTCGTGGAACACTCCTAGAGGCTATATAAGGAGTTGAAATCACTTGTACATTACATGGAAGCAATATACATACACTTGTGACCATCATTGTCTTGCTCCTTCAATGTTCTGCATCATCTTCTTCGCCAACAATAATCTTGCAGAGGTTGCTGCTCTCTCCTCAGAGCTTCAAATTGAACGCAAGAGGACTCATTGGAAAGGTATTAGTGTTTAGGTTATGCCTGTACATTTTCAAAGCATTTGGTTCAGCAGATTGGGAGAAATCTCAGTTTTTCTGCCTCGGGGTCAATCTCTACGTATTCCTGAAAAATAGGAAGTACCACCGGTGAATGTCGCATTCATTCCTATAGCATATTTTGCTTATTCCTTATACTTTTGTGCATTCCATACACTCAACCCTATGTGTATCACTCCCATAAAAGGATTTTTTCTAATTGTAATCACGCTGGTCGCTATGGGCATTTGAAGTTCATTGTCTCTTCCATAGATAGTAAGTTTTTTGAGCTAGTCGACCCGCGAACCTATCTGTTTTGTATTGACTCATTCTCCTTGATGCTCCAAGGTACATAGTGTGTTTCTTTGCACTTATAGCATGCCTATAAGGTCTATTTGAGTCTCCATAAGCTCAAGGGCTGGTCTTGTGCTGGTTGGCTTGACCAAACTTCGTCGCTTTGAAACGCATTTTTCTACCTTCGACAAGCTTCTCCAAGTTTTTTCATATAAGTCACTTTGTGACTCTTTGTAGAGACTTTTTTCCATTGTGAAGAAGGAGAGCTAAATTTCGAATTCGCTTCTTCCCTACTGATTTGCATCTTCTATATGATCTTTTGTGTCTATGTGATGCTTGAAATGTGTGTGTAGAGTTGTTAGCTACCCCTTCCCACTATTTTTGAACTACTGTAGTGTGTGTGTGAGCCACCACGAGTTGTAGAGCAAGTGTTGGTGTTTCTCGCCATTAATTATTTTGCACATAACTTGAACAGCCTTTGTTAGATTTGAGTGAAAATACCACCAATAGATGCATCACATTGAGAGCTTTGAAATGAACCTGTTGTTGCCCATATTTGGAGTTCTAAGTTGGGAGAAAAGTTTGAATTTGTGCGTACTACTATAAGTGGTATCATGGCATGCATTTTCAGAGAGTTAGTGTGTTGGATAGGTAGATAAGTCTTTTCGCATGCATTGTAGCTAAGCCACTTCATTTTCCATCATGTGTGCACATGTCCTCATACACTTGGTTCATGTGGTTTGTCGGATTGATAATTAAACGTGACTATATGCACTTGTGGGGTGATCGAGATTTAGTCTCATCGATGCAAGTCCCTAATGCTTCACGACTTAGGTACACAATTGGTGACTACGTGCATTGTTCCTTCCTTATCTAGGTATGCACCATTTTCAAACTTGACCACTGGATGTTCTAATCCAAGGGGTTGATCAGAGTTTTTAATCTGCACAACGGATCTTCTTAGGTTGTCCTCATAGATGTGAGCACCTAATCAGTTGTTCCTAATGTAATCAAGTTGGGTTTTGTACAGGCCTTCGGGTTTCTCTATGTAAGCCACACCTTAACTTCCTATGGGTCTCTACCAACCATACGACATCTTTGATTTTCTAGTTTCAGAGCTAGGGCAGTATGGATAAGCGCTCAACTGCGGGGCCCAAGACCTAGCAGTGAGATTGACACTAGCCTCTGAAGACCTAAGGCTTTGTCTATCTCTCCCTAAATGTTGTCCTGATCTAAGGTTCATATGCCTGATTGAATAACCCCAATTTACCCCAAGTACAGCCTTCTTTTAGATCAATTTGTCAGTCACTTGGTTCTTTTTTAGTTGGTTATCATGTTTATGCTTGTCTAATGTCACATTGTCAGGAATACTTGAGTAAGTTGCTGCACTTTTAGTTGCTTGCACCACATTAAATTCTTTTCTTTAAGGTTATCGATCATAGAGAGATTAAATTTTTTATTGAACTTGAGTATTTTAGAGTCTTCAACTTGACAGATGCCTATCGTCACCCTTACTTACTTCTAGCATAACTCGCACTTAGCCTAAGCTAGGAATTGACAAAGGGAGTTGAGAATGATCCAACCTCACTAACTTATCCCTTGCTCTTGGTTGCCCAAGAAGTGTGTTCCCAAGCCTTCACTCATTCTTGCCTTGAATTCCCTTTGATTCTCTTAGTGGACCTATAAAAGTCCCAAAGTTAGCTCAAAATTTAAATTCAATTGACACAACAAACCATTTTCATTCATGTAATTCATAGACCAAATTGTCCTTTGTCTTTATGGAAAACAATCCTAAAGATCCCTCAGTTTTCTTACCCCAAGGTATGGTCAACTTCAAAATACCCTATCTTCAAAATGAGCTTTCCAATGAGCCCAAGATCACTCGAATTAGATTTTGTATGAGGAAGTTATGACAGTTTAGGGTTCTGGGGTTAAAACAAGGTTCATACAAGCTAACATGCAAACTGGATTTCTCAATTGACTTGTGTAGGGGCCTCACAATGCACTAACTACTTGATATTTATGCCCACACTTACCCCAAAATTTGAAATATAAAACCCTAAAAATTTTGCCGAAAATGGCTATCAATCGCGATCGACAAGGCCGTCAACGGCGATTGACAGAGGTGTCCATCGTGGCCTATCAATTGCGATCGACAAAGTCAGTCGTGAGGGCTGTCAATCGCGATCGATGCTGTCAATCGCGATCGACACTTTTTCTGCAAATTCGGATGTGATTTCAGTTGATCGGGGGTGTGTCGGTCACGGTGGACACGTGGACACGCGAATATGTGTGTCAATCATGATATTTTAGTCGATCGCGATTGATGATGTCGATCACGATTGACTGAGTCCTACATGGCAATCCATCGTGGTCTGTCAAATGATCACAATTGATAGGGTATGTTAGTCACGATTGAGAGGGTCTATTGGTCGCAATTGACAGGGTCTGTCAGTCGCGATTGACAGGGGATTAAGGAATCGTTTAATTTTAATTGGTGATTTGGAATGTGCACATCATGTGTGTTATGGTGGCACACTTTGTTTTACCAAATGTCCAATTTTTTTGTCGATGGCGATCGATAGAGATCAATGCCTTGGGACCTACACAATCAAATTTTTGACGTGTTGGAGCTGTTGTAGCTGCTATGGAAGCTGGCACCTGCAAGAACACTCAAGAAAACACAGAAAACAAGTGTCCATACAAGCTCTCTCTCGCTCTCGCTCTCAAGTGGAAATGAGGAAATGAATGGAGATGGAGGTATATGGCCACGATGGTGAAGATGATGATGAGTGGATATGGTGTTTAGAAGTGAACAAGACAGAAAAAACAAGTAAATCAAGTAAAACATAATGCTTACCTACTCTTCCAACATCTCTAATCTACATCTCACCATCACACACTCGTCTTCAAGGCTCGATCCCTGGCAACGATGCCAAAATTTGGTGTAGCTCAGTGATGAGTAGCACCTCCTTTAATGTTAATCCGGGAAGACATGAGGATGGTATGATGACCTCGAGCAAGTGATGTGCACAAGTGGTGATGGTGAAGCACACAAGCATGCACACACATACACACACGTGCACTCAAGCAAGAACAAACAATGAGACAATGGAAGGTTTGATTAAGATCCAAACACAATTACAATCGTCCTTCTTTCATTCAAACTACAATTTGCTCTCAAAAATGATCTCTCTAGATCCTTTTATAGTTTTTGACTAGCTAGTGGCCTTGTCCAGACCTAGTGTGCGGCCTAGTTAAAAAGTAGGTTCCTCGGCTATTTTGGAGGCTCAAACGAGTTCTAAAAATTATGAAAATTGGTACGTAAATACTTCTAATACTCCTCAAGCTCGAGGACTCCTCTGCTTGAACAAAATGGAGTCAAACCTACCAAAAATGTTATTTACAATGTTCATGTAGTGATGAAAATCACTGTTAAAAATTGAATGGCCTATTTGAGGAATCTTCTTTGCCTGCTTTGCCTTCTTGGTCCTTCTAGTTGCTCTGATTCCTTATGTCGGCTCCCTTGTCTTGAGATGCCCTGACTACTGCCAATAATGAGCTACCAAGCATGAAGCAAAAACCACTAGTGGACACATGAGTGTCATAACAACCATCCCAGTTAGAGTCAGAAAAATCATGCAAATCTCACGATAGTGATCCCCCCTTGGGATAAAACAATCCAAGTAGCTGGGTGCCACTCAAGAAGTGAAACAAGTGCTTAACCGCCTACCAATGCTTGAAACCTAGACAATGCATAAAACTACTCATCTGTGAGACAACAAACAGAATATCTGGCCGAGTAATGCATAAGTAAATCAGGCATCCAACAACCTGCTGATAGAGAACAACATCAAATTCATCTCCAACATCATGAAGAATCAATCATAAACCTATCTCCATAGGAGTGACAATAGGTTTACAGTCTTCGAGGCCAAAATGCTACAATAATGTGTCAATATATTTCATTTGACACAAAGCCATTCCACCATCAACGTGCATAAATTGACTACCCAAATGATGATGCAAATGCCTCAAATTAGACATCTCAAATGAGGCATGCAAATTAGCCTTAAAATCAGCAATATGCTTCTCAATAGGACCAGTGAGCAGTGGTTCATCAACATAGACAACAATGATCAAAAGCACATCATTAGCATACTTAACATATAAGGTGCTTTTAGTTAGACCATTCTCAAAACCATGTGCAATCAAATAGGCATGTATCTTCTTATACCAAGCACATGGTGCTTGCTTTAAACCATATAATGCCTTCTTTAAGCTACACACCAGGTTTTCATGCCCTTTCTACACAAAGCTCAGGCTGAAAGACATACACGTCTTCATGGAAGTCACCATTCAGAAATGTTGTTTTAATGTCCAATTGATGTACATTCCAACCATGATGGGCTGTAAGTGCACAGATGCTCCGAGCAATAGTCATACCACATGTAGGTGCAAACATCTCATCAAAATCAATACCTATTTCCTACGCATAACCCTTTGCAACAAGCCTACCCTTATACTTGCCAACTGTTCCATCAAGCTTACGCTTCAACTTGTATACCCACTTAGTGCCAATGCCCTTCTTGCTAGGAGGCAAGTCACATAAAGACCAGGTACTATTTTTCATGATAACATCATATTTAGATTGCATTGCATCCACCCAATGTTCAGAATTTTGTGCTTAATCAAACAGAATAGGCTCAATCTCATCACAGAAACTAGATGCAGCCACTTTACTTTCAGAACGGTACCCAACAAAAATACATTTTACTGCTTTATCATCCAATTTTTTGCAATGTTGTTCAGGCACTAATGCATATGCCAAACAACCAAAAACATGCAGATGAGCAACAGATGACTTGCAATCATGCCAAGCCTCATATGGAGTGATAGACTGCAGCGCTTTAGTGGGACACCTGTTAAGTACATATGCTGCACACATAACAACCTCAAGCTAGAAACTATGTGGTAAAGCCTGACTCTTGACCATACACCTCGCCATCTCCATGAGTGACTTGTTCTTGTTTTTGGCAACTCCATTCTGTTGAGGTGTATGTGGCACTATACATTGATGTTTTATCCCATGTTCAGCCTGAAATGCATTGAAATCAGAAGACATATATTCCCCCCCTTGATCAAAACGGAGGGTGCCCATTTTACATGCTCACATATTTTCAGCCAAAACCAAAAACTGTTTGAAGCACATGAACACTTCGGACTTTGCTTTCAATGGATATACCCATGCATGCCTGGAAAAATCATCAATGAAAGTCACGAAGTAAAGGTAGTTTCCAAAAGAGGGTTTTTACATAGGACCATTGACATCACTATGAACAAGCTGCAATTTTTGAGTAGCCCAAACTGCATCATCTTTTGGAAATGAGGAACGCTTCATTTTGCTTAGAATACAACCTTCACATACATGTTTACTAGGTGCCTCAATTTTGGGCAAGAAGGATACCATTTATGATTTATGTAGGCATAGCAAACTAGCAAAATTCAGATGACCAAAGCATGCATGCCAAAGGTTTGCATCTGACATGGCCTGAGAATCGTGTACTGCACATGTTGAATAATTCACAGATCTTTCATAGTCTATGAGCTTATACAACCTATGACATAAAATACCAGAAGCAATAATCACGTTGCCATTTGATAGATCATGAACTGTACACCTATCATCAAAAAATTTCACAACCAAGCCAATCTTGGCTAAAGCCAAAACTGATAACAAATTCTTCCTGATCCTTGGCACAAATAAAGCATCTGACAAAGTGAAAGAAGTATCATTAGCAGTAGTCAAAATGATCTTGCCAACTCTCATGATAGGATAAGAGGAGTTGTTGGTGCATGTGACAGTATTCCCTGTAGGGGCAGGCTCGAGTGAAATGAAGAAACTGCATTGCAAGGTGATATGTTTGGTTGCCCCACTATCAAAGTACCAAACATCTATGTCTACTACAAACATGCACTACTCATGAGAAGATGGGTCAAAACTGCAAACAGTAGTAAATGCCCATTCTTCTTCCTGCACAAGATTAGCATACTCTATTTTTGGTGTAGAGGCCTCTACAACAACCATTCCGGTCTCTTTCTTCTTTGCCTTTTTAGCAGCCAGTTTTGGACACCTCTTAATTACATGATCATTTGCTTTACAGTATTTACAAAATAGTTTCTGCTTTTTTGATTTCTTTTCATTTTTTCTTTCCTCTTCGGTTGTGCAGAATTAGCAATTTTTTGCTTACTAGTTGAAGAGCTCCATTTTCCTTTGCCCTTCTGACTAGCCAGGAACGCTTGATCTGCAACATGCATAATATACCTGTTCTGCCTAGAATGATCTTCTTGCAACAAAACAAAGACTATTTCCTCAAATGAAAAGGCATTTGGATTGCTTGTCATCAATTAATGAAGAGTAGAAGCAAAACTCTGATATGAGTCAGGAAGACCATTCAAAACAGTCTGTACAAGTTGTCAGGAAGGACTTCATCAGCATAAATCAATTGTTCCTTCAAATCCTTGATCTTTGTCAAAAAAATGTCCATAGAATCACCTTCATTCATGTGCTCACTCTCCAACTGTTTTTGGAGGTAAGCAACACAAGCCTCATTCCTAGCTTGGTATAATGTGGTAAGTGTATCCCAAGCATCCTTAGCTGTTGTGCAAGAGCGAATGTGAGGAATAATGGCATGTTTGACAGACAAAGCTATCAATGCATGTGCCTGGGCATCTCTCTCATCCCAACAAATTTTCTCTGCAATAGGTGCAACAAAAACCACAACACCAATAGGAATTTGCAGAATATCATCATCTTCGACACCTTTTGCATCAACTTCAGTATTTGCAGTTGTAACAGTTGCAGGTGTGACAGGATGATTTTCAACACCCTACACAATGTTCCACAATCCTTTTGCAACCAATACATGTTGCATCATATAAGCCCATAATAGGTAGTTGGTACCATCCAACTTATCCTCAACAACCAACATACAGAATACATCACTACTTTTAGCCATGCCCGGTGACTAAAATACCTTGATGCAGAAAATTGACAGTATCTCAAAACATTGAAGAGAACTCCCAGACAAATTTTGCTAAACCTGTAGTAGACCTCGAGACACTTATACTGGCGAAGCGAAACTGGTATATACCTTTGGCACAAAAAGATGAAATAGCATGCACAAGCGCTTTGATAGTGCATTCGGAGGCCAAAATGAGCTCAGATCACGATTTCGACACCATAGAGCAAAGTAATTTTGATCTCAAAAACACCCTCAGTATGCTCACCAAAATTTGTGCGATTCTAAGACTACAACTAGAGAGGTGTCGGCAATGCCCTAGATGAAGCGACGACCTACTCTGATACCAATTGTTGGAGCTAGATGTCTACAGAAGCACGTGAAAATCACAAGGAAGAAGAAGAAGAAGCTTGGAGCACAACACACAATATGGAATGTATTACCACTAGAATGTACAAAGATAAGTAGCCCATTATGGCAATAGTCGTATATACAAGCTGGGGGAAAAAGCCTCCTAATGAGGGAAAAAAGTGCCCCAGTGGTTTTAGAGTGTTCATACACATTACTACCTAAATATATCAACAAGGAAGAGTTCAAAATAAGTGATCTAGGGCTGGTAACATACTTCCTTAGACTCGAAGTCTTATATATAGAGCATGGTTTATACCTTACTCAAAAGAAATACATCAAAGAGATGCTTACAAAGTTCAAGATGGAAAATGATAAGATTGTAGGTACGCCTATGGAAGAAAAATTCGATTTAAGTGCTCATGAAGGAGAGATTATTGAAGATGTGACAAGATATCAAAGCTTAGTGGGGAGTCTCAATTATGCAACTCTCACAAAAGTAGAAATCAACTATAGTGTGAGTGTTATAAGTCAGTTCATGCACTCACCTAGGAACCCACATATGCAGGCAACCAAAAGGATCCTCTAGTATGTCAAAGGGAGAAATAATGAAGGCCTATTCTATTCATAGACATTTAATATAGATATTAAGAGTTTTTCTAATGCAGATTGGGCAAGATCAAGATAAGTACATCTTGCTATCTCTCATTTGTAGGTTCTAAGCTTATTTCTTGGTAATTAAAGAACAACCTACTATTTCTCTCTCATCTACAAAGGTTGAATAGGGTGGATTGTCTAACTCTACTCAAGAAGCAATTTGGATCAAGACATAAACATAGAATTAAGGAATAAAATCATCTACTCCTCACATATTGATAGCATTTCTTTGCATCTTGTAGCAAACCCTATTTATCATGTAAGGACCAAACACATTGAGTTCCATTGTCACTATGTAAGGGAGAAGATTACAAGCAAGGTGATTGAGCTTTCATACATCTCAAACCAACAACAATGTGCAAACATGATGACTAAAGCTTTAGATGGAGTAAAGCTTAGCAGGCTCAAATTAATAATTGGATCTTAGGAGATCGTAAAGGAATGAAGACTCAAGTGATTGAACATATCTAAGTGAGGGGGATCTATTGGTACATATGGCAAGCCTAAGTGATTGAACATATCTAAGGATTACATTGAGCTATGAAAAGCAATATGTACACACATATATCTAAGGATTACATTTTAGGATTGAGGGGGATCTATTGGTACATATGGCAAGCCTAAGTGATTGAACATATGTAAGGATTACATTGAGCTATGAAAAGCAATATGTACACACATATATCCTTAGTTCATTTCTAAGTATAAACTTTCATGACACTTTTTATCTATTACAGAAGACCTTTTGGGGATTGATATTTGAGAGTTAAAGTAAGTATAAAGGACCCAAAATCCACAACTCATATTTTAATTAAAAATCAAATATATAGCTTAAAGTGAGAGATTTTATAGGTGGAATCAATCAATAGTCATCCTCTAAAATCAAAGAAAAAAGTGTACATATGCTTCATTGGAATAGTCATGGAAGTGACTCAATTTTCACTCACATCCCGAGTGTTCATTGTACTCAAATTCTAGTCCTTGGAGTCCTCCAACACCTCCATGTACTTTACTTTACATTCTCAATACTTACACGTGAAGTTTTTATCATCATCTCCATCTACTATTCATTGTTGATGTGCGTAACTCAAGTTTGTCAACTTCACAGAGCCATTGAAGTGAAGAAATTGCCTCATTACTTCATCTAGTGCTTGTATCACAAAGAAAAAACCCTTATTAGTTTGTGTAGGAAATATTTTGATAATTGGAGCTCTTAAGTGTTAAGGAATTTTTTGTTCAAACACATGACATAGGAATAGAACCCTAATATGGGGGCATCTAATATATAAGAATATCCCGAGTTGCAAAAATCAACATCTCTAAGTGAGGACCTTGAAAGAGACATTGAAAGATGAAAAAGTGTGATTTGGTGAAATTTGAAGTGTAATGGAAGTCTATAAATTATAATGAAGGAGACCCCGACACCCTTGCCTCAACTATCAACTACATGTGTGATTGCAGTTTTCAATGTCCTTGGGAGAGGACCTTGGTAAGGTAGTTGTTAGATGCAACACTTAGTTATTTTTGGAAATTGCTATAAAATTTATTAGAAAGATGAACATGGCATATTGTCTTGATTTGAAGAGGAAGATGAAAAGTGGGATCTTATTACACAAGACCATATTGCGATTTTGAGTTGGCATTTCCTCCAAACTAAGACTTTGCAAAAATGAAGAAATTATGATCTTTTTGGCCACATATGGCTAACGATGTTCATGATTATTGCTAAATTTTTCAATTTTTCATGGGAAGACCAACTTTTGAACATTCAACTCTATATAAGGTGATGATAGTACAATAATGGACTAAACTTGTTGTCAATTATCTTTGAGAAGGAATATTTCTAGAAGTTATTACTCCTTGTAGAATAAAAACACTTGAGGAAGAAAGCGAAGGGTATTCTCTCATAGGAAACCAGCTCTATAAAAGAGGGAATTAAATTTTTTTGTCATTTTGCATACATGAAAGGGAATATTTTCCTACTCTATAAATGTCCAACTTAGGACCTTTAAAAGGAAATTTCCCCCCTAAATGAATATTCAAACATATCCCTTATGTTTGCTTATGGTGGCCTGCATTGCACATAGATGCAAGAAGTTATGTGGGAAGGTGTGACATACGTTAGAGAACCAAATATCCTTTCTGAAAAGATCAAATTCAAATTAGACCTATGAAGAGTGGTAGAGCATTCACTAAGTCCATGTTGAGGGTTTCTTTACTTGAAAGGGGATTGAGTGTTTGTAGGAGAAAAGTAGAGAAGAAGAAGACAAGAAAAGTTGCACCAGAAGCCTCTGTGCCTTGATTAGCATAAAAGATTACAATAGTTGTTTTTAGAATGAGATAAAATATTCTTTATGTGTAACCTTTTAGGACAAAGAAATACACAAAAGTACAACAAATTACCACAATTACTTGTGCAGTCAACCTTTGTGTCATCCCTTCACCTTGTCCAATAGCTTGCCCTTGTGCAATCTTTGCACTCAAGCTTCCAATAAGGCTGAAGTCCTGGTCACTTCTATTGTTGTCTTGAAACACCTCCTTGATGATACTATGTCATGCTTTAGTTAGTCTCTATGCACTCTCTTTGCATACTTTGTCATCCTCTTAGCACACTTTCTCTCTCTCTTTCTCTCTCTCTCTCTCTCTCTCTCTCTCTCTCTCTCTCTTTGCACACTCTGTCTCTCTCCTTGCACATTGCCTAAGTGTTTGTGTGTGTGTGTGTGTCTTGCTCTCACAGTGTAGTGTGTGCTCTTTCTTGTTTAGTCTATCTCCAAGAATACTCCTTTCCTATGTCAATTCCTCTTATGTGTTTCACTTCACTCCCCAACTACTTATATACTTTGATGATTCCTTTTTGTCCCAGGAACCTTCTTATGTAAAGAGAAACGATTCTACATTTTTCCCTACAATGACTGGAAAATAAAAATTTAAATGGGGGACCACACATAACCTTTTGCATATCTTCTTCACTACCTATCTTTTCTAATTTTGACCTTAGTCTCTCAAAAATGTGTGTGTAAGGGAGTTTCACCTCAACCTTTTAGAAAACTTCAAAAGACTTTAAAACCCTTCAAGAAGATCTTTTTTCAACCTATATTGAACTTTACCTCCAAGAAAATTATGATCATACCACATGCACTACCTGTGCACCCATATCCTTGGCTACTTGTGCACTACCTATGCACCACTTTGCCAAGTCACCACTTTGATAGGCTCCACAATTTGTGCACCACCTATGCACCACTTTATCAAGTCACCACTTGGATATGCTCAATAGTTGCCCACCACCTAATGGGCTTTCCTTCTAAGAGAGGGAAAATGTAGATTAACCACTATACTGGGAGAAGAAAAAGACTTTCAACTGAGATATTGTAGCACACCAGGAAATAATGTACCACATAGAAAAATTATGAATAATCACCAATAATAGGTAGCATCCCAAGGGAAGGAAGAGGAATGGAAGGTAGGTGTTGAGAAATAATGGGTAGTGGATCCCGAGAGGGAAGGATTGCAAAGGGGATGGGAAAGGGGAAGAATCACAAGGGTTATGGAAGAAGGGGAGTAGTGAACCGAGAGGGAAGGGAAGTATGATAGATAAGGTGATGTAGGGAATGGGAGAGGGAAGAATCATAATGAGAAAAAAAAATAGATAGAATAAAAAATATACATAACCAACTGAGATCAACCCATCAAAAAGACCATCCATACAACTAAAATGAAAAAAAGTACAAATGCCAAGCTAGTAAGGCCATGATCATATACTAACAAAACGTGACTACTAACAAAATAGACATATAAATGTCGAGCCACAGAGGCCATGATCAAAGAAAACTAACAAAACAAGAATACTAAACTAAGGCCTCTGAAAGGCTAGATGATGTAGACTATGAGTATTGGGGGGGTTGTGGTGGAGCCGGAGAGGGGGAAGTCTCATCTGGTGGAGCACTAGGGAATGTAGAGGGTGGGGATGATTTGATAGTGGAGGTGTGTTGGAACTCAAGGTCAAGCACAAGCATGGAAGCACATCAGAAAGGTGGACACACACAAGAAGAAGGAGCAAGTAGGGAGCTCCAAGAAGTACATGTCAAATTTGTAGAAGAATCCCCTACAAAATAATGATTCCCATCACTAAAAACCAGTGTAAATACCATTTTCTATTTTTGTAACTCCATTTTGTTCAATCCAAGGAGTCCTTGGGCTTGAGGAGTATTAGAAGTATCATCCTACCAAGTTTCATAATTTTTAGACTTCATTTGAGCCCTCAAATAAGCCCTGGAACCTAATTTTTAACTAGGTCGGACACTAGGTCTGGACAGGGCCAAACTAGTCAAAAAACTATAAAAAGAGCTAGCGAGCTCATTTTTGAGGTTAGCTTGTTAGAGAATAGAGCTTTTGTAAGAGAACTCATTTGCAATCGAAGCTTTCCATTGTTCCTCTCTTTGATCTTACCTTGTGTGCGTGTGTGTGGATGTGTGTGCATGTTTGTGTGCTTTCACTCACGCACTTGTGCCTTCACTTGCTCGTGGTCTTCATACCGGTCCTCACGTCTCCCCGGCAACGGTGCCAAAATTTGGTGTAGCTCAAGTGTAAGAACCACCTCCTTTACTTGTCAATCCGCAGATGTCCCTTTGTGCCAAAAATCAGGCATAATTACTTCTCAAGTCATTGACCGATGTCCCTTTGTGACCATAGAGATAGGACAAGGAAAGGGTGCAAGGACTGTGAAAGCATTGATTGACTCAGGTGCAACAAGTAGTGCAGTTAGATTGTCCTACTGCCAAGACTTGTAGTTGAACATCAATCCCATAGAAGCTTATCTCATAGGATTGGGAGGTGTGGAAACCCCTTGTTTGGGCGAGGTGGAACTTCCCATCTACCTTCAAGATGTTCCAATGACAGTCAAAGTGCTAGTGTGTCAAGATGAGAACCTTACAGAACCACTTGTCTTAGGACAAGATTGGATTTATGACAATGCAGTTAACTTGAACCTAAGAAGTCAACTTCTTCAAGTTTGGGTCCAAGGACAATGCTTTACATTAGAACTAGAGAATGGCATGCTCACAAATCTAGATGTCACATCTCGTAGTTCTCCTAGGACTAATCTTAGCAAAAAAGATGTTGTATGCGTCAAAAGCTCTATGTGGCAGGAGAACTCAATCATGGAAGAACAGGTTCAAAGACAAGCGAACTCCTCCTCTGGTGCAAGGACTAGTGCCGCCACTACAACTCCACCAACAAGGCAAGCACAACAACATAGTAGGACTGCTATATCAAATAGACAATGGGATTTCCAGAGAGAAGTAGTGTCAGGCATGAAGCATATCTGGGTACGCAAAGGAGAGCAACCACCAGCCTTGGCCCCACAAATCCCATCCAGGCAAGCCAACCAAGCCAGAAAACGAAGGAAGAAGCTCAGACAAGCTCAACCACAAGGTATCCGACAAGTTTGGGTGCCTAAGAAATTAGCTGCAGCTCAACAAGGGCTATTACATATGTGGGTACCTAAGAAGCTCTTACATCCAGAGCAACCTATGTTCTCCCACATGCGAAAGGTCTCAACAAAGAAGCCAAAAAGAGAAAAGGGTAAGAACCGCGTACAGAGACCGAAAGACCATCAAATCACATCTTCAACCATAGTAGGAAGACATGTAAATAGGGTATGGATTTGGAAGCCAAAAGTACAAGTAGCCTCCACCAATCCAAAGTGCCAACCACACTGGATACCAAAGTTCAGAAAGCATCCAAAGATGAAGACACTTGAAGTGATCTCTACCGTGCCAAATGTCGTTCTCAAATGGATCCCCCTAAGGAAACAGGATCAGTTGTCATCTCAAGATTCCATGGATACCTCCATGTGCTCCTGGCACAACCTAGTCTTTTGCACCATTCAAGTCATGCATTTCCAAAGTATGCATTAATATAGGGCCACATTACATGGCCGTGCATAGACACATTTGAGAGGCCCATGCACAAGAGCACATTGACATATGCCAACTATTTTTACTGATACTAACGTCTATCTTCTTGTTTTGTGACATTGTTTCAAAAAAAAAAAGAGAAAAAAAAAAGAAAAGAAAGAAAAGCACACTGCTTGCAATGCTTTAAGTGATGCTCTGATTCATAAAAAACAATTTCAATTTCTCCCAACACATTTGTGTCGGGATTGAGATGAGAGAGAGAGAGGGAGAGAGAGGGCATGCCCACACATCCATAAGCTGGACCAAGAGGGAGAGAAGAGATAAGGTAAACACACACACACATACATACACATTTAAACACACACATACACATGCACACACACACACATATATACACACATCGACACACATAAAGACATAGAGACACACACACATAGACACACACACACACATATACACACACACACATACCCACATAGACACATACACACACATTTACACACACACATACACATGCATACATACACATATAGACGACTTTTATTCATACAGAAGGGACACTCCCTCTCAAGGCACTACTTGGAACAACCACTACAACAAGGGTCTGTCAGGGACAACAGACTCGAGAGGGGGGGGGAGTGTAGGAACTCAAGGTCAAGCACAAGCATGGAAGCACATCAGAAAGGTGGACACACACAAGAAGAAGGAGACCTTATTTGTGAATGAAAGATCGGGGGAGATAGAGGACGTTCCTCTACCTCATTAGTAGGATTCCCTTGTTGTGGCTCTACTGATGTCCGGATTGTTGTTTTATTTGAGCTTCTAATTGTGCAATGAGTTCATCCTTTGCTTTGATTTCATTGGTGGCCTTTGTTAATGCTTCTTTAGCAATCAAAAGTTCATTTTCGATGGTAGCTATTCGATCAGTGTCTTCATTATAGACCACAAGAAGTTTGTCTTCAGCCGATTTCCATCGCGTTTTGAGTTTGTTAGTGTCATGTGTATACTTTCTTTCCCATTCTTCCTTGATAACTTGCTCTTGTTTTAGCTGATCTTCATACTTCACAATTTGGTCTTCCAATGCTTTCGTGTCACTTGCGGTTGTTTCTCGTGCTTCTATGTGTTGGTTGCACAGTATGGCATTCATAAGTTCTTTATTTCTATTTTGTAAATTGTGTGTTTCTTCCATGCATACCTTGATGTGAGTTTCAAGCAGCTTACATCTAGCATCCGTTCTTACCGTCTCCGCTTTACTAGCTTCATATTTTCCTTGTAGCTATGTGAGTTGGTCTTGGAACTTTTGGTTCTCCTATGTTAGCACGGTGCATTGCTCCATGGCTTCTTTGACTTCTCATTCTTTGGTTGAGAGTGCCTCTTGCACTTGAATTAATTGTGCACACAGGTTTTCACTCATCACCTAGAATTGACTTTTTTTCTCTCATAGCCTTGTCATAGTCTGCATGTGTTTCAAGCATTTGTTGTTGCATGTCCATAACCGTTTGTATCATTTGCTTCACTACTGGCTTTAATTGAGCTACATCCACATTTAACCATGTTTTGGGGATATTAGGTTCTTCACCTGTGGTAACATCTTTTCCTTATGCCACGTGTAGTGTTGTTTGGTGGGGCTGCCGAATATGTAGTTGTATCATTGGCTCAGCCTCCTTAGTTACTCCCTTCCCTTGTGGCGTATCATCGAGAATTTTAATCACACTTTTTGCCTAAGTTTGTTGTGATAACACCTCTTTTTCTAGGTTCATTTCCAATTCGTCTTTGAGAGGTGGTTCCACATTCATTTTTGGTGGAGATGCTTCTTTTACACTGATCTTGGACTGGGTATTCAACTAGATGATGTGTTTTTCGTCTGATGGTGCTTCCTGATTTTGTACTTGTGGATTTTGATTTTTGGGGCTGGTTTGGACTTGATGAATCTCCATCCAATCTTCATTATTCATCTCTGTTCTTATATTTGTGTCCAATGTGTCATGTTCATGACTAGACTCATCATTGGAACTTGAATCGTCAAGCTCTAATTCCTTGTATCTGGCGGCTTGTGATGGGCTATGGTCTTTTTCACTCATTTTCTGCAAGCATCTGGACTGCCTCTATTAGTGTCCTTGTAGAATAAGATTTACTTGGCCTCTCATGTAAGTATGTGTTTCTTCTAAGGCCGCTGATAGATCCCTTTGTGTTATTGGAGGTTGAGTTAATGGGACCCTTGGTAGTAGATGTGTTCGCTTCGATTGTGAGGTTTCCACTGCTTCATCTTCTCTAGCGTGCTTGGCTTCACGCATCGTAGTTCTTGAACTTGTTCCCACTTCTTCTCTTGATATGGATGCTTTCTTCTTGTTTGGAATTGTTGCAGACTTCACATACTTTTCCGTTTCAATAGAGGTTGGCATTAATCGTAAGTATTCCTTCATTTGTAGTGCTTTGTAGATCAATAGGATCAAGGCAGAACTCCCATTCAAAAACTTCTTATGGTCCCATTTCTTCTTAGCTTCAAATAATCTCTCCTGGATGTATGGCGTAAACTTGACTTGGTTCCTGATTTGCCTCATAGCATGAGATAGCAATTGAACTACAATCTTTTGAGGTGTTGTATATCTGTTCATGCTTGGGAAACAGAAATGTTGATGCACCACATGGACTGATTCTTCAATATCAGTCCTGTTGATTTCCATAAAAGTCTTTTTTTTTAGCATCATGATATTCATTTTTTAGATTCGTTAAGCCATCTTGATTCCATCCAAAAGCTTTGTTGATGAGCTCATGCGTAAATCGAACATGTTTCCATTCTCCAGTTTTGTTAAGAACTGTAGCTTCAAGTATTGAGGGCATATCCACTGCTTCCTGTAGCGTGTTCATCACCTGTGTACATCGTTGAAAATCTGGTAGATAAACTGGAAGCCGTAAAAATGCATCAATTCTTGCCCTTGTCCATACTTCCGTGATGCTTGGTAATCCTTTTAGTATAGTTTTGAAATCTTGCGACACCAATGGAAATTGATGGTCTCTGTCCATAATCTTGACTGTGGCCAAAAAGATGAGGTCTACCACCGGTTGGTCTTCGCAGAACCAATGACCTCTTGCTTTCGTAATTGACTCCAAAGGAAGAACCAGTACCTCTTCCTCATGCATAGCTTCCGAATCAGATGATGCCATCTGCACTTAAAGCACACCACAATCAGTGTAAAAGTGGTTGTATTACTTATCTTTCCCTTAGCCTACATGAATCGAACAGTTCTCCAAGTGATTTTTGTTGCCCCTCCCCGATGGGTGTAAGGAAGGTAATATTTGGGATTTTTTCCATATATAGTTTTTCTTCTTATGATTATTTTTTTATTTTTATTTATTTTGCTGAAAGAAAAAAAAAAGTTTAGTGAATAGCCGAAGCTTTATTTTATTTTTAATTATTTTCCTTGAAGTTATTGTACAAGTGCTCTCCTATTCCCTGGGAGGGAAATGTGCATCACTAATACGAAGAAGAAGAAGAATCATGTGCCGAATGCATAGCCTTGTAATGTGGCCCTATTATATACATTCAAGGTCTATGCAACTTTGTCTCCTCTTGTGCTTTGTAGTTGTCGTATTGTGATTCTTCTTTGCTTGCCATACATATCTTTGAGTTGATTTCTTTGAGTACTCCTATCTCTGCCATTTCGAGTTATCACGTCTTTCTTGCTCCTTTGACTTCATTTTGGATGGATTCTTCCTTTGTAATGGTGTCTTCAGTTTAGTCTTCTTTGTTGGCATGGTTGATTTGGGAATCCATATTTGCATTCTTGAGGGTTGAGTAGCAATCAGTTTCTTTGGGATCCATAATTGAACAATCTTTTGTAGACCTAGTGATCCAGCTTGGCTTGTAGTCTTGACTTGTGGTTGATTCCTTTGTAGGTGATGGCTTTGTTGTTGATATGCTGCTACTTGATCTTTTTAAATCCATGCCTTTCTGGTTCCTTGAATGGGATAGATTCTAATGTGGGCAGTTTTGGGTTCATCACTATGACTAGTCGCTCTTGGGTTCAATTCTTCACTAGGACCCTCAATGGAAATGATGTTAGCTGAAAGGTCCAAAGGATGATGAGAAGGCATTAGATCAACAAATGGTGTAAACACAGGTGAAATACTTGGAGGTGAGGGTTCCACAATAGAGGTAGATGCACAATCACCTCCATGCAGGCTTAATTGATCTCTTAGCAATAATAAGTTGATTTGACTGGTCTCTCATCTAATAAACTATACACTTCTCGATGTCCTATCTTGGCTGATATGTAGCCTAAGGCTTGGTGGATGGTTACCTCGTATTCGTATATCCAATCTTGACCTAACACCAGTTCCTTTAACAGATCTTGATCGTGGCACACCAATACTTTTTGTTGCATCGTGTTATTTCCTAGGTGCAATGATAATGTAATCTCACCTATGCATTCAGTAACATTGCCTCCTATTCCAATCAGATGTGATTTGGTTGGATGTAATTGGGCTTTGAGCTGATGAGTCAAAGAGGATCTGATGCAGCTGATAGTTGTTCCTATGTCAATGAGGTTATCCACCAAGTGGTACTCCTCTCTTCCCACTCCTAAGATCAAATATGGTTGTGTCACTTGATGTCCTAGGTTTTTTGAGGCTCTAAAGTTAGCCATTGGGATGGGCTCTCCACCTTGATGGTATCTCTCATCCGTTTCTCTCATCCACTCCTTTCGTTTCCTTATTCATTCGAGGGCTTCCTATCGTGCTTCCTCTCGTATTTTTTCGTTTTCTTCTCATCGGTTCTTTGCTGCTAAAAGTCTTGATAGCATCTCCTCTGTTAATGGCTCTAAATATTTCTTCACTCGACAGCCACTAATATAGTTTGGTAAAACCTCTCCATCTAGGTTTGCTAGATTGACGGTTCCGCTAGTTGATATACGATTGATCACAAAGGGACCATAACCTCTTTTTTGCAGTTTCTTCACATGTTGCTTTAATTTATATACCAAGGCTAAATATCCTTCTTTCAAACCTTTATCTTTGATATGAGCATCAAAGTATGATTTTTGTCGCCTTTTCGCAGCATAAATGCCTACTACTGCTTGTAATCTAGCTTCATGTAGCTTCTTGATTTGGTCCAATTGATTAGATAACTCATGTCCAATCCATTCGTAGTTCGAGCCTACTTTAAGAGTAGGGACTAGAAAATCAATCGGTAAGATGGCATTCTGGTCGTACACTAGATTAAAAGGAGTAGTTCATATAGCTGTCTTGTATGCTACTCTGAATGCACATAAAGTATGGTGCAACTGCTTATCCCAATCAGATCTTCCATTATTAACTATTTTCGTAAGCACTGTATTCATTCATCAAGGCTTCTATTACTTCATTCAAGAAGTGTGTGCCTCTATCACTCACTATTTATATAGGCAATCCGAATCTAGTGAATATGTTCTCAAAGAGAAACTTAGTCGTGGTCCTTGCATCGTTCTTCTTAGTTGGCTTGGCTTCTACCCATTTGGTCAAATAATCCATTGCTACAATTATATATTCGGTATGAGAACATTTTGCTGGTGGGCTAATAGGTCCCCATTTGGTAAATGCTTTGGCACTTATCATAGGTCGTAATGGCATTTCATCTCCTCTAATAGGATATTTTGTTCGTTGACAAGTATCACATCTTTGGACATATGTGGCAGCATCTTGATATAGAGTTGGCCACCACAATCCAGCAAAGAGAACCATTTTTGCAGTTTTGTCTGTAGAAAAATGACCTCTTGGGGCTCCCGTATGAGCCTCTAAAACTGAAACATACTTGGCTTCATGGATACACATTCTTAATTGGTTGTCCCTTCCTTTCTTGAAAAGTTGGTTACCCATGAGTACATAATCTTTTCTTTGTTCCTCAAGGGCACGTTTTCTTGCCAAACTAGCTCCTTCTAGGTACTCTTGTGTTTTTAAGAATTTCACTAGAGGCATACTCCATCTAGGTGCTACTATAGAGTAACACAGAGTAGAGTTCTCTTCAGGTGTTACTTCCTGACAAATGGGACATGCTGAGACATAAACATGTGCGGCTTTATGCATATCTGTCCAATACACTCCTAATCTCTTAAGTTCTTGCCAGGTTCCATTAACACTTCGATGGGTTTTCCATTGATTCAGGTGTGCTTTTTGAAGCCACATTTCTTGCTCATCTTCTTCCACACATCTCAAAATTAATCCACTTGAATCTTGGTGATATAAGCTTCCAACTATGATATGGAGATTTTTAGTCTTCCATAACTCTTGGCTATTGTTTAAATTGATCCTATGTTGAGGTCCATGCATAAGTATGGGAATCAATTTTTCAGCCCATTGTGGACATACTTCTAGGTTGAAAAGATAAGTATCTGGAAAATCATCTAGCACTCCTGTAGGATGTTCTCCATATGTCATTCTTGATAGATGATCAACACGGATGTGTGTATTTCCTTTTTTTACTACTACTTCAAAATCAAATTCCATTAACAATAAAAACCATTGTACTAGTCGTTCGGCATTACAAGACTTATTGACTAGATATAATAGAGCCTGATGATCTATGAAGAATTTGAATTTGTTTGCCAATAAGCAGTGTCTAAATTTCTTCACTACGTATACCATTCCTAAGCCTTCGCGTTCTGTAGTGGTATAATTATGCTCTGCTTGGTTTAATTGTCTATTAATTGCATTATCATTATGTTCAAGAAAACGTTTTGAGCAAGGATGTGGATATAAAGTTCATAAGAACTAATGACCAGGTTGGAGACATGTTTACAAAGTCCTTAGATGCTTCTATGCTAAAGAGATTCAAGGATGAAATCAACTTGTAGGATATGGCTGAAGGTGCATGCTCATAGTGTTAAAAATAAATAAGCAAGGTCGTATATATTTTGCAAAAAGGGTTTTTCTTCAAATAGAAGGAAAATAAAAAAAAGAAAAATGGAAGCTTTTACTTCAGCAAGTAGTGGAGGCCAAAAGAGAATCAAATCCAAAAATTGAACTGGAAGAGGAGTGGTTGTCCAAAGTAGTGGAGAATTTATGGAAAAGGGCTCTCAAAATCATCATGAGAGCTTATGGTCATTTGGCTACAATGAGGCAAGGGAGGACACTCAAGAATAGAGGAAGAAGGCATTGAATTCCCCTTGTAGGTAGTCCATTAGGTTTGAGTCATTTCGTTCTCTTCAGTCTCATAGACTATGTCCAGCCGCATACCAATTTTTGGATAGCCTTCTCGTGAGAGTCATATCTCTCAATATATGTATCCATTTTTAGAGTTTAAATATTCCTTGGAAATCTTATCTTAAGTAATTCCTCTATCTAAAGGAGTTTTACCAAATTCGTTATGGTCTATGAGTTAATCAGTTTTTAGTGAAGTCTAATTTTCAGCCTAACTAAGTGAATGGACAGCTTGTTTTGAGGCAAAGAATTTCCAAACCAAAACTACTCAAAATTCAGTGTTTCATAGCTCATTTTAAATCTATAAGTGTCCACTTTGAGTGAAAAAAGTTTCAAGTTCATTGCATTTTTCCATTGGTACGAGTTTACATTTGAAAGTTCAGCTATTAGTAAAAGTCTTGATCCTGAGAAGGTCTTCTACAATTTCCGCTACGAATAGGAGAGGAATTCAACACTATCCAATATAACAAAAATGGCATCATACAACCTGGTAGACCTATGATGAAATCCATATATAATGAAGACCATGTCCTTTCTAGAATACGTAAAGTTTGCCATGAGTTTTATGTCATGATACCTTAGATCTATTGCAAGTGTCACACATTTAGGTATATTCTTTGACTTCCTTCCAAATTTGAGGCCACCAAAAATCCCTTGATATAAGCTCTATTGTTTTATTCACTCCAAAATGTCTTGTTGTAAGGTTATCATTGAATTAATTGGATCCTAGGCTTTCTTGAAGGGATGTACATCAGGTTCTTATAGAATACTAACCCACTATTTTCCTAGCTCTCATTTATTTCATGAACTTTACCTTCTTCAATTCTCTAATTGATGTTAGAAAAAAAATCATCATGTGATACAGTCTCATGAATCAAATGGGTCAAGGCTAAATCTAGTTGATGGTTTGAAGAGATAACTTCTAACTAGAAATGTCCAGGATTGATTAATACACTCTCTTTTTTATCAAAAGCCTCTTCAACTTTCTTTGGTGCAAGGTAAGATCTTTTTGATAAGGCATATGCCTGACATTCCTAGCATCATGGATGATACGTGATGACAAAATCGAACCTAGATAGAAAGTTACTCTATCGAGATCTCCTTCTATTGAGGATTCGAGTGGTCATAAGTACTCTAAATTCTTATGATCTATGTACACAATAACTTTATGAGTTGCACCTTCTAGGTGATGACATTAGGTATCAAACACATACATTATTGCAAGAAGTTCTTTATCATGGATTTCATAATTAATCTCTAAAGGGGGAATTTCCTTGAATGGTATGAAACTGGATGTAGGTGTCCCTCATCCCCATGTTGGGATAGGATCATCCCCAAGGCAAAGTCTGATGCATCTGTCTCTAGGAAAAAAGGCTTGGTAGAATCAAGGTGAACTAAAATTAGAGCAATGGAGAATGATTCATTAAAACACTACTCTTTGCCAGAGAGACTCACAAAAGAAAAAGAAGAATAAAGTCCAAAAAGAAGAAGAAAAAAGTAAAAAAATGAAATGAGTCATTAAAACACTAATCTTGTCCCAGAGATGTGTAGGGGCATGCATCAGGCTAAAACAAGACATAGGAAAAAGAAAAGACATGGGCCCTAGATAGTTGCAAGTTTGCACTTCCCAAACTATATTACCGCATCTTCAGCCATAGGTTTCGTGCATCGTCATCATGATAATGCAGCAACACCAATGGATGAATATAAGGAATACGAAGGGTGATATGGAAACAGTGGACTAAGGCTCAGATAAGACAACAAATCGCCTTCGAGTCTTGATCATTTCATCTACTACTGGTTGCATGTAGTTTAAAGAAATATACAGATAGAAATTATAGCATTAAGTCCGAGAAGACAAAGTGGGCAAAAGGTGAGATAGTTGTTCCTGTTAGACAGGGTCAATGCTCCACCCTCATGGAAGACTTGGCATCAGGCCAAGAAGGTAGTTCACCATTGGGTCGACATTGAGGGGGGGGGGGTGTTAGATATGCTCAATGCCTCACCCTTATGTAGCACCACCATTGTTCTATGACACTCTATTTTGTAAGGCCCCCATTATGAGGAGAAGCCATGTGAGATTGTTGGACATTGGTAGGTTCTTGACTTTGAGGTCACATGAGGTCTAGTGTAGACCATAGATGGATAGTTAGGAAGGTTACTTCTAAGCCATTGGATTTGGGATTGATTCGATGTGAGGATCAACCTGAATCAAGGGCTAGAAACAAAAGTAGCTTTCTTAACTTGGGGAAGGGTCTATTTAATATGAGCCATTGGATCTAGATTTGATCCTAATTTTGGATTAAGCAAGATCAAGGGTAAACAAATGGTTGTTGATCCTACCTTTCTACCATTGGATTCACCTCATAGATCAATGGTGGAGATTATTTTGGGCATGGATCAAGCTACCACGACCCTACGAGATGGGTAGGTCGACTTAGGCTTGGAGGACCTTATAAGGATGGTCCCCTTCCCATGTAGGATCATAACTTTGTGTGTTTGGAACCATTAGGGTGTCCATCTTAGTACCCATTGTGTTGGCCTATAGCCCTTCACCTAGCCTCTATCTAGATCACCATCTAAGCTCCATATAGGGAGTGCATGGGTGAATAGAACCATCTATATATTGTCTAGTGTTTGATTTCAATTGTATTAGAGTTATGAGTTTTGAGTTGAATTGAGTTGAGTTCATCTTCTACTCATCTTGTGTCTACTTTCCATTACCACCATATCTCTTGCGTTATTCCCATGAGTAACTATATCTCTCTTTCTATCTAACCTTGATCTTATATGTGTGTTGTGGTAACCTCTACATGGCATTAGAGTTACACCACTAGCCCACCACTCAATCATTATTCATCATTTTGTGTTTCTTACATGGTATCAGAGCATAGGAAGGTATAGAAGATTGCAGAGATCGTGGAGGCAAAGGAATCAACTCTAGCATTTGTGGAAGGAATACTTCAACAATCAGGCTTGTGAGAGGTAGATGCTTCAATTCCTAAGTTTGTTGTAGGTAAAAGCTTCAACATTGAAGTTCTTGGGAGGCAAAGGCTTCAGCATTGAAGTGCTTGGGAGGCAAAGGCTTCAACGCTATAGCTTGTGGGAGGAAAGGGAACGCTAGAATTCTTGGGAGGCAAAGGCTTCAAGTCTTCAAGTTCATGGGACACAAAGGCTTCAACTCTATGGAGGTCTTAGCATCTAGGAGTGGAAGTGGAAGTGGAGTTGGTGAAATGGATTTGGAAATGCAAACACTATGGGTTCATCCACCATACTTCAGTGAAGACAAGTTAGATGGTACGAATTATTTTCTTTGGAAGTTCAAGATTACAGTTATCCTTGATGGTGATGGGAAATGCAAAGCTTCTACAAGCTTGGAAGATAAGGAATGCAAATGCACTATATTATATAGTGAACAATTGTGTGGAGTCTATTCTACCTCTTATTCAACATACAAATAAGGCAAATGAGGCATGGAGTATATTGAGGAGTCACTATGAGGTAAGAAACCAAACACACATTCAAAATTTCGAAAATCAATTGGAATCAAAGAAGTTTGCAGAAGGAGAGAAGATGAAGGCATCCATTACTCAGATCAAGAAGCCATGTGATGGAATGGCTTGTGAAGGGATAGAGAAGACTAGCAAGGGACTAGCTCAAAGGTGTTCCCAAAATTCTCCACCAAAGTATGATGGAAAGGTAACTACTCAACACTCAGGTGAGACCTCAAGATTTGATACTTAAGAGTTTTACTCAATACCAATGGAAGAGGATTTGCATCTTAAAGCCCAAGTAAGAAGTATCCAAGGAGATGCTACATTCTCCACCAATACATCAGGTAAAGGTGGTTCCTCAACCAAAGGTGAGAGTGCAAAGAGGAGTAGTAAGAAGAAGTTTCAAGGACAATGCAGGACATGCAATTGGAGATTGTCATGTCAAGAGGATAGATGAAGTGAAGGAGGAGAGAATACATGGAGCCAAAGCAAAGGTGGTATGCTCCTCAACACAAGAAAAATCAATTGTGGATTCATGGGTACTAGACAACGATGCATCTCATCATATGGCCAATGAGAGAGGTCACTCTAGTTCTATGGAGCCTCAGCAAGAACCCATCATAGTAATAGAGACAGTATGGAAGGAGATGCAAATGCAAGGTATTGTTCTTCATCACTTACCTAGAATGAATGGAATGAAGGAACCTTGTAGAGCTTGTATGATGGGCAAGCCACACAGAGAGACATTCCCATAAGAAAGCAAGAGTACGTCAAAGGCTCCTCTATTGTTGGTATGTGCTAACATGTGTGGTAAGATGTCTATACAGGCCTTGGGAGGATCTTCCTACATTGTGATTGTTGACGACTACAGCAGGAAGATGCGGATGTACTTTCTTCGTGATAAGGCTCAAGCTTTTGGTAAGATTAAAGTACAACCAAAACTTGTTGAAAATGAACCAGGGAAAAGTGTGAAGAAGCTTGGAGGAGTGGTGATGAGCTCAACTCAAAGGAGTTGGAAGGCTTTTGCAAGTGCAAAGGGATAAAGTGTCAATCAGTGACACCTCACACATCATAGCATGATGGCATTATGGAATACAAGAGTCACACAATTGTTGAGATAGAAATGTGTATGAGAGAAGGCATGGGCTTTCCTTATCAGATTAGAAAGAGTTATCATGAAGTTTATGTTGGTAAGAATCCATTAGTCTCACACTTTAGAATCTTTGAGAGTGTGTGTTATGCTCTTGTCCCAGGTCAAAGGAAGAACAAGTTGGAACCAAAAAGCAACAAATGCATCTTCTTAGGTCATAATGAAAAGCAAATGGCTTTCATATTGTATGACAACGAGGCAAATAAGATCAAAGGGAGTCGCGATGTGGTGTCTATAGAGCAACCACATGCAGTGGAGAAAAAGAAAGGAGCTTCTCCTTTATCATCAAGCAAAGGAGTAATTCACTATGTACCTACCCCAAGAGTCAGCCCTACCTATGTCCAGGAGGAACCATCATCATTAGATGGTGAGAAGAGAGTCTACCAAGAAAAAATCACCAAAACAGATTGGTTGTCACTACAATGGCTTAAGAAGAAGCTCTATGGTCAGAGTAATCCTATGCCAACAACTATTGAAGAGAAGGCAGAAGGACCAAGCAGATCAAAGAGAATAGAGGAGCACAAGTGGGCTTCTACTCCCATAGTCAGTATAGCCATGATGGTTGTGATTATGAAGCAAGTAATGAAGCCAATAATTGAAGATGAGGCATTTGTAGATTCAACATGGAAGGAGGTTATACAAGCCAATTTTCATAGCTTACTGAAGAATGAAGCGTGGGAGGTCACTAGCACAAAGTGGGCTTGGCAGGTCAAGCACATGATACAAGAAATATTGATATCACAAGGACTTTCACTCATGAAGGGTTTTATTTTTCAATACTATTTTGCTCTAATGACCAATATTTGCATCATAGTGATGCTAGAAGCTTAGATGAAGTGGCAAGTTTCTATGTTAGATGTCAAATTAGAACTTTTGAATATTGACCTCAAGGAGGAGGTACACGTGTTGCAACCACCAAGGTTTGAGGCTCCTCATTCAAAGATCACAATATGTAAATTGAAGAAGGCATTCTATGTGAAGAGACAAGCCCTAAGATCATTGTACCAGTAGATAGACATTAGGAGCTACATGAAGGTCTTTGGTAATCTTATCTATTTATGGAGTACCATACAAGATATCATGTTTGTAGTAAGATTTTTTAGAAGGCTTGGGAATAGACCTCATGAAGGATATTCAAGAGTTGGCAAGCAGGTACAATTGAGAAGGATGATGGAAATAGCATGCTATCCCATCAAGAACAATGCAGTAGGTATCCTCACCAAAGTTCTTACAGAGGATCTACTTCAGATACATCTTCGAAGACTCGGCATTGGGCCAAGGAGATAGTTCATCATTTGGGTGGACATTGAGGGGGGGTGTTAGACATGGTCAATGCTCCACCCTCATGGAAGACTTTGCATCAGGCCAAGAAGGTAGTTCACCATTGGGTGGACATTGAGGGGGGGGGGGTGTTAGATATGCTCAATGCCTCACCCTTATGTAGCACCACCATTGTTCCATAACACTCTATTTTGTAAGGCCCCCGTTATGAGGAGAAGCCATGTGAGAGTGTTGGGCATTGGTAGGTTCCTAACTTTGAGGTCAGATGAGGTCTAGTGTAGACCATAGATGGATAGTTAGGAAGGTTACTTCTAAGCCATTGGATTTGGGATTACTCTGATGTGAGGATCAACCTAAATCAAGGGCTAGAAACAAAAGTAGCTTTCTTAACTTGGGGAAGGGTCTATTTAATATGGGCCATTGGATCTAGACTTGATCCTAAGTGTGGATTAAGCAAGATCAAGGGCTACAAACAAACGGTTGTTGATCCTACCTTTCTACCATTGGATTCACCTCATAGATCAATGGTGGAGATTATTTTGGGCATGGATCAAGCTACCACGACCCTAGAAGATGGGTAGGTCGACTTAGGCTTGGAGGACCTTATAAGGATGGCCCCCTTCCCATGTAGGATCATCAGTTTGTGTGTTTGGAACCATTAGGGTGTCCATCTTAGTACCCATTGTGTTGGCCTATAGCCCTTCACCTAGCTTCTATCTAGATCACCATCTTAGCTCCATATAGGTAGTACATGGGTGGATAGAACCATCTATATATTGTTTAGTGTTTGAGTTCCATTGTATTAGAGTTATGAGTTTTGAGTTGAATTGAGTTGAGATCATCTTCTACTCATCTTTTGTCTACTTTCCATTACCACCATATCTCTTGTGTTATTCCCATGAGTAACTATATCTCTCTTTCTATCTAACCTTGATCTTATATGTGTGTTGTTGTATGTAATAAAGTAAGTCTATGATCCAAGGATCCAGGCGGTTTATAGAGATCTGAAATCGGACATCCTTTGGTTATCCGTGTATATGACAAAAGATCTCTAGTTTAGACTTACTAGGAGGTCTTTTGCTCTTGTGAACAAGTGATCCACTTAGCTTAGTGGTTAAGTCTCAAGGATGTGAAGGAGGAGGTCTTGGGTTCAATCCCCATGGGGACATGGGGAGAGTATCTTGCCCAAAGAGATTTAGAGCCTTCTAGAAGCATCCACTTGAGTTAACTCGAGTTAACTGGGACACTTGGCGCACATGTAGTTACATGGCTGTTAGTATCAATCTGCCCAAGAAGGCAATCCCCTGGAGAGAGCTATATATAGAGGCATTTGGTTGGGAGGAGAGTCATCTCTTCTAGCATGTGGTGTTCGTAATTGTAGTTCTCTTGCATTGGTATCAGAGCTCAAGGTTGAGCTTCCATGGTGACCTTGGAGTGAGCTTCATCATGCTTCTCTCCATTAGCTTTCTTCATGGCCATTCTATTTTTAACTTCTATTATCCTCATTTTTTTCGAATTTGGTCATTCGTGGGCGGCATCTGTTGCTCGGGGGTGTGTTGAAGTCTTCATCGACGTCCTTTTGGTGGCATACTTCAATAAGAGGTTGCAAAAGAATAGTCTATGTCTGCTAATGCACACAGGAATTGAACCTGTGACTTCGAGGTAGACAGACGGGTGTCTTATCCAAGAGCGCAGGCACTCGACTGATGATATTTTCAATACTCATTCTATACCTTCATTAGGCGCAGCAGACGTCCAATCGTGAGCCAAAAGAGTAAAAGAAGATAAGCCTTTGTGTAGAGCACTGTAGGGATTCGAACCAGCAACCTCACATGGAGCTCACGTTGGTGTAAACCACGAAGGAATCTGGCTATTGGATGTAGAACAGCACTTGCTATATGTTATCCAAAGTTATGGTGGCAAAAAAAGAGGCTCCTGCGGAGGAGATTTCAAAAAGATTATTTGTTCATGCTGTATACGTAGGGGGTTTGAACCTCCGACCTCCTAGAGGGGAAGACTCTCTCCTATCCAACAAAGCAAGTCGCTAGGATGTGCTTATATTGTGACAGAAAAATAATATCATGATGTTGCATTTTTAACAGAAGCAAAAAGAGAGCACTCTATCTTCTGTGGCATCTGGGATTCGAACCCAGGCCATATATACAACAGCTAATCCATCTATCCATGAGGCCATGTGAAGCTAATGAATAGTTTCTTGGTATTAAATATATATGTTGTTCAACCTCTATAGAAGCTATCTGATCTGTTCTTAGTTTTGCACCTAATCTCTGCCTAATCCGAATCATGGAGCCATTTCAAATCCGAAATCTTCTTTTGAGAAGCTATCTTTGACCCGAGATCGAATCAGAACTAGTATTGATTCATTGTTTAAGTATGAGAAGGATCAGAGGATGGACAAAGCTATGATCAAAGCTAAGTATTTTCCAATTTCTACTTGGCCTTAATGCTTGATTTATCTTGTTTTCATTATTCTACACTTAATCCTAGATGCACATTGAAATAGCCAAGATTTCAATTGCTTAAGTCTAGACTAGGATAATGAAAAAATTCCACTTCTCATTCCAAGCAATAGTTTGCATTAAGGAAAGACTTGATTTAAAAAAGGATCGTTGTGCATCAAAGAATGTATTTTGGTAGTTAAATTCCAGATTTCCTTTCCATTGAGTAAACTTATTATTGCACCACAAGGATATGTTTTTATATCATACTGCATTAGGATAAAGGAAAAGATATACATGCATCAAGATTTCATGATATACATTCTTAGTACAAGGAAAAGTCATGCATCAAGCTCATGCATGATTGTTGCATTATTTTTTGGGCATGCAAAGAACATGCATACATACGCATGTGAGCACATGCATTTGCATGATAGAATGGGATGTTTTTTGCAAGTAGATATGAAAATTTACTCTCTTAGTATTTAGCTTACTTTATAAAGCTCACGGTTTGACATTAGGGAAGATAGAGGACAAGTTAGTTGCAAAGACATACTAGTTCTAGTTCGCAGCTCAAGTAATTAGCAGATTCTTTCCCAAGTTGATACTCCGTTATCAAAAATAAATACTTAATAACAATTAAGTATGTTTGATGCCTAACTAGGTATAAGTAAGCACTAGGAGAGAGTTCAGTATTAAATTTTCTTGATGACCAAGAAAATTTAATTACTTGCAAACCTTTTGCGATGTATGATGACTCTAAGTCCCGGATGTACTTAGGGAGTCATGAAGATAAGCTTATAATGATTACTCTAAGTATAGGTGATATTTAGAAAGTCATGTGGATAAGCTTTAGTTGATTAGTTACGTAATTTATGTAACTTCTCAAACATCCCAAGATTGGATGATAACTTCAGCTATGTTTCCAAGTTCCATGAGCACTCTTCTATCTAGAAGTTTTTGAAAGTTCTAAGAAGTTTTTTGTGGTTTCAAGTTTCGTATCTCACGATGAAACCTCAGTAAGTGACTTTTACGAATTGAGATATTTCCTAAAAGAGAAACTCTAAAATGAAATAGTCAAGCCTTCTATTCTACATGAGATCATTCTCCTACCATGTTTGAGATGAATTTATTTTTGGGAAGGCAGACGTTCCAAGTAGAGGATCTTAATTGATTCATGACCTCTTCCCAAAATACACATAAATTCATACTATATGATAGGACCAAGGAATGATGAAGGCAAAACCTCTTTAGGATATAGATGTTTTGCCAAGATAAAAAGGTGCCAAGAAAAATTATGAAGCTTTTACAAGTTATCATTTGATTTCATCCCAAGGAGTGATGGAAAACAAAGGTTGAACCTCAACATCAATTGATCTTTGATGTCAATAAAAGGATGTTAGGTTCTATAGTTGCATCTCTGGTAAATGATGCAACTAGCCAAGCAATCTTGGAAACATGGAAGAACTCTTTTAAAGAGTTAAATTTTTGGTTTCCTTTAAGCTAACTGAAGCTTCAAGAGGAAATCAAAGTAAGCAATCTTTAGGAAATAAGATAAGTTCCTAAGGACTTGAATCAAGTATGAACTTTTCATTTAGGAATAGAAAGTTCCAAGTAAGAAATGGATCTCCAATCCAGGAACTTTTCCTAAACAAGCAATAAAGTGCAAAGTTATGTGTTCATAGTTGCATTACTATTGGATCAATCATCAATAGATGCTTGGACTTTAACATAAAATTGATTGGTGAAATATTTTTAAAGGACTCTAGTAACATCTAAAGATTGACCAATAATAATGAATCTTGTACCAACTCAAAAAAAGGAGTCAATATCACATAAATGAAAGTTCAACTTAAACTTTCATAGTGGCATGGGAAACCATATCCAAAAGGTGATATTTAGTCTC
Organism: Ceratopteris richardii; assembly: GCA_020310875.1. Taxonomy (NCBI): domain Eukaryota; kingdom Viridiplantae; phylum Streptophyta; class Polypodiopsida; order Polypodiales; family Pteridaceae; genus Ceratopteris; species Ceratopteris richardii. The sequence continues at coordinate 109,457,793 of CM035406.1, forward strand.
TAGTTTGATACTCAGGAAATGAATACAATTGAATCAATAAAGTTTTTGGATATTGTTTGAAAGAATCCAGCATTGCAAAAGATTTCATGATGAATCATTTGCTCAAGTTATTTGATTCCTAGAAGGAATCTCAAGTCTTTGAAGAATAACATTCTTCCAAGTATTGAGAATGAAGTTCTTCATACTCTTTAAACAATAAGTAGTTCCCTGGACATCCCAAATCACCAGAAGTAGTACTTGAAGTCCAAATTGTGATATAACCTAAAGGTATATCAAAGATTCTTAGTTTTGGAATCTAAGAAGCATTAGTGTATGCTTGGACTTGAGTAAGGGAAAGATCTCTTAAAATCCTGCAGGTAAGCAAAGAAGCTTTAGATAGTTCAGGAGATCTTAAAGATAAAGACTAAGTCTTTATTCTAGTCAAGATCAACCAAACTTGATCAAGCTTGGCCATGATTGTCCAAGAACGTGCGATTGGAACTACTCTGTAGATTACCCAAGTACTGGCAATAAAAATTTCTTTTGGGATATATTTACTCAAGTTCCATTTATCCAATGGAAAAATGTGAAAAGAGTAAGCTATTCTAAGTCTGAACAGAGTAAAAAAATTCCAAGAACATAGTCTGCAACCGTGAAGATGGTACTTAAGTCTGTGGAAGGTAAAACATAATGTTTGCCTATCCTTAAAGGGATTTTTGGTACAAATCCAAAAAGCATGAGCTGATGCTTAAGACTTAGGCAGTAGAGAGATTTCTATATAAAGTCCTCGGGGTAGGTACCTAAAGCATTAGTAAGATGGAATTTAAAGACAAGAAGTTAAAAAACTCTTGTCACTACAAATTGGTCAAGGATAAATCAATGGAGCTTGAATCTATGAAAATTCAAGTACTTGGAATTCTGATTGGTTTTCATTTGAAAACCGTAGCAAAGAAGGATGGATACTCCATCAAAAGGCTTTTTAAGTTCCTCAAGAAAAGCACAAGATCATGTCAGGATCATGTGAAGGGATAAAAAAACCTAGAAAATCTAGTTAGAGGTAATGCGTGAAACTTCAAAATTCTTGGAAAGAATTGAAGCAAGAAGGTACTCTATCAAAAGATGTTTTGACTTTAGGATAAGTATCACCCACACATTAATGTGAATATAAAATAGGGTAGTATGGGACACCAGATTTTTATACTCAGATTGATGTAGGAAAGATGGTATGGGACATCAGACCGTGGAATGATAATTATCTTTTAGTCCTAGATTGGATATTGAAGTTAAGTTTGACCTTCAAGGGAATAAAAACTTCAAATAATGAGTTTAAATTCAAGGAGGATAAAGTTAATATTTCAAGAAAACTTCAAGATCAAGAAATCAGAAGATATGAAGTAAGTAACTTCCAAGATCTGAAACACTTCAAGATAAAGTGTTGTTAATTCGGAAATATTTCATAAATTTTTGAAAGAAGTTGGACTTTGATTTTGAGTTGATCTTTTCAACTAAGGATTTGATTGACTAAGTCAAGTATCAAGTTCCTAGTGTAACTTGGTAAATTCATTCTTTTGACTCAAAGAAATGCACAAGAATAGCATTCCTAGTAAGGAGTCAGAAAGACTGAATGTGACCTAAACTTAGTCTCAAGTGAAGCATTATTTGAGTAAAAAACTCATCAATAGAACCTTAGTGGGTCGACACACTGATGTTGGTTACCACACTAGTATCTTGTGGTTGGATGATCTTTTCGAGTTGCTCTGAATCTTTTTGAGAATCTAGCTTATTTCTCTTAAAGATAGAAAAATGCTTGAATACCCTGTTGAAACAGATCTTTGAGAAGTTAAAGTCGTGAGTCATCTAGATTTTGAATCATAGCAAGTTTACGTATCTTCAAAGTTTAAATTGGTTGTATCGAGTTTTAGTTATTTCTTTTTACTTTCCAAATCTTTTGGAATTGACTCAGATATGGTATCTGATTCCTTTTGCAAAACACCAGAGTTAGTCGGCTAGAACTAGATAACTAAATTGAACATCATAGAAAGATATTATGTACAAGAACCTTTTCAATATTCAAAAGATAATAAGTCTAAGTGGACTTATTCATCTGAGTTTGCTTCAAGTTATGGCATAAATGATTTCCTAGAGTCCAGTATACTCTAGAATAAAGAAGTTAGGAATTCTCATCCGATTGACAATAGCTAAAGTCTTTGAGAAAAGTGTTCTAAGTTGGACAATTTTCATTTTGAATTTGAATTGGTCAAGTTAGTATGGTTGACTCAACAGAAATGGTAAACTTTCTCCTATAGTTTACATAGGATTCTTTAACCCATTTGGACAAAGTAATCCTCTAGCCGGGTGAAAAAATCAAATAACTGTTGCATCCAAGTTAGATGTTTGAGACAACCAAACTTTAAGTGCTCCAAATCAAATTCAAGTGAATCAAGAGTTCTCAAAGTCTTGCAAGGGATAAGAATCCCACGTTCATTACTAAGTACATGCACCAGTCATGCCCAGAAATGGACTAGTAAGTTGGAACCACCCAATTCACATGTTTGTGCCTAGATCACACATTGAGAAACTATGAATTGGCCTGGGATGTTTTTTAGATCCACCCTTATTTATTCATTCACTACTTGTGCTTTGACTAGTTCATCAAGGTGCAAAGCCAGACAGTGTTTTAAATCATTTGGGCAGGGATACCACCACAGAGATGAGACATGTTCTTCCAGTTTTAGAACATGACCATCTTCTTCCAATTTTAGAACATGAGGCTCGGGGGTTGCCTACAATAGATATATAGCTCTATTTTCGAGGAAAAAAGTATTTTTCCAAGGGGGAAAGAATGTAATAAAGTAAGTCTATGATCCAAGGATCTAGTTGGTTCAGACATATTTGAAATCGGACACCATTTGGTCATCTGTGTATATGACCAAAGATCTCTAGTTTAGACTTACTAGGAGGTCTTGTGCTCTTGTGAACAAGTAATCAACTTAGCTTAGTGGTTAAGTCTCAAGGATGTGAAGGAGGAGGTCTCGGGTTCAATCGCCATGGGGGACATGGGGAGAGTATTTTGCCCAAAGAGATCTAGAGCCTTCTAGAAGCATCCACTTGAGTTATCTCGAGTTAACTGGGCCACTTGGCACACATGTAGTTACATGGCCGACACATGGATGGTAAGTATCCACCTGCCCACGAAGGCATTTCCTTGGAGAGAGCTATATATAGAGGCATTTGGTTGGGAGGAGAGTCATCTCTCTAGCATGTGGTGGTCATAATTGTAGTTCTCTTGCATGGTAACCTCTACATGGCATTAGAGTTACACCACTAGCCCACCACTCAATCATTATTCATCATTTTGTTTTTCTTACATGGTATCAGAGCATAGGAAGGTATAGAAGATTGCAGAGATCGTGGAGGCCAAGGAATCAACTCTAGCATTTGTGGAAGGAATGCTCCAACAATCAAGCTTGTGAGAGGTAGATGCTTCAATTCCTAAGTTTGGTGTAGGTAAAAGCTTCAACATTGAAGTTCTTGGGAGGCAAAGGCTTCAACATTGAAGTGCTTGGGAGGCAAAGGCTTCAATGCTATAGCTTGTGGGAGGCAAGGGAACTCTAGAGTTCTTGGGAGGCAAAGGCTTCAAGGCTTCAAGTTCATGGGACACAAAGGCTTCAACACTATGGAGGTCTTAGCATCTAGGATTGGAAGTGGAAGTGGAGTTGGTGAAATGGATTTGGAAATGCAAACACTATGGGTTCATCCACCAGACTTCAGTGAAGGCAAGTTAGATGGTACGAATTATTTTCTTTGGAAGTTCAAGATTACAATTATCCTTGATTCTCATGATCTTTTGGAGATGGTGATGGGAAGTGAGCAAGAGCCACAACCTACCTTCGACCCGTTGGATCCGAGTATGGTGATTCTCGCATATGCAAAGCTTCTACAAGCTTGGAAGATAAGGAATGCAAATGCACTATATTATATAGTGAACAATTGTGTGGAGTCTATTCTACCTCTTATTCAACATACATCCAAGGCAAGTGAGGCATGGAGTATATTGAGGAGTCACTATGGTAAAAAACCAAACACACATTCAAAATTTAGAAAATCAATTGGAGTCAAAGAAGTTTGCAGAAGGAGAGAAGATGAAGGCATCCATTACTTAGATCAAGAAGCCATGTCATGGAATGGCTTGTGAAGGGATAGAGAAGACTAGCAAGGGACTAGCTCAAAGGTGTTCTCCAAATTCTCCACCAAAGTATGATGGAAGGGTAACTACTCTCAACACTCAGGTGAGACCTCAAGATTTGATATTTGAGGAATTTTTACTTAATACGAATGGAAGAGGATTTGCATCTTAAAGCCCAAGTAAGAAGTTTCCAAGGAGATGCTACATTCTCCACCAATACATCAATTAAAGGTGCTCCCTCAACCAAAGGTGAGAGTGCAAAAAGGAGTAGTAAGAAGAAGTGTCAAGGACAATGCTTCCATTGCAAAGGGAAGGGACATGCAATTGCAGATTGTCATGTCAAGAGGATAGATGAAGTGAAGGAGGAGACAATACATGGAGCCAAAGCAAAGGTGGTATGCTCCTCAACACAAGAAAAATCAATTGTGGATTCATGGGTACTAGACAACGATGCATCTCAGCATATGGCCAATGAGAGAGTTCACTCTAGTTATATTGAGTCTCAGCAAGAACCCATCACAGTAATAGAGACAGTATGGAAGGAGATGCAAATGCAAGTTATTGTTCTTCATCACTTACCTAAAGTGAATGGAATGAAGGAACCTTGTAGAGCTTGTGTGATGGGCAAGCCACACAGAGAGACATTCCCATAAGAAAGCAAGAGTAGTTCAAAGGCTCCTCTACTGTTGGTATGTGCTAACTTGTGTGGTAAGATGTCTATATAGGCCTTGGGAGGATCTTCCTACATTGTGATTGTAGACGACTACAACAGGAAGACGTGGATGTACTTTCTTCGTGATAAGGCTCAAGCTTTTGGTAAGATTAAAGAACAACCAAAACTTGTTGAAAATGAACCAAGGAAAAGAGTGAAGAAGCTTGGAGGAGTGGTGATGAGCTCAACTCAAAGGAGTTGGAAGGCTTTTGCAAGTGCAAAGGGATAAAGTGACAATCAGTGACACCTCACACATCACAGCATGATGGCATTATGCAATACAAGAGTCACACAATTGTTGAGATAGAAATGTGTATGAGAGAAGGCATGGGCTTTCCTTATCAAATCAGAAAGAGTTATCATGAATTTTATGTTGGTAAGAATCCATTAGTCTCACACTTTAGAATTTTTGAGTGTGTGTTATGCTCTTGTACAAGGTCAAAGGAAGAACAAGTTGGAACCAAAAAGAAACAGATGCATATTCTTAAGTCATAAAGAAAAGGAAATGGCTTTCATATTGTATGATGATGAGGCAAAGAAGCTCAAAGGGAGTCCCGATGTGGTGTCTATAGAGCAGCCACATGGAGTGGAGAAAAAAAAAGGAGCTTCTACTTTATCATCAAGCAAAGGAGTAATTCACTATGTACCTACCCCAAGTGTCATCCCTACCTATGACTAGGAGGAAGCATCATCATTAGATGGTGAGAAGAGATTCTACCAAGCTAAAATCACCAAAAGAGATTGGTTGTCACTGTAATGGCTGAAAAAGAAGCTCTATGGTTAGGGTAATCCTATGCCAACAACTATTGAAGAGAAGGTACAAGGACCAAGCAGATCACAGAGAATAAAGGAGCACGAGTGGGCTTCTACTCCCATATCCATTATAACCATGATGGTTGTGATTATGAAACAAGTAATGAAGCCAATAATTGAAGATGAAGCACTTGTAGATTCGACATGGAAGGAGGTTATGCAAGCCCATTTTCACAGCTTACTGAAGAATGAAACGCAAGAGGTCACTAGCACAAAGTGGGCTTGGCAGGTCAAGCACATGATACAAGAAATATTGATATCACAAGGACTTTCACTCATGAAGGGTTTTAGTTTTCAATACTCTTTTGCTCTAATGACCAATATTTGCATCATAGTGATGCTAGCAACTTAGATGAAGTGGCAAGTTTCTATGTTAGATGTCAAATTAGAACTTTTGAATATTGACCTCAAGGAGGAGGTACATGTGTTGCAACCACCAAGGTTTGAGGCTCCACATTCAAAGAGCACAGTATGTAAATTGAAGAAGGCATTCTATGTGAAGAGACAAGCCCTAAGATCATTGTACCAGCAGATAGACATTATGAGCTACTTGAAGGTCTTTGGTAATCTTATCTATTTATGGGGATCTACTTCAGATACATCTTCGAAAACTTGGCATTGGGCCAAGGAGATAGTTCATCATTTGGGTGGACATTGAGGGGGGGTGTTAGACATGGTCAATGCTCCACCCTCATGGAAGACTTGGCATCAGGCCAAGGAGGTAGTTCACCATTAGGTGGACATTGAGGGGTGGGGGGTGTTAGATATGCTCAATGCCTCACCCTTATGTAGCACCACCATTGTTCCATAACACTCTATTTTGTAAGGTTCCCATTATGAGGAGAAGCCATGTGAGAGTGTTGGACATTGGTAGGATCCTGACTTTGAGGTCAGATGAGGTCTAGTGAAGATAGTAGATGGATAGTTAGGAAGGTTACTTCTAAGCCATTGGATTTGGGATTTATCCGATGTGAGGATCAAACTAAATCAAGGGCTAGAAACAAAAGTAGTTTTCTTAACTTGGGGAAGGGTCTATTTAATATGGGCCATTGGATCTAGACTTGATCCTAAGTGTGGATTAAGCAAGATCAAGGGCTACAAACAAATGGTTGTTGATCCTACCTTTCTACCATTGGATTCACCTCATAGATCAATTGTGGAGATTATTTTGGGCATGGATCAAGCTACCACGACCCTACAAGATGGGTAGGTCGACTTAGGCTTGGAGGACCTTATAAGGATGGTCCCCTTCCCATGTAGGATCATCAGTTTGTGTGTTTGGAACCATTACGGTGTCCATCTTAGTACCCATTGTGTTGGCCTATAGCCCTTCACCTAACTTCTATCTAGATCACCATCTAAGCTCCACATTGGGAGTGCATGGGTGGATAGAACCATCTATATATTGTTTAGTGTTTGAGTTCCATTGTATTAGAGTTATGAGTTTTGAGTTGAATTGAGTTGAGTTCATCTTCTACTCATCTTGTGTCTACTTTCCATTACCACCATATCTCTTGTGTTATTCCCATGAGTAACTATATCTCTCTTTATATCTAACCTTGATCTTATATGTGTGTTGTGGTTACCTTTGCATGGCATTAGAGTTACACCACTAGCCCACCACTCAATCATTATTCATCATTTTGTTTTTCTTACAGGTCCATCTCCAACCACCAGTTGCGCATCGAGAAAACCCTCCAAGTATTTGTCAAGAAAACCCATAGAAGCCTTTCAAGAGATGACATAGAGAAAGAGGAAGATAGTGTTATAGAGGATTTAAGAGGACTAAAGACAAGGGAGAGCAAAAAGCAGAACAAAAAGAGAGAAGAAAAGCAGTTCCCCAAATTTTTAGAGAATTGGATGATTTTGTTTTCCCAAAATCAATTGTAGAACTATGAGAAGCATTGTAAATGCACTAGAGGAGTCCTCTAGATGCATAATCCCTAAAGATTGTAACATATTTAGTGATTTATAGAGAAAGTGCTAGACTCTCATGTAGAAAGACCAAAATTAGGGCACATATATATAAGTCACTTGTAACTCTTTTGTAAGGACTCATTTGGAAGAGCTAACTTTCTAAAATTTCGGCCTACTAGAGGCATATGATGCCTTAGAAAAAGAGTGTGATGACCTATGGAAACAATTGACCAATCAATGAGAGCAACCGAAAGAAGTAGCACCTACAGATGTCACATATGAAGAGGTGATAGAATTGAAAGCACAACTGACAGCTTTGCAAAATAAGCTGACATGAGCGTCAATCTTCTCCTCTGGTGGAGCCAGAGCCTGAAGAACTAGTTCCAATTGAAGTACAAGAATTATTTGAGGACCCTTATGTACCTATGCCTACACCTGGAGGCAAAAAAACAGAGGAAGGAATTGATACATTTGAGATTGAAGCTCTAGAATGGCTGCAAAGGCTAGAAAAGGTAGGCCCAACTCATGATGACAGAGTAGCAGTACGGATACAGTCAATGTCTCATCTGGAGGAGGTTGTCATCAAATCATATTACTTCAAAACCCTATCTCATCATCGATGAATTGGCACTTCCGATGATTTGTATGTACCATTTTGTGTATTATTGGCAGATTATAATGCTGAAATCAAACATCGCACCAAGAAAGAGCCAACCTCCGCAACCCAATTTTCCCTAGATGACATTCCAGAGAGCGCGGCATAGGGCAACATCTTTCAACCTACATGGAGAATACGGTTACTCAAAACCTACCCAGAAATGGTGCACACATGGAACAATATGCCCTTGTACATTAAGTATAACCCTTGCTATTGTCCTATTTTTCAACAAAGATCATGGCGTGAGTTCACTCAAATAGTGAAGAACGTCAAAGGATGTGACAAATGGTTGAACTATGTATATCTGGCACCGCCGCATGGCACACCAATGGTAGCATATATGATTTCAACCATTTTCCATTGGGGCATTAGGTTCAAGAATGTACTAGATGTCATGGCACAGATGTGCCTCAAAATATTCAAACTCATGCTCGTCACATTCCGAACCTTCAAAAATGTTAAAGAACCTCACCTCTCGACCTTAGGCTTCAATAAAGGAAACCTTGACCTAGTCTATGATATGAGCACCACCCCATCCATCAATGTTGTATATGCACGACATGCTCATATCAAATATCTCCTAGCGTGTTTCAAACAAACGTTTGAAGAAATGTTTATCATAGGTTTTGGGAGTATCACTCAGAAATATTCATACCCAAAACCTCTCATCTGCTACATTTATTTGCTGTGGAGCAGGCCCTACATTCAGAAAAAATGTGCATGCCACATCCTGACGTACTCGGGCTAGTTAATTGGGATGCCTTACTCACAGATTTAGCTAGAGGACTGAGCCTAGAAGAGCATCACTTGGCTAAAGATGTTGTTGAATACTACATCAAACGTTCAGCTTAGCAAGGGTCTGTCAGAGACAACAGACGCGAGAGAGGGGGGAGTATTGGCAGTAGTGAGGGCATCTCAAGACAAGGGTGCCGACATAAGGAATCAAAGAAAAGAGAAGGACTAAGTAGGCAAAGCAGTCAAAGAAGATCCAACAAATAGGCCATTCAATTTTTAACAGTGATTTTCATCACTACATGAACATTGTAAATACTATTTTTGGTAGATTCGACTCCATTTTGTTCAAGCCGAGGAGTCCTCGAGCTTGAAGAGTATTAAAAAATTTTATATACCAAATTTCATAATTTTTAGAACTTGTTTGAGCCTCCAAAATAGCCTAGGAACCTAATTTTTAACTAGGCTGCATTCTAGGTATAGGCAAGGCCACTAGCTAGTCAAAAACTATAAAAGGAGCTAGAGAGCTTATTTTTGAGAGAACAAATTGTAGTTTGAACAAATTGTAGCTTCCATTGTCTCACTCTTTGTTCTTGCTTGTTTGCACGTGTGTGTATGTGTGTGCATGCTTGTGTCTATTATTATGTCAAGGAGAGTTTCTCTGTTGGGGAGATCAACTTCGCATATGTGCCCACGTAGGAGAACATTGTAGACCTTTTCATGAAGGCTCTGCCTAGGGACAAGTTTGAAGCTTTCCGCAAAGCTTTGGGATTACTTCCTTTTGTGGAGTGATTTCCACATAGCTTGGTACTTCCGTATACATGAGTTCCAGCTCCTTGTTCATTGCATCACTCCGAGGGGGGATTCGTTGATATATTTGTTGAGATATCAAGCTCAACATGTGATGATCCAAGATGACATGTGCCAGTTTTTTGTTTCTCTGACATGTATAGTGGTCACGCCGGTACATGTCAGGGATACTTCATTGAGCTTTATTAGATTTATCTACTGAGATTGATGGCACATTTGTTCCTTGCCAGCTCACTCATTCAGGGACATTAGGTTTTTCCTTATGTACTAATCTTTATATATTGCACTTGTATTCTTGTTTTTAGGTCATTCTTGTACATTCCTTTTTATGTAATAGAAGAAGAAGAAGAAGAAGAAGATCATTCTTCCTTGCCTCAATCTGTGTGTGTGCTTCTCCTTGAGAGTGAGAGTGTGTGTGTGAGCTCTCTTCCTTATCTCCTTCCTCATGACATGGTATCAGAGCCAGCGTAGCTGTAGAGAGCTCGTGGAGAAGGCGATGGTGAAGAGTACGCAGCAAGGCATGGAGAAAACGCGATTCACAAATGACCTCCGTTTGCTACGAAAATCGGTGTGAAGCTAGAAGACCTCAAAATATTTTCGAGAGTCCTTTAGGGTCACTTGTTTTTGTCAAATCAAAGTTTTGGAGCCATCTCGACCTCCGTTTTGAGCCCGCAAGGTGGGGCCCCTAGAAAAACCAGGTCAGTTTTAGAAACTGTAACTTGCGTTGTGTTCAACAACACTCATATATTCCACATCTAGAATTTCAAGCGATTCGGTCTATTGTTGATACACGAAAACTGTGTTTTTCTAAGATCGAACTGTCATGTCATAGTGCGATAGTGTTCAAGCAGAAGTGCTACTTGTAGTGCTTTGCCCTGTTGTGAATTGCCACAGAAATGGCAAACGCAGATGGAATGAGTCAGTTTATAAGCGATAAGCTAGACAAGAACAACGTCCATGCTTGGAGATTCAGAATGACAAATTTCTTGATGGGAAAAGGCTACTGGAAGTACATCAAAGGAGAGAATGAAAATGCTCCACAGTTACCAGAAAGGAATCGGACTACAGATCAGGTAAAAGCATATGAGGAATGGAATAAAGGAGCATGAAAGGTAATGTATTGGCTATCTGTTAGCATACAGGATAGCATGATTGGAAACATATAGGATGTGAAGACTCCAAAAGAGGCTTGGAACAGTTTGGTCACATTGTATGAGACCAATACAAAGGCACAAAAATTGCAACTCAAGAACGAGGTGCATACATTGGAGAAGAAGAGCATGCCGGTAAGTGACTACACCTTGAAAATCAAAAGCATATGTGAGCCACTTGCATCTATTGGCGTGAATGTAGATGATGATGATAAGGTGGAAGTGTGTCTTCGTGGTTTAGGAGCTACATATAAGCAGTTCAGAACTTCTATACAGACCACAGAAAATATTCCGAATTTTGCTGGTCTGGTATCTATGCTGATTATTGAAGAAAAGAATCTTGGTGAGGACTCAAACTCCCAAGGAAAATCTAGTTCTAAGCAGGTATTCTACTCTGGTAGAGGAAGAGGCAGAGATAGAGGTTTTCGAAGTGGAAGAGGAAACAATAACCAATACCAAGGTCAACAACAGAATCATGCAAGAGGAAGAGGACAATTTCGAGGCAAGGGGAGCCAAAGAGGTCGTAGAAATTTCCAAAGAAATGATTCAGGTAATGACAGTAAAGGATGTTAGAATTGTGGTAAACCTGGACACTTTGAACGTGATTTCAGGTTGAAGAATAAAAAACAAAAGGCAACAAAACAACACATCCACAAGTGCAGATGATTCTGAGAAGCTCTTCATGGTTCAACACCAGATGATGAATACGATGTTTGATGGTATCTCAAAATCGAATGATAATGTCTAATATATTGACGCATGTGCTTCAAATCACATGACCAGTCATGCAGAATGGTTTAGTAGTTTGCAAAAAATGCCAGTTCCTGGATATGTTGAAACAGGTGATGATACATTGCATCCTATTGAGCATACAGGAAACATAGCATGGTCTATGGAGGACGGGAAGGTAAAACATCTTGCTGATGTATTGCATGTTCCAAATATAACAAAGAATTTGTTTTCTATTGGATAAATGGTTGACCAGGGATTACAAGTCAGGTTCAATGCTGATGGATTATATGTAGAAGAGTACAAGCAGGATGGACGATTGGTTGCCAAAGGAAACAAAGTGGGTAGGATGTTCACCTTAAATGTGAAGATTCCTGAAATGAATGCAGCAATGTTTGCAAAAGATACAGGAGTTATTGCAGATATAGAGATGTGGCACAAATGGATTGGACATGCAAACTTGCAAAGGCTAAAATTGATGCAGTCAAAGGAGATTGTCCATGGACTACCAAATTTCAAAGTTGCAGAAATGCAAAAGGTATGTGCAGCATGACAATTTGGTAAACAGTCAAGAGCATCATTTCCACATGACAAGCATGTTAGTGATAATGTACTAGAATTAGTACATACAGATGTTTGGGGCCTAGCAAAGACCACATCTATGGGCGGTTGCAGGTTTTATGCTACTTTCATTGATGAACATACACGCAAAGTATGGGCATATTTCATGAAAGAGAAGAGCGAGGTGTTCACTCACTTCCAGAATTTTAAAGCTATGGTGGAAAAACAGATAGGGAAGTACATTTAGACATTAAGATCTAATGGAGGAGGTGAATACATGTCAAATGAGTTCAGCAATTTTCTAAAAAAATCATGGAATTTGGCGTCAGTTTTCATGCAGGTACACACCACAACAAAATGGTGTTTCTAAACACAAAAATAGACATATTGCAGAAATAGCAAGAGCCTTGATGGCTGAGAGGAATATGCCTCATTGTTATTGGGCAGAAGATGTGCATACTGCTGTATACATCATGAACATAACTCCGACTGCTGTTGTACATCAAGTTACACCTGAAGAGAAGTTTATAGGTAAAAAGCCAAGCTTATCACATCTGAAAGTTTTTGGCTGTATTGCATATGTACATGTCCCAGATGAATTGAGGACGAAGCTTGATCCAAAAGCAGAAAAGTGTGTCTTCATTGGATACTCGTTTGAGCAAAAGGGATATAAATGTTATAACCCACTCACACGACACATAAAGGTGAGTAGAGATGTGGTATTTGATGAAATGTCAAGCTTCTATGCAGATGCCAAAGAAGGACTGAGTCTTGAACCAAATGACAAAGAAAATGCTGAAAAATCAAGTGCAGAATCTCAAGTTTTGAGTGGACCGGATGCATCACCAAGAAATAGTTCCAACTCAAATCCATGGAGTGGAAGATTACGTGGAAATTTCAGTCCAGCAAATTCATCAAATACATCCAAGAAAGGTAAAGAAAAGCTTTCTGTTGGTCATAAAACATGTGCACGTTTTGAAGACATTGATGGGGATTCAAGCGGTTCAGAAAAGAGTCTTGATGAGGAACTTGGATTGCCCTCTATGAAGACTCCAGGAGTAAGAAGGGCACATGCAGATGATACAAGCAGAAGTGACCCAGGACCAAGAAGATCTGGGAGGATGCAGAATTCAGTGCAACAATCGACATATGATAGTTACATGGCTCGTCATTGTGCCTACATGACAAAGGTAATACAAGATGTTGAACCTTCTTGCTTTGAAGATGCAATTGGAATTGCAGATTGGAAAAACGCTATGGATGAGGAGATGGCTGCACTTTATGGAAATGATACATGGAAGTTGGTTCCATTGCCGTAAGGAAAGAAACCCATAGGCTACAAATGGGTTTACAAGGTAAAGCATAATGCTGATGGTAGCATAAGTAGGTATAAAACACGATTGTTAGCTAAAGGATATGCACAGACATATGGCATTGATTATGAAAAGAGCAGCAAGAAGCAACCCACTGTTGCCTTGTCCAGTACAGAGGCTGAGTATAGAGGTGTTGCAATGGTAGCATGTGAGGCATCATGGCTTGAGATGTTACTTGCAGATTTAGGTGTGGAAGTGCAAAAGCCTATCACTATCTATTGTGATAATCTTAGCAGCATATAGCAAGTGATATTGATCTTGTTTATGTGAGAACAGATAAGCAGGTTGCTGATATTTTCACCAAAGCACTTGGAGCTGAGAAGTTGAAGAAGTTTTGGGAGATGCTTGGATTACAGGATATGGCGTTGAGTTTGAGGGGGAGTGTTGAGATATCAAGCTCAACATGTGATGATCTAGGATGACACATACTAGTTTTTTGTTTCTCTGACATGTATAGTGGTCACACCGGTATATGTCAGGGATACTTCATTGAGCTTTATTAGATTTATCTACCGAGAGTGATGGCACATTTGTTGGAGTTAGACATCTGCGGAAGCACGTGAACAGCACAAGGAAGAAGAAGAAGCTTGGAGCACACACAATACTAAATGTATTACTAGAGATTGTACAAAGATAAGTAGCCCATTAGGGCAATAGGCGTATATACAACCCGGGGGAAAAAACCTCCTAAAGAGGGAAAAAAGTGTCCCGGCAGTCCTAGTGTGTTCACACACATCACTATCTAAATATATCAACAAATCCCCCTGGGAGTGATGTGGTGAACAAGGATCTGGCACTCATGTATAAGGAAGTGCCAAGCTATGTGGAAATCACTCCACAAAAGGAAGTAAGCCCAAAGCTTTGTGGAAAGCTTCAAACTTCTCCCTAGGCAGAGCCTTCGTGAAAAGGTCTGCAATGTTCTCCTGCGTGGGCACATATGCCAACCTGATCTCCATAGCAGAGAACCTCTCCCTGACATAGTGATAATGCACCTGAATGTGCTTAGTGCGAGCATGGAACACAGGGTTCCTCGCAACTGCCAATGCGCTCTGACTATCAGTGAAGATGGTGATGGGAGAAGTCTGACCAACACCCATATCAGCCATAAGGCATTTGAGCCACACACACTCAACAGTAGCTGTGAAAGTTGCCCTATACTTAGCCTCACAACTGGAAGTGGCCACAGTAGGCTACTTCTTGCTCAACCAAGATATACATGAGCTACCAAGCATGAAGCAAAAGCCACTAGTAAACATACGAGTGTCATAGCAACCAGCCCAATCAGAGTCAAAAAAAGCATGCAAATCTGGCGGTAGTGATTCCCCCAGGATAAAACAACCCAAGTAGCCTAGTACCACTCAAATAGCGAAAGATGCACTTAACTGCCTCCCAATGCTTGACTCTTGGGCAATGCATAAACCAGCTCATCTATGAGAGACAAACTGAATATCTGGCCGAGTAATGCATAAGTAAATCAAACATCCAACAGCCTGCTGAAAGAGAACAACATCAAATGCATCTCCATCATCATGAAGACTCAATCGTAAGCCTGTCTCCATAGGAGTGACAATAGGCTTACAGTCTTCAAGGCCAAAACGCTGCAATAATGTGTCAATATATTTCGTTTGACACAAAGCCATTCCACCATCAACTTGCATAAATTGAATGCCCAAATAGTGATGCAAATGCCCCAAATCACACATCTCAAATGAGGCATGCAAATCAGCCTTAAAATCAGCAATATGCTTCTCAATAGGACCAGTGAGCAGCATGTCGTCAACATAGACAACAATGATCAGAAGCACATCAGTAGCACACTTAACATATAAGGTGCTTTCAGTTGGATTGTTCTCAAAACCATGTGCAACCAGATAGGCATGTATCTTCTCATACCAAGCACGTGGTGCTTGCTTTAAGCCATATAATGCCTTCTTTAACCTGCACACCTGGTTTTCATGCCTTTTTTGTATAAAGACACGGGGCTGAAAAACATACACTTCTTCATGCAAGTCACCATTCAGAAATGTTGTTTTAATGTCCAATTGATGTACATTCCAACCATGATGAGCTGCAAGTGCACAGATGCTCCGAACAATAGTCATACAGCATGTAGGTGCAATGGTCTCATCAAAATCAATGCCTCTTTCCTGCGCATAACCCTTTGCAACAAGCCTAGCCTTATACTTGTCAACTGTACCATCCGGTTTACGCTTCAGCTTGTATACCCATTTAGTGCCAATGGCCTTCTTGCCAGGAGGCAAGTCACATAAAGACCAAGTACCATTCTTCATTATAGCATCATATTCAGATTGCATAGCAGCCATCCAATTTTCTGAATTTTGTGCTTCATCAAACGAAATAGGCTCATTCTCATCACAGAGACTAGATGCAGCCATAGCATAGCAATCTGATGCAAAAGAGGCACTATGAGAGCCTGAACGAGTACGATATGACAGAGGTGCATCTAATTTGTTGTCACGCAAGGTCTGCACTAGCCATTTTGGCATAGTTCTTGCCTGCTCAATATCAGCTCTCTCATCAATAAGTGCATCGTGTACATCTGCATCAGAAATGGAATTATCTGCATCATCACATGAAACCTGCAAAGGCTGAGAATTTGCCTCATTAGGACCAGCACTAGACTGTCCACCTTTAAAAAGAGGCAACAAAGTATCATACATGTCTTTGGAGCTAATAGATGTCTCCTTAGTACATGAAAGCAATGGCTGAATAGCATCTTCCACAAAAACAACATCACGGCTAACTAGAATGCGTTTAGTCTGTGGATGATACAGACAATAGCCTTTACTTTCAAAAATGTATCCAACAAATATACATTTTACTGCTTTATCATCCAATTTTCTGCGATGTTGTTCAAGCACTAATGCAGCGCTTTAGTGGGACACCTGTTCAGTACATATGCTGCACACATGATAGCCTCAAGCCAAACACTATGTGCTAAAGCCTGACTCTTGACCATACACCTCGCCATCTCCATGAGTGACCTATTCTTTCATTCAGCAACTCCATTTTGTTGAGGTGTATACGGAACTGTACACTGGTGTTTTATCCCATGTTCATCCAGAAATGCATTAAAATTAGAAGACATATATTCCCCCCCTCGATCAGAACGGAGGGTGCCCATTTTACATGGTGACAGATTTTCAGCCAAAACCAAAATCTGTTTGAAGCACATGAACACTTCCGACTTTTCCTTCAATGAATATACCCATGCATGCCTGGAAAAATCATCGATGAAAGTCACGAAGTAAAGATAATTCCCAACAGAAGGTGTCTACATAGAACCACAAACATCACTATGTACAAGCTGCAATTTTTGAGTAGCCCGAACTGAACCATCTTTTGGAAAGGAAGAACAGTGCATTTTGCCCAAAATATAGCCTTCACAAACATGTTTTCTAGGTTCCTCAAGTTTGTGCAAAGAGGACACCATTTCATATTTCTACAGTAGTCTATGAGCTTATACAACCCACGACATAAAATGCCAGAAGCAATAATCACATCGCCATTTGACATATCATGAACTGTACACTTGTCATCAACAAATTTCACAACCAAGCCAATCTTGGCTAATGCAGACATTGATAACCGGTTCTTCTTGATCCTTGGCACAAATAAAGCATCTGACAAAGTAAAAGAACTACCATCAGCAGTAGTCAAAATGATCTTACCAACTCCCATAACAGGATAAGAGGAGTTGTTGGTGCATGTAAGAGTATTCCATGTAGGGGCAGGCTCAAGTGAAGAGAAGAAACTGTGCTGCGAGGTAATATGTTTGGTCACCCCACTGTCAAAATACTGGCAAACATCTGAGTCTACTGCAGACATGCAATGCTCATGAGAAGATGGATCAAAACTGCAGACAGTAGTAAACGCCCATTCTTCTTCCTGCACAAGATTAGCAGACTGGTTTTGGTGTAGAGGCCTCTGCAACAACCATTCCAGCCTCTTTCTTCTTTGCCTCTTTAGCAGCCAGTTTTGGACAGTTCTTTATGAAGTGAGCATTCCCTTTACAATACTTACAAATCAATTTCTGCTTTTCTAATTTCTTCTCATCTTTATCTTCCTTCTTTGAATATGCAGAATTAGAAGATTTCTGCTTACTAGTTGAAGAGCTCCATTTTCCTTTGCCCTTCTGACTAGCCAGGAAAGCTTGATCTGCAAATCGCATAATGGACCTGTTCTACCTAGACTGATCTTCCTACAACAAAATAGAGACTAACTCCTCAAATGATAAGGCATTTGGATTGCCTTTCATCATCAACCAAAGAGTAGAAGCAAAACTCTGATATGAATCAGGAAGACCATTCAGAATGGTCTCCAAAAGTGAGCTTTCTGGTATAACCTCATCAGCAGAAATCAACTGTTCCTTCAATTCTTTGATCTTCATTAGGAAATTGTCCATAGAATCACCTTCATTCAGGTGCTCACTCTCCAACTATTTTCGGAGGTAAGCAACACGAGCCTCATTCCTAGCTTGGTACAATGTGGTAACTATATCCTAAGCGTCCTTAGTTGTTCTACAAGAGCAAATGTGAGGAATAATGGCACGTTTGATAGACAAAGCTATCAATGCATGTACCTGGGCATCTTTGCCATGCCAGTGAATTTGCTCTACAATAGGTGCAGTAGAAACCGTAGTAAGAACAGGAATATGCAAAATATCATCATCTTCGACACCTTCTGCATCAGCTTCAGTACCTGCAGTTGTAACAGTTGCAAGTGTGATAGGACGTTTTTCGACACCCTGCACAATGTTCCATAGTCCTTTTGCAACCAACACATCTCGCATCATATAAGCCCATAATAGGTAGTTGGTACCATCCAACTTATCCTCAACAGCCAACATACAGAATACATCACTGCTTTCAACCATGGTCGGTGACTAAAATACCTTGATGCAGAAAATTGACTGTATCTCAAAAAGTTGAACAGAACTGCCTAGACAAATTCTACTAGACCTGTAGCAGACTTCGAGATGCTTATACTGGCGAATAGAAACTGGTATATACCGTTGGCATAAAAAGATGAAATAGCTTGCACAAGCGCTGCGATAGTGCATTCGAAGGCCGAAACAAGCTCAGATCGCGATTTCGGGACCAGACAGCAAAGCTGTTTTGATCTCGAAAACACGCTGAGTATGCTCACCAAAATTCGTGCAATTCTGAGATTGCAAACAGAGGAGTGTCGACGGCGCCCTAGATGAAGCGACGACCTGCTCTGATACCAATTGTTAGAGTTAGATGTCTATGGAAACACGCAAACAGCACAAGGAAGAAGAAGAAGCTTGGAGCACAACACAATGTTGGTGCATTTTGCCCAAGCCTACATGCTTGATATGCTTGATATTATCCTCATTTGTAAGTCACATGAGTAGTCATGTGAACACCGCTTGTAAAAGAGTACATTTTATCTCTTGTAAATGGAAAAAGAAAAAAGTAAAAGGATGGCTTACCTCATCCATGATGTAAAAGCAAATTCGTGGCTCCAACTACCAAAATCACGAATTTTTGAGCTGAGGGAATCTCTCCTAACTTTGGGGATCACTTTTAGGTGGAGCCATTCGAATTCGAATTCAAAACTCCCTCCAAGAATAGCTATAAAAGGAGCAAGAAGGAAGAGGCGAT
This sequence comes from Ceratopteris richardii, assembly GCA_020310875.1. Taxonomy (NCBI): domain Eukaryota; kingdom Viridiplantae; phylum Streptophyta; class Polypodiopsida; order Polypodiales; family Pteridaceae; genus Ceratopteris; species Ceratopteris richardii. The sequence continues at coordinate 109,477,062 of CM035406.1, forward strand.
TAGCAAGCCTTGTACGTGACCACTTCATGTCATTTTGTAGAGATTGAAGAGCTTACTCCATAGCTCTATCATTCTACTCCCATTGTGCAAAGATTCATTGCCAATGTGGTTGTAATCATATGTGAATCTATACATTTATTATCATCTACCTCTCTGTTTTGTTCTCTGCTATACTCACTCAGAGCAGTAACTTCAGAAGGTCATATCTCGAGTTTTACTGAACATTTTTCAGTGTTTTAAAGTGCGTTGGATAGATCTCACTGTCTAGTTTCTACATATAAATTTTCAAGGTCATTGGATTTATACTTTTGGAGATATCTGCATTTTACTGCTTACTGGTCTATCTCTGCAGAGCCCCGAGAATTGTGGGAATGTTCCAGAACTTGATGAAACTTGTTCTCAGTGCTCAGTCCATCATTTGAAGTGTTTTAACTTGGAATAGGAAGCTTGCTAAGTGTATTTGCTATGCCCAAAATGAATTTTTCTAATTCCTTCCAGGTTGAGAGCACTGTTCATTTTTTCCAGCAGGTGTATGTCCAAAAATAGCAAGTTTTGGGAGCTAGTCATTTCGCAACTAGCCTGTCTTGACTTAAATTTTTGGGATACATGTTCCAAAGTACTTGGCTGATATTTTGGTGGATTTAGGAAGCTCAAAGGGTCTACTAATCAACTCTGAAGTCTCAGTTGGCTGGTGTGAAGCTGGTTGTAGCGGCACCTACTCATCTTTGGATTGCATCCACCATCTCTCTTCACAGTGGTATCAGAGCATAGTCAAGCAACATGGGAGATGGATTTCCATCAACAATTGACAAATTGGATCGAAACAACTACCCGGCATGGTCTCTAAGGATGGAGGCTTATCTTCAAGGGAGGAATCTATATGGATTCATATCCGGAGATGAAGCAATGCCAACCATGAGGAACAAAGGGCAACCATCACATGAAGAAGTGGAAGGACTTTCAAATTGGTGTTCGAAGGATGCACTTGCAAGGTCCTATATTCTAAACTCAATTTCTGATTTTCTTTTACCTCATGTCAAGGGATGCAAGACATCAAGAGAGACCTGGAATGCACTTGCTTCTTTCTTCTCTTCCAACACTCGAGCAAGGAAGAACCAATTGTGGATGGAGTTCACAACAATGAAGAAAAGCCCGAAGCAAAATGTGACTGATTATGTCACAAAGATGAAGGAGATTTCCGACCAACTTGGAAGCATTGGAGAGGTAATTGAAGAGGAGCAAATCATAAGACAAATCATGAATGGAATCAAAGCAGACGACAAGTGGGAGTCATTCACAACAGCCATGGATTTATACATGGATATGCATGTACCCGACCTCAACACACTCATGGGCCAACTCTTCACTCATGAAGCAAAGATTAGCAAAGGTGGTGAGTCCTCAAGAGGTAATCAAACTTCTGCCTTATATTCTGATAAAGCTAAGGTCAAGGACAAGTCAAAGAATAGGAAGAATGAAGATGAAGGAAGCTCTTTCCAAGCAAACTTTGCAGGTAGAGGAAGAGCTAGAGGAAGAGGCAGAGGTGGAAAGCAAGGCAGGGGGAGATTCCAATCATCTCAACCTTGCAACATATGTGGCTTATCTAACCATACTACTGAAGAATGTTTCAGGAACCCGAGGAACTCAAGAGGAAGAGGATTCAATAGAGGTGGCTATGGATCAAATAGAGGCAGGTACAATGGAGGCTACAACAACAACTACTACAACAACAATTACAACAACAACAACAACTATCAAAGTGGCCATAGAGGAAGAAGAGATTACAATAACTATGCAGAGGACCAAAGTCAAGAAGATTCATTATTGATTATGAATCTATCAACAAAGAAGGGTAAGGATGATGATCACATATTTTACATTGATTCGGGATGCTCGAACCATGTAGCAGGAAATGTGGCTTTACTTTCTGATTTGGAAGATCCTCATAACAAGCATGAAGTGCAGACAGGAGATGACACAAAGCACTCAGTGGAGAAGATAGGTAATGTGAAGACATCAGATGGGAATATGAACCTCTTAAGCAAAGTCTTGTATGTCCCTACAATTACCAAAAATTTAATAAGTGTTGGACAGATTGTTGAAAAAGGATTGCAGGTTAGATTCAATCGATTTGGAGCATATGTTGAAGACCCAAGGCAAGGCTTTCGAAGGATTGCCAAAGGAGAAAAGACAGGAAGGCTTTTCACTTTTGAAGTGGAAGATACAAAGAACATAGCTTTGTTTAGCTATGGATCTCAAACTCTAACAGAGTTGGAGATATGGCACAAAAGGCTTGCTCACATTGGTGAGAGGACACTCAAACAGATTTGCAGGGACCAAAGTGTACTTGGTTTGCCTAATATCACAAGGCAACACATGATTTATAAGTGTGAAGCTTGTCAACTCGGCAAGGCTCATAGACAACCTTTCAATAAGAAAGGATATATGTATCAAAATCCTTTGGATCTAGTGCACACGGATGTGTGGGGTCCAAGTAAGGAGCCATCTATATCAGGCTCAAGATATTATGTGTCTTTCATAGATGATTGTAGCAGGTGGACCATTCTATTTTTCATGAAGCACAAGGATGAAGTGTTTAATTGCTTTAAGAAGTATATTGCTCTTGTTGAAAATCAAACAGGTAGGACTTTGAAAAGACTCAGATCAGATGGTGGAGGAGAATACTTCTCTTCTGAATTTGATGCCTTCTTGCATGAAAGAGGCATTAAAAGGGAAGTCACTACAAGGTATACACCCGAACTCAATGGTGTAGCAGAGAGGAGGAACAGAGCTATTGTCGAAGCTGCAAGGTCCATGCTCAATGAAAAGGGATTGCCGAACTACCTATGGGCAGAGGCTGTGTCGACAGCCACATATCTCATAAATAGACTTCCATCTAAGTCACTAGATGGAACCACTCCATATGAAGTGTGGAATGGAAGAAGACCTAGTCTAGAGCATTGTAAAATCTTTGGATGCTTAGCCTATGCTCACATTCCTTCTCAAGTAAGAGGGAAATTGGATCCCAAGGCAGAGAAGTGTGTATTCATTGGTTATGATCAAAACCAAAAAGGATATAGATTGTACAATCCAACCAATAAAGGATTTTCTGTGAGTAGAGATGTAATTTTTGATGAAAACAAATCATGGTTTGATGATGACAGGAAAGTGAAGCTGCCATATGACTTGGATGAAGATTTTCCATCACTTCAACCAAAGGAGCCAAAGCAGATTGAAGAAAGTGATTCGGAGATTGACCTAGAAGACTTGGAAAGACTAAAGCTATGGAAGAACAAAGGTAAAGCAAAGATGCAGGATGCTACATATGGACCCGAGAGCTCACATCAACCACTTAGAAGGTCTTCGAGGGAGAAGAAGAAACCAGAGAGGTTTGGTTATGATACTTCTTTGGTCACCAAGCACTCAATCTACATTGCAAAGGATTCAACCAATGAAGAACCTACCACATTTGAAGAAGCACAAAGCAAGAAAGCTTGGAGAGATGCAATGGATGAAGAAATGGAAGCCTTGAAGGAGAATGACACTTGGGAGCTTGTACCTAACAAGCCATCTATGAAGATAATCGGATCTCGATGGATATACAAAATCAAGAAGAATCCAGATGGAAGTATAAATAGACACAAAGCAAGGTTAGTTGCTAAAGGGTTTGCTCAAACCCATGGTATTGATTATGAGGAGACTTTCTCTCCTGTTGCAAAAATGCCTACAATTAGGGTTCTCATAAGTCTTGCTGCATCTAGAAATTGGAATCTTTATCAACTTGATGTAAAGAATGCTTTCTTGAATGGATGGATTTCTGAGGAAGTGTATATGGCACAACCTCCTGGATATGAGGATGCACATCATCCTAACTATGTATGCAAACTAAAGAAAGCTTTGTATGGATTGAAGCAAGCTCCAAGAGCTTGGAATTTCAGATTGGTTACTTATTTGCAGGACCAAGGATTCAAAGCTAGCAAGGCGGATACCTCTTTGTTCATAAAGAGGAATGGATCTGAAGTGATCTATTTATGTGTGTATGTTGATGATATTATTATCACAGGCAATGATCTTGAAGGAATCAAACAGGTAAAGAGTCAAATGAAGGAGGAGTTCAAAATAAGTGACCTCGGACCACTCACTTATTTTCTTGGATTGGAGTTGATCTACACAGATTCAGGTATATACATCACACAAAGGAAGTATGTCCATGACATGCTCGTCAAGTTCAAGATGGAAAATACCAAGTGTGCAGGTACACCTATGGAGCAAAATCATAAGCTTAGTGCTTATGAAGGAGAGCCAATTGAAGACATCACAAGCTATCAAAGCTTGGTTGGAAGTTTGAACTATGCAACACTCACAAGGGTGGATATATGCTATAGTGTTAGCATATTGAGTCAGTTTATGCATAAGCCGAGAAGACCACATATGGAAGCGGCCAAGCGAGTCCTCAAGTACCTAAAGGGGACCATGAATGAAGGTTTGTTCTATTCATATACTTCAGATATTGAGCTAAAGGTCTACTCAGATGCAGATTGGGCCGGATCTAAAGATGATAGAAGAAGCACATCAGGGTATATATCATTTGCAGGTTCAAAAATCATTTCTTGGTCATCGAAGAAGCAACCAACCGTGGCATTATCTTCTACTGAAGCTGAATATAGAGGTTTGGCTAATGCAACTCAAGAAATCATGTGGTTAAAATCTTTGTACACAGATCTTGGACTTCATTCTTCAACACCTCACATTTTTGGTGACAACACAAGCTCACTACATCTAGCAGCTAATCCGGTATACCATGCTAGAACCAAGCATATTGAAGTCCACTACCATTATGTAAGGGAGAAGCTAATGAGCAAGGATATTCAACTATCCTACGTCTCTACAGATATGCAATGTGCAGACATGTTGACGAAAGCTCTTGATGGTACGAAATTAAGTAGATTCAAGTTGATGATTGGTTTGCAGGAAATCAAGGACAATTGAAGACTTATTTGGAGGCCAAGCATGTTAGGCTTGAGGGGGAGCTGTTGGTGCATTTTGCCCAAGCCTACATGCTTGATATGCTTGATATTATCCTCATTTGTAAGTCACATGAGTAGTCATGTGAACACCGCTTGTAAAAGAGTACATTTTATCTCTTGTAAATGGAAAAAGAAAAAAGTAAAAGGATGGCTTACCTCATCCATGATGTAAAAGCAAATTCGTGGCTCCAACTACCAAAATCACGAATTTTTGAGCTGAGGGAATCTCTCCTAACTTTGGGGATCACTTTTAGGTGGAGCCATTCGAATTCGAATTCAAAACTCCCTCCAAGAATAGCTATAAAAGGAGCAAGAAGGAAGAGGCGATTAGCAAGCCTTGTACGTGACCACTTCATGTCATTTTGTAGAGATTGAAGAGCTTACTCCATAGCTCTATCATTCTACTCCCATTGTGCAAAGATTCATTGCCAATGTGGTTGTAATCATATGTGAATCTATACATTTATTATCATCTACCTCTCTGTTTTGTTCTCTGCTATACTCACTCAGAGCAGTAACTTCAGAAGGTCATATCTCGAGTTTTACTGAACATTTTTCAGTGTTTTAAAGTGCGTTGGATAGATCTCACTGTCTAGTTTCTACATATAAATTTTCAAGGTCATTGGATTTATACTTTTGGAGATATCTGCATTTTACTGCTTACTGGTCTATCTCTGCAGAGCCCCGAGAATTGTGGGAATGTTCCAGAACTTGATGAAACTTGTTCTCAGTGCTCAGTCCATCATTTGAAGTGTTTTAACTTGGAATAGGAAGCTTGCTAAGTGTATTTGCTATGCCCAAAATGAATTTTTCTAATTCCTTCCAGGTTGAGAGCACTGTTCATTTTTTCCAGCAGGTGTATGTCCAAAAATAGCAAGTTTTGGGAGCTAGTCATTTCGCAACTAGCCTGTCTTGACTTAAATTTTTGGGATACATGTTCCAAAGTACTTGGCTGATATTTTGGTGGATTTAGGAAGCTCAAAGGGTCTACTAATCAACTCTGAAGTCTCAGTTGGCTGGTGTGAAGCTGGTTGTAGCGGCACCTACTCATCTTTGGATTGCATCCACCATCTCTCTTCACACACAACATACTGAATGTATTACTAGAGAATGTACAAAGATAAGTAGCCCATTAGGGCAATAGGCATATATACAAGGGGGGGGGGACCTCCTAAAGAGGGAAAAAAGTGCCTCGATGGTCCTAGTGTGTTCACACACATCACTACCTAAATATATCAACAACATTTGTTCCTTGTCAGGTCACTCATTCGTGGACATTAGGTTTTTCCTTATGTACTGATCTTTATATATTGCACTTGTATTCTTGTTTTTAGGTCATCCTTGTACATTCCTTTTTATGTAATAGAAGAAGAAGAAGATCATTCTTCCTTGCCTCAATCTGTGTGTGTGCTTCTCCTTGAGAGTGAGAGTGTGTGTGTGAGCTCTCTTCCTTATCTCCCTCCTAAAGATATGGAACTCATAGAAAGCTCTAATTATGAGGCTTGACACATATTCAAATCTCATTATTTACATCTTCACCATTTAGGTATCTCTTTTAAGCTCAAAAGAAAGCTCGTTCTTAAAGATATGAACACCACACTTGATGGAGAGTGTTGAAGTAAAGGTGCAAACTTATTTATGGCTTGGATAAAAATCAAAATATGACTAAAGAGTTGGAGTACACAAAAAACATGCAAACTTATTCAAATGGAGTGATTGGGAGCACCAAAATTCACCCAAGGCATTGGAAGGACAAAGAACAAGAAGTGAAAGGTCAAGAGGTGAGAGAAAATGCAAGGGTAGGTGAAGAGACACATGATCCCACACACATTTCTCCTTAAATAGAAGGCCTTTGGATGTAAAAATTCATGAAGATGACAAGGATAAGGGGTAGACGCATATGCTAGTCATTCTTTCACCAAATGATATCAGAATTTCCCCAAATAGTGTGCTAAAAAGCACATAGGTATTCCAACAACTTACCTTTTTGTACCCAACCACCTTGTTGAGGTCATTTCACTATGTGTAGACATCCATTTAATGAATATGATATATTTATGGAGAGTTTATTAAGTATATGTTTTTTCTCTAAATAGCATTGCTAGATTCGTTTCCAATACTTATTGAGAGCATTTCTTTTGGACCTCAATTTTCTACTTAACATGAGTTGATAGGTAGTCTCTCATTAGGTAGTTGGTTTCCTTATCATTTGGACTCCAAATTGAGTGATCTTATCTTGTTGGAAAGGAAGAGGTCTACTATATTTATAAAATATCTTAGAGTCATTGGATATATGATTTGGGGCTGAGTTAGGTTTTAATAAGCAGGTGTATTACTTGATAGGTTTTAGAAGAGGTTTGATAACTTTCACTATGCATATTGGAGTAAAATTTCTCCACATGTGGTATCAGAGTTTTGGTATAGAGCATTGGTATTGGAGCACATTGTTGAAAAAGGAAGAGCACTTGAAGAAAACTCAGAGAAAGTTTTGTTGGTTTATGTTATTTGAAGTCATACACTCTCTTTTCCTACTCTCTAATACGTATTTTGGATCATTGAATCTTGTTATAAGTGATACTAACCACTTTTGAAGACTTATGAGAAGCCTATAAAACAATATGAAGATACAAGCAAATAATCTCGGATAAGCAATTAAATCTAGTTGTATATGAGCGTTGTATGCATGCTTTAGATATTGCAATCAATTGAATGAAGTGTAATATTATATTATGTACAAAACTGAAGATCTAAGATTATATTTAAGCTTGAGGATAACATTATATGCTTCTTACTTGGTGAAAGAAATGTATGTAATGAAGATGCTTATGTATGCATGCTTGTGAATTCTATGCTCAAGATGAATCACAATTTTGAACAACCATGCTTAAGTTGAATATAAGTTGAACTTAGAGTTGATGATTGATGTAGAACATGCAAGCATGTTCCAATGAGAAATTATATACATGTTCCATGATGTGTGGATGACTAATAGGCTATCTTTTATAGTCTATACAAGCTGAATATTTTCAAGTTTATGTAGCCATATGAATTGAAATAAGAGGGTTGAATGTATGTTTAAATGATTGATGATTTTTATACATGCTTATGTGCATTTGTTAGCATGATATTGAAGCTTTAAAGATTGCTCATGTTCACTCATAGATGAGTTGAAAGTATATATGCTTGGATGCAATGAACAAAGGCCACTATGTATTAAGTTTGTGGATGTATCTCATTGTGTATAAGTGACATTGATGCAAAGTTGCAAAAGAAAATATAAGTGTGCTCACATTATGATAACTAAAAGCATTTGATTCTTGAGTTGACATATAGGAAGTGAACCAAATGCTCCTATTTGGAGTAGCCAAAGCAAGATGGGCAACTCTTGGATGAAGTGATGACACAAAGATTTGATTCAAAGAAAATGAAGGAGCTCAAGCTAAAAGGTTTTCAAACACATAGTGTGTGCATTTGAAGTTTTCAAGACTTGAATAGTGAAGAAAAAGCTAAAGGCATTGAAAGCAAGGATATCGATGAGAAGAATCTTGAAGATTTGAAGGATTTGAAGATAAAGAAAATATTTTTTGAAGAATTCAAGAGAGATACCATCAAAATTGGAGTGGGTTTCCATCAAGCTGAAGATCATTTTAAGAAGAAAAAGACATCAAAGAAGGTTCACGCCTACAATTGAGCTTTCCAAATAAGGAGGAATAGAATATTTCAAAGAAGGGCTACCATAAAGTGTTGAAGATTCATCAAGGACTTTAAAACATTTCCCAAGGTTCAAGGAGCACAAGAAAACTACAAGATAGAAGGAAGAGTCATGGGAGAAGTCTAACAAATGGTTAAGGTTGAAGAAGGTAAAGAAATCAATTTTGCAAAGTTAAAAATTGAGAAAAATCCACATTTTGTGTGGTGGTAAGTTCTAGGCATAGAAGAAGTTTACAATATGCTTGAGGTGGATTTGATCTACATCAAAAAGTCTATGGTTTGCATTATGCTAAAATATCCATTGAAGCGTTTTTTGTTTTCTTCTTATGCTCATTTATTCTATTCTTTTAAAAGATTGTCATGGATCATTTACCATTGTAAAAGCCTAGAGCTTTACACATGTAAAAGGATAAAAAGAGAACCCAAATTCCACGAATTTTTGGTGGTTGCATTGAAATCAATCAATCACTTAAAAGTAGATCAAACAAGATCTTCACTTTTCCTAGATTGTAGGAAAGTGAATTGATTCCCTCCGACAACTAATCCCGCATTCATTTGAATTGAAAATCCACTTGTAGAAGTCATGGAGCACTTTAAGATCTATATAAATACTTCAAATCACTTTTACATTACATGGAAGGAATATACATACACTTGTGGCCATCATTGTCTTGCTTCTTCATTTTTTAACATCATCTTCTTCAATAAGAGTAAGCTTGCAAAGGTTGCTGCTCTCTCTACAGAGCTCCAAATTAAATCAACAAGGACTCATTTAAATAGTATTAACTTTAATTTTATGTGTAGAAATTTGCAAAGCATTGGGTTTAGTAAATTTGTGGAAATATTAGTTTTTTTGTCTCAGGGTCTACCTCAGCGCACTCTTGAAAAATAAGAGGTATCATTGTTGAGTATCTAGTTCATTCCAAACACATATTTTGCTTATTTCTTGTACTCTTGTGCACTCTACATACTGAACCCTATGTGTATCATGTCTCCACAAGGATTTTTTCTAATTGTAATCATGTTGGTCGCTATGAGTATCTGAAGTTGATTGTCTCATCCAAAGATAGTAAGTTTTTTGAGCTAGTCAATGTGCAAACCTATCTGTTTTGTATTGCCTATTTCTCATTGATGCTCCAAAGTACATAATGCATTTTATTGCACTTATAGCATGCCTATAAGTTCTATTTGAGTCTCCATAAGCTCAAGGGTTGTTCTTATGCCATTTGGCTAGACCAAACTTCGTCGCTTTGCAACTCACTTTTCTACCTCCTACAAGCTTCTACAAGTTCCTTCAGTGGTATCAGAGCTAGATCAAGATGGGGGATGGGTTTCCCTCAATGATTGAGAAGCTTGATTGGCACAACTTTGGAGCTTGCAAATCATAATGGAGGCCTATTTGCAAGGTATAAATCTTTATGGAATTGTAGTAAGTGATGAAGCTATGCCTATTCCAAGATCCAAAGGAGGACCTACAGATGAGGAGACAGATGAGCTCACACTTTGATGCACAAGGGATGCTCAAGAAAGGTCATACATACTAAACTCTATCTTTGACTTTATATTACCATATATTAGAGGATGCAAGACATCTCAAGAGACTTGGGATGCCCTTGAGACTTTCTTTTCTACTAGTACCAAAGCAAGAAAGAATCATCTTTTGGAACGAGTTCAACCAAATGAAGAAGACACCTAAACAAACCATCACAGAGTTTGTTACCAAGGTGTTGGCAGCAGCCAGAGGCATAGAAGACGCGGAAGCATGTAAAGACAGAGCAGGGAGTCAGTCGAATCATTTTTCAAAGAATTATATTTTATAAATACTCTTCAAAACCTCCAACAGTGATTTTCATCACTTTTGTAACATATGTGATATAGAAAAACCCTTTTTGTAATCTATAGCTCCATTTTGTGCAAGCCGAGGAGTCCTCGAGCTTGAGGAGCTTAGGTAGAATGAGCATACCAATTTTGGTTATTTTTTCACACCGTTTACCCTTTCAAATAGCATCTAGGACCTATTTTTTAACTATGCCGGTCACTAGATGTGAAACTGGTCAAAACTAGTCTAGAATCTATAAAAAGAGCTAGAGAGCTCATTTTTGGGGTTAGCTTGTGTGAGTAGAGAAGAGCCTAGAGCTATTTTGAGCTTGTAAGAGTGTTCTTGAGTAATAGAGTAGATTTCTCACCTTCCATTGTGTCTTGCTTGTCTCTTCGTTGTGTGTGTGTATGTGTGTGTGCATCTCTATGCTTCTCACCTTCACTCTCACTTCATCTCACGTTCACGATCTTCATATCACTCCTATCTCTTTCCTGGATTGACATTAAGGAGGTGGAGCTTTTTAACGTGGTTCTCACCATTGTGCTAGAGCAACACCAAATTTGGCGCCGTTGCCGGGGATCAAGTCTAGGACGAATGTGTGATGGTAAGAGTATAGCAAGAAGTGGTGTTGGAAGTAAAAGTTTCAATTTTTGTTGTTGTTTTTAGTTAGTTTTTGATGTTTATCACCTTCCCCACACTCCATCTTCATCACCGCATCATCATCTTCAACTCCAAAAAAATCAGAAAATTCACCATATCCACCCATTCTCCTCATTTCCCCTCATTTGTGCATGCGAGAGAGTGAGAGAGAGCTTTTCTGCTTGCATGCGCTATTGTGTTTTTGAGTTTTCTTGCAGGTACAGTGCTCCAGTGCATCACGAAGGCTGCAAAAAGGTAAAATTTCACTATCACGAAGGCTGCAAAAAGGTAAAATTTCACTTTCTGTCAGAGATCTGCCAACTGTGTCAAACCATCACGATGGTCTGCCAAGTTTGGAATTTGAGGTAAGCGAGTTCACCAGCGTGTAGGCGACCCTTGCGCATATAGGAATCTAAACTTGCATTGGAAAAATTCATAGTTTGGTAGACCATCGCGATTGTGTCACACCATCGCGATTGGCTCACGCCATCGCGACGGCTCGGCCGGTCCATCGCGACGGTCTCGCACCATCGCGACGGCTCACTTGAGCCATCGCGACGGTTCACTTGGACCATCGCGACGATCCAATCGACCCCACGCCATCGCGATTGGCTCATGCCATCGCTTTGATGCTGCCACGTGGCAAGCTAGACCATCGTGACGATACCCTCAGACCATCGTGACGCCTCGACATTTGAACCATCGCAATTGGCTCATGCCATCGTGCTTTGTGACCATCGCGACGGGCTCACGCCATCGCGATTGTCTTGTTGACCGTTGACCGATGCCATCACGATTGCTCGCTATTAGACCATCACGACGGTTCATTCACACCATCACGATTGTTCACATTCATGCCATCGCGATCGTTCATTTTTGGACCATCGCGATCATTCATTCCTGACCATCGCGACAGTTTGCATTTCCGGACCATCGCGATTGTGCCACGCCATCGCGAAGGTTCACGTGAACCATCGCGACAGTCCCAGACCATCGCGATTGTCCATCCCAAATGCCAATTTTAGGGTTTCAATTTTTGACCAATTCGGGGCTATTTTTGGAAAATTTTTGGGTGATTAGACTCATAGGAGACCCCTTAGCTCGTATTTGGAGAAAAACCTGTTTGTCAGTTTTCACCCCCCAGGGCCTGAACGGTAATATCTTTTTCATCCGAAGTCCATTTTTTGAGCTTTATAGCTCATTAGAAAGCTCTTTACGAGTACTACGTGACCTCAGTTGTTTTTTTATAAAGAATATGTTGAGTTTTAGAGAGGATAATTTGAGGTTGACACAGTCGGGACTAGAAAGCCAAGGGGGCAGCATAAAAACTTTGGGCAAAAGGGAAGGGACTTTAAAGGTGTATATACTCAAGTGTTTGATCATTCAATTGTGAATTGGTCTAATAGTGAATTTTACAGGTCTAGCAAGGCAATCAAGGGCAAACACAGCAAGACAAAGCAAGGCAGTGAAGACCGCAGGGCTTGGGAAGCACGGCTTCTTGGGCAATAGGGCAACCAACAAAGCTGACTTGAGGTTGGAAGAATACTCAACCCCCTCAGTCAATTATTAGCTTAAGGTAAACGATTAGCATTGTGGATTGGATTAACGATGATAGGAACGATCAAGTTCAAGAGATTAATTTATTAAGTCCAAGACTAAAGTAAGTGTGTGCGATATGAGAACCTAAAGGAAAGAACCTAAGTCTGATGGAACGAGAACTCGAAAGCACCACAGAAAGTCGATTCCTGACGAATACATTGAGACAAGACGAGAACTTAAAGACATTTAAAAAGAACCAAGCAATTAAAAACAAGGAACCATTGATGATCTGAGCGTGTACTGAGTGTGCAAGGAAGTAAATTCATGAACCTTAGATCGGGCAAACACATAGGTAAGTTAGACCGATGAAGCCTTAGATCATCCGAAGCAAGTGTAGGAACTACTGCACGATCCTGGGCTCAACAATTGAATAGTAATTACCCCTACGAGAGCTCAGAAACGAGTGAATCAAAAATGGCTTTTAGCACGGAGAGACCTAAAGAAGGGTCAAACGTTGCATATTTAGAAAGGCCTGAAGGACCCTATAGGACTCAATTAGAATTTCTCCGAACCAACCGCTTAGGTGCTCGCATCTACGAGGATGGTTTGCAAAGACAAGTGGTGCAAATGCATAACCCGGACCAACCCATTGGATTGGAACGTCCAGTGGTGAAATTCAAAAGAGACGCGTACATAGACAAGGAAGGAACGATGCACATCATAACTACTCAGCCAAACAATACGAATGAGTTTGGTGTAATTCAGTTAGAGACGGAAGCTAAATCCCAAGGAAAAGAACCAGTAGGAGAAGAACCTAGAACACCTAAAGGGAAATCTGTACTGACACGAGTACTATTCCAAATTGGACCCCTCAGGACAACAGAAGCATAGAGCTGTTTGTGAATAAAGAAACTGACAAAGCATTTTGGCGGTACAGAATGGAACAACCTAGCGAGGTAGGTGTGTACCTAAGAACCAACTTAGGGACTTGTGGAGAAAGAGACTATACCTCATTCCCCCTCAAGTGCATATAGTGGGGATTCACGCTTTAATTATCAATCCGATGAGTATCAAAACCTAGCCGAGTGTATGAAGACATGCATTCAAATGACAATCAATGCAAATGAGTTACTCAAAGAGTGCAAACAAGGCAAAGACTAAACCAAACAAGGTTCAACTGTCAGTCATGGTGTAGCGATACTTGGTGCAGCAGCCAACAGTAAATTGAGCTTTTCTCTCAACTCCGAACTCCAAATATAGCAAATAGCATATGAATTTCGAAGCTCTCGAGAAGACGCATCCAATGGTGGTATTTTCACTTAATTCTGACGCTTTTGCTTCAAGTTATGAGCAAAATACTGAGTCATGAGAATGACCTTCCTACACTTCAGCACTTCCTATACCTCACACACACCTTAACCACAGCAAACAAACACTTTCATGGATAGACAACACTTCCTAACACTCTTTCCAAGCAATACACATGCATATAAGCTCACAAAGAAGATGATACAGAGGGGAGAAGACACAAATTCGAGTTTCTATGCTCTTGATTCTCACAATGGTAAAAAGTCTTTACAAAGAGTCACAAATTGACTTATATACTTGTGCCCTAAAAATGGTCCTTTCACACCAGAGACCGGCACTTTATTCACTAAAAGACTAATTTCCTACTAATTTACATGGGTAAGCTTCTAATCTTCTGTGGGGATGCATCTAGAGGACTCCTCTAGTGCATTTACATCGGAAAGTATATTACAAGAATGGTTATGATACAAAAATAAGATGTCCAAATCGGAAAAATTTTGGGGCCCTTCTTTTTCTCTGCCTTGTGCTCTCTTTGCTCTACAACACTCTCCCCCTCTTTGTCTCTGTCGTCCCTTGACAGGTTTTAGCTTGCTTAAGAGGTCTATCATGTGTTGGGTTGGCTGTGTTAAGTCGGGTTGCCACACACGCCACCAGTGGCTAAGAATGTGCTATTCTTAGTTACCCTCTTCAACTTTTCAGCCTCTGCCTCTTTCTAACTTTTGGTCCTCTGATTTGTCCTGGTTGCACACATCTGACCCTGTTGTATTGTTGTAAGCCTGTTTACTTTCTTTTCATCGCACGCTGTCAGCGGAAGGATTATTACCTGCCAAATATTGTGGTTTCAAAACCGCTGGATATCTTCTTGCACTTCATGGATACTTTCCTGGCCCTGGTCCCTCCTTCCACCGACATGCTTTTTCCTTGATATGTGCCCCTGCGGGGCTCTGTGCAGAGATGGGTGTTGCGCCCCTACGGGGCTTCTTGCAGAGATATGTCTTCAATTATTATCTTTTTAGTGAAGCTTCTTTCGTTGTCTTCTTCTTTTCTTCTTTTTGCTTGATGCTCCCTCAACACTGCCCCCCTCCTAAACTCTGTCGTCCCCGACAGGCTTTGAGAGTCGACGGGAGTATGTTCTATACACTTTTTGCTCTGTTTCATTAAGCAGATTGGCTTCACATATCATTAGCTGCTTCCACTGTTCAGCTTTCACACCATCATGTGGAGGTTGTCTATGATCGGCAAAGAAGCTTAGCTCATATGCCACTAATCTGGCATTCAGGTTGGATGACATCTTTAAAAAGATCTCTGAATCCATTTCAAAAAACCCTGTGAAAAAGGCTTCTTCGAACGTCTGCATGTATGTACTTGGCAAAAACATGAGTTTGGAATAATAGGCCATTATGGTAGGGCGGCTAGGCATAATAGACAAATCAAAAACAAGAATGTATGTTCCCTGATTAATGCCAATGAAGTTCAAAAATGTATATGCCGCATGTTTGAAGACCTTCAATACTGTGAGTATCATACTGAGTATTTTATTTGTCATTTTGATAGTTAAATCTGGTACTGTTGCATAACTCTGTAGCCAAAATTCGATGGTCTTTACCATATAATCCTCCGTTGGTAGATAGTTATGCGGTGGACTTGGAAGTAGTGGATAGTTTAGCCACTGTTTATTGATAGCACCATTCTTTTGCAGTTCCAAAAATTCTCTGGCTTCTCTTCTACGAGGTGTTGGACAAAAAGATGGATTTACCTGTAATAAATATGGTGCCGCTTGTCAGTGCACCCGTAATGTAGGATGTTTCTCCAAAAATTTTCTTCTCCAAACAGGCTGCACTGCTTCAAATTCTTCTTGCGTATAAGTGAATGTGTCATGTTTGAAGTGCAGATGTTCGTCTGGATTTTTCTGTGTGATCTTTTTGATGTATTGTCTTGTTTTCTCTTTCATCAGTCCATACGGAATGTTGAAAGGCTTCATAATCTTCTCTAAGTCTTTACCTTTAATCTTTGCTTCTTTCAGGACTTTGATGACTTCATCTTCAAAATGTTCTGTCAACCAGGACACCAATAGTGCCCGTTCCCTCTGACTTATTTCTGCAGTGTATGGCATTGGATGATCATCATGTGGTTCCGCCATCTACTCTTTTATTGGAGAATTATAAATCGGGGGAGATAGAGGACGTACCTATTTGTTTCTATTTCGTAAATTATCATTTTCCTCCATATACACCTTTAGTTGTGTTTCCAGTAAGTTGCTTCTAGTTTTCATTCTCTCTTTGTCAGCCTCGCTGGCTTCATGTAATCTTTGTAGGTTTTGTCAGCTGTGCCTGGAGTTGGTGATGTTGGGTCATCAATGTATCACATTGTGATTTTACTGCGAGTAACTCCGTTCCCTTGGCTGCAATCTCTTTCTAGGCTTGGATAAGTTGTGCAGATAGTTGTTCACTCATAATTTGAAACTGATTCTTTTCCCTCATGGCTTTGTCGTAATCTGCCTCTGTATCCATCATCTGTTGTTGTGTATCCATGGCCGTTTGGATCATTTGTTTGACAACAGGTTTTAATTGTGTGACGTCCACATTTAGCCAAGTGGTGGGTATACTAGGTTCTGCTCCTGTTGTCACATCTTTCCCTTGTGCCACGTGTAATGTGGTGTCATGGGGCTGCTTGATATGAAGTTGGATCCTCGGCTCAGCCTCCTTGTGATCAACTTTACCTTGAGGTGTATCATCAGGCACTTCAATCACGATTTGCTCCTTATTCTATTGTAGGCCTGAGTCGTGGTCCACTGGAGTTGATATTTCCTCTTTGATGGGTGGTTTTGCATATGTATTAGTTATTGGAGCTTCTTTGCTGCTGATCTTTGTCGTATCATTCAATTGAATGACATGCTCTAGTTCTGTGGGTTCTTGGCTCTTGGTTTGTCCCTGTTGGTTGTCTGGCGTGACTTCGACTTGATTAATCTCTGTCCATTCTTCATTGTGAGTTTCTGTCCTTATATCAGTATCCAGAGTGTCTTTTTCATGACTAGATTCTTCTTGGGAACTCGAATCTTCCAAGCCTAGTTCCTTGTATCTGGCCACTTGTTCAGGGGTATGTTCTTTAGCTATCATTCTCCTTTCTTTGCTGGCTTGCCTGTAATGGTGACCTTGGATATTCAAATTTACTTGCCCCCGCATATACTGATGTGTTTCTTCTAGGGCAATAGAGAGGTCTCTTTTTTTAAGTGGTTGTTGGTTCCCAAGAATCTTTGGTAAGATGTGTGTCCTCTTCGAAGTGGGTGTCTCCTAAGCTTCTTCCTCTCTTAAAGGTTTAGTTCCTTTCATAGGTGTCCTTGAACTCGTTCCTACTTCTTCAACAACAATGACTGTTTTCTTTTTCTTTGGAACCGTGGCTGACCTAGCGTATTTGGCTAGCCCTTCTGAGGTTGGTATCTCACGCAAGTAGTTTTTCATATCAAGTGCCTCATAGATGAGTAAGGTCAAAGCTGAACTGCCATTCAGAAACTTTTTCTGACCCCACTTCTTCTTGGCTTCAATAATTGGTCTTCAACATAAGGCGTCATATTTACTTTATTGCCGACTTGCCTCATAGCATGTGATAATAGTTGCATGACAATCTTTTGAGGTGTTGTGTATCTATGCATACTAGGAAAACAAAAGTGCTGATGCACTAAGCGGACAACATCTTCAATATTCGTTCTGTTGATATCCAAAAAGGATCTTTTTTTTGGATCATGACATTCCTCCTTGACATTAGTGAGCCCTTCTTGATTCCATCCAAAAGCTTTGTTGATCAATTCATGAGTGAATTGAATTGTTTTCCATGTACTCACTTTGTTCAGTACTCTTGCTTCAAGAACTGATATCTTATTTGATGCAAGCTGGAGTGTATTCATTACTTGCGTACACCTCTAGAAATCTGGCAGATAAATAGGTAGTCTGAGAAATGCATCTATTCCTGCTTGTGTCTAGACATCCGTCATGCGCGGTAATCCTTGTATGATGGTCTTAAAGTCTTGGGACATAATAGGGAAGTAGTGATCCCTGTCCATAATCTTGATGGTGGCCATGAAAATGAGGTCCGACATCGGTTGGTCATCTAGAAACCAATGGCCTCTTGCTTTTGTTATAGATTCTAGTGGAAGAAGCTGAACCTCTTCCTCTTGTGTCGCTTCGGAATTAGTAGATGCCATCTGCACTCAATATAGATGATTAATTAGTGGCAAGATAGTATCAGAAATCCTGCTTCATTCGTCCTTCATAAGATTGACATTGCTCCGAGTGAATGGTGTCGTCCCTTCCCCGTGGGTGTGAGAAAGGTAATACCTGGTTTGCTATTTTTTAGGTATTTTTATGTTTTTGTCTGAAATAAAAACAGAAAAGTTAGTTCATAGCCAAAGCGATTATTAATTTTTTTATTAATTTTCTTTAGATTATGTACAAGTGCTCTCGTATTCCCCAAGAGGAAAATGTGCTTCACTATCCTGAAATAGAAGAATAACGTGCTGAATGCTTGGCCTTGTAATGTGGCCCTATCATGCATACTTTGGATTCTGGTAACTCCAAATGCGTGCAACTCGAGTTATTTGGTTGATGTATACGGCTTGCTTTGTCTTTCAGCATCCAAATCTGCTTTATTCTGTTGGGGGAAATCGTGTTCCCAACCTTCCTGGTGAATGTGATGCTTCTCAGTTGGTGCTTCTGCTTTGTCTGCTTTTTGGATCTTGGAATGACATGTGAATTGTATGTAGACCCCAGCTCTATCCTGTAGCAGTTTAGCTTCTATCGCTTTGCCTTTAGATCATACTGATTTTCCTTATTCATTGCTTCGTCCTTTTTGATGATTGTCATTTGAGTACATGACTTGGGAATCCATATTTGTGTGCGGGCCGGCTGAGCGGCTATCACCTTTTTCGGAATCCATACTTTAGCAATTCTTTGTGGAACTGAATATCCAGAGCGATTTTCATATTGGTTCTGTGGATTCTTCTACTGTAGCAAGTAGTCCTTCTGTTGAAGATATGCAGCCATTTGGTCCTTCCTTATCCAAGCCCGTCTAGTGTACGGAATGGGGTATGTTCTAATAGGTGAAGACTTGTGACTACCTGGAGAACTAGTCTCTCTTGTGCATGGTTCTTCGCTAAGGCTGTTTTCAGATAGAATGACACTCATGTGACTTGCTAGATTAGAAGATGGTATGCAAGCAGGATTCAGTGTGTCCTCACATGAAGTACTCGATGAAGGGGTATCCATAGTGCTAGTGAACATGTATTCATCATTGTATTCATTGGGATGAGTTTTCGGCTCTATACTTGCGGCTTTGATTGGTTGTTCGTCTAGCATGTTGAATACGTCACGATGTCCTATCTTGGCTGAGATGTATCCTAAGGCCAATTGAATAGTTACTTCATATTTGTATATCCAATCTTGTCCTAACACGAGCTCTTTCAATAAATCCTGATCGTGACATACTAAGAGTTTTTGTTCCATTGTGTTGTTTCCTAAGTGTAGAGGTAAGATAATCTCTCCTATACACTTGGTGATCTTTCCTCCTATTCCTATCAGTTGTGCCCTTGATGGATGTAATTCCTCCTTGAGTTGCTGAGTCAATGAAACTTGATATAGCTTATAGCGGCTCCTGTATCAATGAGAGCATCCACTAAGTGGTCCTCCGTTTTTCCGGCTCCCAAATTCAAATATGGTTGTGTCCTTTGTTGACCTAGGTTTTCATTGGTTCTAAAATTAGCCATTGGGATGAGTTCCTCTCCTAGGCGATATCTCTCATCTCTCTCTCATCCACTCTTTCCGTTTCTTGATTCGTTCTAGTGCTTCCTGTCTGGCTTTCTCTCGTATTCTTTCTTCCTCTAGACGTCTATTTTTACCCGTTACCAGTCGTGACATTATTTCTTCAGTCAATGGCTCTAAGTATTTTTTCACTCGACATCCATTGATATAGTTTGGTAATACATCTCCACTAGAGTTGCTAAGCTGATAGCTCCGCTGGTAGATATGCGATTAATGATTAATGGGCCATACCCTCTTTTCTGCAATTTCTTAGCATGTTGTTTCAAGGTATATACCAAAACTAAATCTCCTTCCTTCAAATTTTTATCTTTAACATGAGCATCAAAATATGCTTTCTATTGCCTTTTAGCAGCATAAATCCCTGCTTCTACTTGTAACCTAGTTTCGTGTAGCTTCTCTATTTGTTTCCAATTGAGCTGAGAGTTCATGTCCATTCCACTCATAGGTTGTTGCTACCCTGAGAGTGGGTATTAGGAAATCAATTGGTAAAATAGCATTCTGCCCATACACTAAGTTAAAAGGAGTAGTGCCTATGGCGGTTTTGTAAGCTACTCTGAATGCCCATAAAGCGTGATGTAATTGTTTATCCCAATCAGATCTACCATTGTTCACAATTTTAGTGAGAATTGTGCATAAGATTTTATTTGAACTTTCAGCTTGTCCATTGGCTTGTGGGTGATAAGGGGCTGATTTCTTATGAATTACCAAGAATTCATTTAGTAAGGCTTCTATCACTTCATTCACAAAATGTGTGCCTCTATCACTCACAATTTCTATTGGTAGTCCAAATCTAGTGAAAACGTTCTCGAAGAGAAACTTGGCAGTGGTTCTTGCGTCGTTTTTCTTGGTTGCTTTGGCTTCAACCCATTTGGTTAGATAGTCTGTGGCTACAATTATGTATTCGGCATGGGATCCTTTAGCTGGGGGGCTAATAGGTCCTATGAACTCTATTCCCCATTTAGTGAAAGCTCTGGCACTCATCATGGGTTTTAATGGCATTTCATCTCTTCTAATTGGATATTTCGTTTGTTGACATGTATCACATCGTTGAACATATGTGGCTGCATCCTGATGTAAAGTTGGCCACCACATTCCAGCAAAGAGAATCATTTTTGTTGTTTTCTCTACAGAGAAATGTCCTCCTGCAGCTCATGTATGTGCCATCTCTAAAACAGCAAGATACTCGTCTTCATGAATGCACATTCACAAATGATTATCTCTTCCTCGTTTAAAGAGTTGTTTTCCTATAAGAGCATAGTCCTTGCTTTGTTCTACAAGTGCTCTTTTTCTTGCTAGAGTGGCTCCTTCTGGGTACTCTTGGGTCTTCAAGAATTTCACCAGAGGCATGCTCCATCTTGGTGCTACGGTGGAGTAGCACAGAGTGGAGTTCTCTTCTAGATTCTGTTCTTGACAGGTTGGGCAGGCTGATACATAGTTATGCGCATCCCTCTGCATGGTTGGCAATAGATGCCCAATCTTCTTAGTGTTTGCCATGTTCCGTTCGCATTTAGATGAGTTTTCCATTGACTTACGTGTGCTTTCTGAAGCCACATTTCCTGTTCCTCTTCTTCTACACATCTCATGAGTAATCCATTTGAGTCTTGGTGATACAAACTTCCAGCAATGATATGAAGGTTTTTAGCCTTCCATAGGTCTTAGGTTCGGTTTGGTGTGATCCCCTCTTTAGGTCCATGTGTGAGTATAGGGATCAACTTTTCTGCCCATTGGGGACATACTTCGAGATTAAAAAGGTATGTATCTGGCAGATCATGTGGTACTCCTATGGGTGGTTCACCGTGTGTCATTCTTGATAGGTGATCCGCTCTTATGTGGGTATTTCCTTTCTTGACTACTACTTCAAAATCAAATTCCATCAACAATAGAAACCATCGTACTAGTCGTCCTGTATTACAAGGCTTATTGACTAAGTACAGTAGGGCTTGATGATCAATGAAGAATTTGAATTTGTTTGCCAAAAGGTAATGTCGGAACTTTTTTACTGCATACACCATCCCTAGGCCTTCTCTTTCGGTTGTTGTATAATTGCACTCCGCTTGATTTAATTGTCTACTGGCATAGGCTATAGGATGATCTAACTTCCCTGTATCTGCGGGTTGAGCTAGAATGCAACCAATGGCAAACTTGGAAGCATCCACATGAATGTGAAAGGGTTTGTTCCAATTAGGTACTCGAAGGATTGGGGCTGAACTCAATCGACTCTTTGATTCGTTAAAGGCCTTTTCACATTCTTCAGTCCAGTTAAACTGAGTCAATAATGCATAAAGAGGTCTAGCAATTATGGCATACATATGTATAAATCTTCGGTAGTATCCACAATGTCCCATAAATGCTTGGACTTCTTTAGCAGTCTTTGGTCTCGGTAAATCCAGAGTTACTTTTATTTTGTCTTCATCCGTTGAAATTCCATTTTTAGAGACAATATGTCCTAATATCTTTCCTTGTCGAACCATGAAGACACATTTTTCTGGGTTGAGGCATACTCTATATTGTCGACATTTGGCAAAGATCTTTCCTAGTTCAGGGATGTGCTCTGATCGTATAGCTGAATAAGTACATAAATCGTCCACGTACACCTCCATGCTCTTTCTCAAGAACTCCTTGAATACATGACACATCAATCTTTGGAAAGTGGCTAGGGCATCGGTTAGGCCGAAAGGCATAACCCTAAAGGCGTATACTCCCCATTCAGTTGCAAAGGCTATTTTATGCTGGTCCTCAGGAGCAATGGCTACCTGATTATAGCCTGAAAAGCCATCCAAAACACTATAAACTTCCTTTCCTGCCACTCTTTCCAAAAGATGATCCGTAATGGGCAATGGGTAACTATCTCTTATGGTGGCAGCATTTACTTTTTTCAGATTTATGCATACTCTTAGCTTACCATTCTTTTTCGGTACAACCACCAAAGGTGACACCCATTCCGTGTGTTCGATCTCATATATGAACCCAACATCTAATAGTTTATCTATCTCTTCTTTAATCTTCGCTGAGTAAACATCGTTATATGTGTATGGTCTTTATTTGGAAGGTTTAGCTTCAGATGTCATAGGGATTCTATGTGCACATATAGATGGATCTACTCCTTTCAAATCCTTATATGTCCAGGCAAAGACATCCCTTTATTCCCTTAGGACTCGTATTAACTCTTGTTCTTCCTCCATTGGGACATCCTATCCTATAAAAGTACATCGTTCCTCTCCTTCCTCTAACGTTACTACTATCTTCTTGGTTTGCTCTTTGTCGTCATATGCTATTCT
Organism: Ceratopteris richardii; assembly: GCA_020310875.1. Classification (NCBI taxonomy): domain Eukaryota; kingdom Viridiplantae; phylum Streptophyta; class Polypodiopsida; order Polypodiales; family Pteridaceae; genus Ceratopteris; species Ceratopteris richardii. The sequence goes on from CM035406.1 coordinate 109,500,193, forward strand.
TGGCTGTGCTTCTCGTTTTGGCATTTGAATAGCAATTCTTCTCTCTTCTACTTCATATTTTTTGAAGTGGGCGGGCACTTCAAATTGGTCTTGAGGCTTGTTTTCTTCATCATTTTTTGCTTTTTCTAATTCAAGCTCCTCTTCCTGTGTTGGTTCTTGATTTATTTCATTAGTTATGATACTCACTTCTTGATTTCTTCTTTCTATTTCCATTTGCTCTTGCTCCATTTCAATGCTCTCGTAATCCTCCTTCCATTCCTTTTCTATCACTTCTCCTTCTTCAGCCTCTTGAAGAACTACCACATATAGACTAACGTCATATCCTTCCTCATCAATGCATTCATTCATGGTTATCACTTCTTCGTTTACACACACATCGAGAGTGGCTAAAATCTCCATCCAACCATGAGGTTCGAATTCTTCATCTAGGAAGATCTGAGGCATATAGGCTGGATCTTGTACTGATCTAGCAACTCCTTGCCTATGTTGCCATCCTTTCCTCCTATCTTCTTCCTTTTCCGCAGTTTGGCATATCCATAGATGAGTGTCTTCATTCATCCACGATTGGTCACTTGAACCTATACTATGAATCGACTGATTATCTTCCTCCTTATGAATCTCATTCCATTGTAAGGGGGGAACATCTTGATATGTATATGTGTGGAGATTTATTCTTGTGGTGGTTCCTTCGTGCTGTAGGTATACAGCATCTTTTCCCCAATCTTGCACTACCTTTAGTTGTCTCATGAAAGGTCTTCCAAGTATCATTTCATAATTGCTAGGTCTTTCAAATTGACATATCGCTAAGGTGTGCTCGAATTCAACTTCGCAAGTGGTAAAAACTACCCGTTCCAATAACCCCAAGGGTCGTTCAGTGTATCTTCATGCGCGTTGGTCTTAAAGCTGGTTTTCCCCATTTCTCCCAGATTTCTTTAGTTGCTATTCCTACTCCAGCTCCAGAATCTAAGATGGCTTCGGTGGTGTAACCCCTATAGGTAATTGGAAGGCACGTGTTTCCTTCATCTGCCTCACTAAAATCTCCAACCTTATCGACTGGGATTTTTACTGTGTTTACTCTCCTTCTCTTCCGCCTTGATCTCCAATTGACTGGTTAATTTCTCCTTCAAATGTGGTTTGACCTTCAACAGTTCTTCCAATGTCAGAGTGCAAGGGATTTTTACTTTTCTAAGGTGTTGTATGATATCTGATGTTTGGACTCATGGGTTCAGCTCTTTTTTTCTCATTGAGGGAATGCGGTATAATTTTGAATTATGTTCCTACTCTCTTGTGTAATTTGGCAAAACCTTTACACTATCATTTTCTTTGTTACTTGAATCAATTGGTATTATTTCTTCTGAATTCAGTTGAGGTACGGAGTCTTCAATTTCACCTTCTGCTTCTAGCTCCTCAAAGGGTGGGTCTGTTCCTTCCACTTTCTTCCACCGGTCTTCTTGGACTCTTGCTCACAAATCTTTAGGCCATTCCCCTTCTACTTCGGGAACAATGGATCCTTCCCTTTTATCCTTACAGTAATTTCCATTATGCGTCTTACTTGCTTCAGGTTTCTCGGATTCCTTAGGGATGACACACTCTTGGAATTCTCTTTCGGGAATTCGTGAGTTGGGTAATTGAAGTACAAGTTTTTCTAAGGTCTGCTGAGCCACTTCAATTAATTTTTTGCATATCTCCAACCTTTCCTTCTCTAGGTCACCTCTAGTATATTCTCTTTCATGTTGTTCTATGGTAGGTCCATCTCTTATTCGTGCCATGTACGCCTGAATCCACATGGCTAATTCTTCAGGCATGGGATCTGCTAAAACTGATCCTATCTCTTCTTTTTTTGACTTTCCTTTCCCAATTTCTTTTTCCTCTTCTTGTTTCTCTCTTGGATTTTGTTCGCTCTTCTCAATTTCCTTCTTTTGTAGCAATTTCTTTTCCTTTATCCTATCTCTACGGTTCTTCCATCTTTGTGTTCGTTTGCTTACAACACTTCTCTCTGGCTCTTCCGAGTCTTCAACTACTTGAGGTGTAGGTATGTTCATTTCTCTCTCACCTTGACCACTTTCCTCAGTTTTGTCAGGGGTCTCTCTAGCTTTGGCTCTAGTTATTGCTTTCAATGGTACAGTGTACTCCTTATCGCTTCCTGATGATTCTATCACTTCTATCACGTTAACCTGCACATTAGAGTTAACTTTGTTGGGGTTCTTGGGACAATCTCTGAAAAGGTGTTCTTTACCACAATCACTACAATATCCTTCCCAGACTCGCTGTGGTGGTGGTGGGTTTGGTAGTGTACATTCTCTGATATAATGATCACCTCCGCATCTATAACATGGTCCTCTAGGTACAGGCGGTCTGTTCATAGGTCGGGGGGGTATGGATGCCATACCATAGGTATATGGTTCGTACATTTGTCCATATTCTATCAGGGAGCTCTCATAAGTGGGATAGTTTCCTTGACTATGGTCATAAGATGATTCATATGGTTCATTACTAGTCAATGGTGTGGCTGGGACTATTGCTCTCTCTAGGTTTTCTTCAGGTTGAGCTATTTTCACTGGGACAACATTCTAAGGATGGGGTGGTTGTTGTCCTAACACCGATTGTGGTTGATTGTAACTTTGATAAGCATATGGTCGTGGCACAGGTGCTTGCTATTGATATGTGGGATATCTGAAGGCTTCACCTCCTTGATCTCTCTGAGGGTATCCATAAGGTCTCATGACAGGTTGTGCAGGTCTGGATTGCCTATTATAAGGACAATTTTCTGAGCTGTGATTTGCGTATTTTTGTTCTATGCTGCAATATTGTAAAGGTCCTGGAACGGATGGTCTATTGTAATCATAAGCAGGTGGTGGGACTACTCCCCTAGTGCACAAATGAGAGGGATGATCACCTCCACAATGCATACATCTTCTAAGCATGGGCACTCTCATCGGGTTGTTGGGGTAGTTCCTCTATCCTTGAATGTTCAACTTCTTTGCTACTAAGTCGGCTATTTCCTCAACATTGTTCTTAGGGTTTGATGTGCTGATTGCTGAATCTTCACTCTTCATACTACCTTGAGGTATTTTCAGATCCTCCGCTAGATTGTCCTCTAGGTCAATACATTCTTTCATGCATTCTTGCAAGGTTTGAACTCTCTTCACGTACACTAGAGATCTTAATGATCCATTCAACAATCCCTCCAAAAATAATGACACCATTTTTTTTTGGGTGGGTCTCTCTTCCACTGGGCACGCTGCCAATCTCACTGATTCCGTAGGAGCTTGCTTAAAGCTATGGATTAATGATGACGAGTTGTTTTTAATTCCAGACTTAGTGAATTCCTCAATCATTTCTTGATAGACTTGTTCCATATTTTGAAAATTGTTAGGATCTAATGGCTGGAACCAAGCTAAAGCTGTGTCTGTCAAAGTTAGACCAAAAGACTCATATTGGATCAAAAAATCTTCTACTTTTTCTGCTCTGATTACTTGCTTAAACTCAGCTATATGATTGTAAGGTTCACTAGAGCCATCATAGTGATTTCTCATGCATTTGTCCACTTGAATTGGCCTTAATCTTCTTCCTGCTTCACGCCGTCTAGGCATCACAGGTAAAACTGGTCTTCCAATGGGTATACCAGGTCCTCTTGCTACAGGTGGTCTAAAAAAGTCCACGATACTCGACCTTTGATGCAGACGATACACGATATCTACCTGAGACGATACACGATACTTCACGGGAGACGATACTCGATACTTGGATAAAGACGATACTCGATACTTAGCAGACACGATACACGATACTTGAGTTCACACGATACACGACACACGATACTTAAGGTACTCGATACACGATACTCGATACTTGGTAAGTATCACGATCGGGCAACCACGATACTCGATACTTGGTAAGTATCGCGATCGGGGAAACACGATACACGATCTTTGTGAAGTATCGCAATCGGGCAACCACGATACACGATCTTTGTGAAGTATCGCGATCGGGCAAACATGATACACGATCTTTGTGAAGTATCGCGATCGGGGAAACACGATACATGATCTTTGTGAAGTATCGCGATCGGGCAAACACGATACATGATCTTTCTGAAGTATCGCAATATTCAACCACAGGAGATCACGATACTTGTCAGGTATCGCGATACTCGACCGCGGGAGAACACGATACTTTGCACTTTTTAGCTTTTTGTAAGTGTCTTTTTGGATTTTAATTTCATACACATATGCCTAGAGTGCATTTACTCTCCCCTTTTAGCCTGACTCAGAAATTTTCTTCTTTTCTACCCCAGTATGACCAACATGATACTTGTCGCAGATTTCTTTCTGAAATACTGAATTTAGGTGGCAAGAATGAGGGAATGATAAGTGTACTCACCTTGGTTACTCTCTCTCAACCCTTTAACCACACGATACTTTCTCTACACAGCTCCCCAAGCTCGGATCTACCCCACAATACTCGCCAGCACCTCTCACGATACTTGTTTAAGAGATAAGTGACTTACAAAATGGCATTTTTAGCTCTTATACTTTTGAATTTTCCTACTCACTAAAAAAGAAGAACAACAAGACAAGGACTGAAAGCTACTCTAATTACTTAACCTACTCCCTTGCTCCTCCTAATCCACTCACTCCACTCACTTCCCTAGACTAATAACTCACTACACACACTTCAAGAGTGAGAAGTAGTAAGTGCGAATGAAAGTGACTTACCAAAGAAGAGAAAACTCCTCCTCTCGCTTCAATGCAAAAAGCTACTTACCATCACATGAATGCCTCGGTTTGATTCGACACTCCCCGGCAACGGCGCCAAAAAACGTGTGTACCTAAGAACCAACTTAGGGACTTGTGGAGAAAGAGACTATACCTCAATCCCCCTCAAGTGCATATAGTGGGGATTCACGCGTTAATTATCAATCCGATGAGTATCAAAACCTAGCCGAGTGTATGAAGACATGCATTCAAATGACAATCAATGCAAATGAGTTACTCAAAGAGTGCAAACAAGGCAAAGACTAAACCAAACAAAGTTCAACTGTCAGTCATGGTGTCGTGATACTTGGTGCAGCAGCCAACAGTAAATTGAGCTTTTCTCTCAACTCCAAACTCCAAATATAGCAAATAGCATATGCCTTTCGAAGCTCTCAAGAAGACGCATCCAATGGTGGTACTTCCATTCAATTCTGATGCTTTTGCTTCAAACTATGAGCAAAATACTGAGTCACGGGAATGACCTTCCTACACTTCAGCACTTCCTACACCTCACACACACCTTAACCACAGCAAACAAACACTTTCATGGATAGAAAACACTTCCTAACACTCTTTCCAAGCAACACACATGCATACAAAATCACAAAGAAGATGATACAGAGGGGAGAAGACACAAGTTTGAATTTCTGTGCTCTTGATTCTCACAATGGCAAAAAGTCTTTACAAAGAGTCACAAATTGACTTATATACTTGTGCCCTAAAAATGGTCCTTTCACACCAGAGACCGGCACTTTATTCACTAAAAGACTAATTTCCTACTAATTTACATGGGTAAGCTTCTAATCTTCTGTGGGGATGCATCTAGAGGACTCCTCTAGTGCATTTACATTGGAAAGTATATTACAAGAATGGTTATGATACAAAAATAAGATGTCCAAATTGGAAAAATTTTGGGGCCTTTCTTTTTCTTTGCCTTGTGCTCTCTTTCCTCTGCAACAGTAGGCTCCATCATAATCTACGAGTTCAAGGACCGGATACACCTGGAAAGGTGGTATATCTGGATGAAACTTGAGAAAGAGTATTTGTAGTACCAGACCACGCAAGAAACACCTATACATGGAGTGGTGAGTTGGTATTCCCTCCATCTCGAACAAACATAAACGGGAGCCAACAAGGGGCAGGAACATCCTCAGCCCACGTTAATCAAAGGGAGAAGAACAAAGAGAGACCGGAAGTAAGCTTCAATCATCCCATAGGGAGAGAGATAGAACCACCGTAGACACCGATAGAGTGGATAGACAAAGAATGCCAGGTGGTAGAGATGTTTTTCCTCTACCTAGACCACATGAACATGCAAGAATATTGAGACCCACTCAATTAGTAAAATCCTTGAAAAACTATTTCGATGGGATAGGAGATCCCTATGACCATGTTGCGGAATTTAAGCAAGTGCTACGGGCAGAACAAGTAGAAGACATGTTCATGCAATATAATGCATTTGGACTAACGTTAAAGAATACAGCTTTAACTTGGTTTCAACCATTGCAACAAAGGCAATTTAGAGATATCCATCACTTTTTAGAGTCATTCATCACTGAATTTTCTAAAAGTGGGATCAGACATGATACATCTTCATTCATTCATAGCTTCAAACAAACCCCTCAAGAAACAGTTAGACTTGCAGGACGTAGGTTTAGACAATATGTTGAAAGATGTCCAATGCAAGAGCTACCCTCATAAGCTAAACAAGTGTCATTGTTTTTAGACGGCTTGTTGAGCTCTAAACTACGCTCCTATGTGTACTTGAAGGAACCCAGAACGCTAGAGCAGTGTGTAAGAATCTGCATAGACATTGAGGACAACTTAGGAGACGAGTTGGAACTCTCAAAGGTCTATAAGGACTCAGATTGTTCATCTCTAGCATCCACAAAATTGTCTAGCTCAATAGAGGACCTAGCAGAAAAAGTGGCCCAGAAACTAGGAGTTTCTAGTAAACAAATGCCTAAGTTGACAACTAACGTACGTTGTTACACCTGTGGTGGAAATCATTTGGAAAATGTGTGTCCCAATGCAACACAACCCCAAGCCAATCCTAGTGGCCAGTACTGTACGATTGAGAGACGATACACAAATCACACCGCTCAAGATTGTCCATACAACAAACAGGCAGTGAGATAGAACTACCCGCAAGCATACCCGCAACCAGTTAGGTATCAAGGTCAGTACAATGATCAGCCTCATTACTATAGGCCTCCTCAAAACTATCCATATCAGGCTCAACAACGACCACAACCTGTTTTAGCTCAGCAGCCACCCCCACCAGCTAATGTCATCTCAGTGAAATACGCTGCTACAGAAGAGAACCTCAATAGGGCTTTAGTTCACGTTTCACCCTTAATCACTGATAGTGATCCGAACTCTAACAATTTTGACTCTACTCATGTAGATAGTCCACCCGCATACTACTTAGAGTCACCAGAACACGTGGAAACATATCAATATGATAGTCCACCAGTGGAACCCATCTAGGAGCCCGACTATGCTAATGTGATGTACACAAACCCGAATCCACAGCCCCAACTGAGACAAAAAAGACCACAGGGCCCTAGAGGACCATGCTTTAGGTGCCAAGGGGACCATTTCATAAAGGATTGTCCACATCCTCCGATAGCCAGACAATCTCAATATTATAACATACAAGGCTTTTGTGTCGACTGTGGTAAAGAACATATCATCAAAGATTGTCCTAAGAACCCTGTGAATGCTTCAAATGTGACACCCATCAATGTGATAGGTATTGTAAACAATGTAGATGGATCCAACCCTACATACGTGCCTATCCAAGCTATAAAAAGAGCCCAAGTGCTCTTACAGAACCAACAGCTTAATCAGGAGAAAGTAGTTGGAACTAGTGAAGTTGGAGAATCTAGCAGTAAAAAGACGAAATCTTGGAAAGATTCTAGAGAAAGGATTAAGAGAAAGTGGAGTAAAAAAATAACTGAGTTGGAAGGAAGTTTGAAGGAATCTAGAGCCAAAATCCTAGAATTGACTTCACAGGAATTGAATCAAGAGAACCCAGCTCAGAAATCAGGATCAGTTTTAGCGGAACCCATACCAGAAAACCTAGACATGATGTTTCATGCATATCAGGCAAGATTAAAAGAAGGACCTCAAATAGCTGAAATGAGTAAGAACTACCCTCGAGCAGACTTAAAAATTGAGAGAACTAAACTTTGCATGAAAATGGTAGAATTAGCACAAGCTATGTTCGAAGCCTCTAGTTATCTAAATTGGAATAACATGGCAAAACCTGAATTACACTTTCAAGGATTAATGGAGAGGCTAGAATACTTGATTGATAGCAAGGAGAAAAAAAATCAGCATAGGAACCCTATTATCTCATAGACACAGGAAAGAAATGCACCATCCCTGTCTCAAGTACCCAACACAGAAAGTCAAGACAACTTGTCTTCCATACATAGGTGTTCACATGAATTTTTGAGAGAAATCCAAGAAGCGAAGTGGAGAAAAGAACAAGGCGCCCATCCTCCTATTCAAGAAATAGATGACTTACAAGAACAATTTCCCCAAGACATCCCCTCTATTTATGACGATGTAGAGGAAGAACAACTGAGTGAACACACAAGTTTTGAATCTAATTCCTTACAAGAATTACCTCAGTTCACAAGACCTTGGGAAGCTAAGTCTATTAGTATGAGAGCACCCACGATAATAGTGAGGAATGAAGAATCCGTAATCCCTAGAAACACGGAAGTGATCAAGAACACCAAAGTACAATGTAATCTCACTCTAAAGGAATTATTAAAGGTAAAACCAGAACTGTGGAAACATGTAGCAAATCAATTCCCAGTGCTTGCTACTACTCCCTCACAGACAGGATCACACAAGAAGGTACCAGAGATACCCGTAGAAAAGATTGGAGATGTAAGAGAAGGAGAGGAAGGTAACACTGATATTCCAATAACCCATCAAGGCTACACCACGAAAGCCATCTTAGATTCAGGAGCCGGAGTAGCCATAGCTACCACCGCTTTATGGAAACGTTGGGGTAAGCGAGCACTAAGACCTACCAGGATGAAGCTACAAATGGCTGATGGACACATAGAAAAACCATTAGGCTTACTAGAAGGCATATCTCTCACCACTTGTGGTGTGGAATTTGAGCATACTTTTGCCATTTGTGATTTTGCAAAAAATCATGCTTACGAGATGATTTAGGACGACCATTCATGCACCAGTTGCAAATTGTACAAGATTGGGGAACTAATTCTTTGTACTTGCAACATTTAGGAGTGACCACAAAAGTCAATCTTAAAGACTATTCACATCGAGACGTACCCCCAATACAATGGAACACCATCCATAAGACACAGGTAGAAACGGAATTGGTGCACTCATTGGAATCAGATCCTTCATGGTTACACAAGGACACTCATCTATGGATGTGTAAAGTAGCCAAACAAGAGGAAGAACGGTTAGAAGCCAGGACTTTAGGTGCAGAACAACATCCAAGAACCCTTCAAGACCCAGCTTATGCACCTGTAGTATTTCCAGACAAAGAGTTCGAGCCTCATGGTTGGGCAGAAATTTTAGCAACCATGGATGTAGCCATCAATGAAGAACAATGGACACCCCACTGTGACGAAGATGGCTATGACATCTCAATTTTCATGATAGAGCCAATCATGTGTGATTTGATTATTGAAGAATGTGAACCTAGCATTGATGCATTCGAGGATGCAAGCGACTTTGATCTAGAGTCGATTATTATGGACCCACCCTTTGCATCAGAAGAAGAGTACTTCTATGAAGTAGATACTTACCCTCAGAGACACGAAGAGATTATGGATGAGGTGAGATTAGCCACTCAAGTGACTGACAAAAGTGAAGGTAAGAAAAGAAAGAAGAAAGAAGCCATGTTATAAGAAGAAGAATCTTTGTTTGAGGTTCCCGAGAACTTCAAGAAATATGAAATAAAAGATAGACGAATAATGGTACGAATGCCAAACAGAAAAGCTGACATTGGAGAAGTATACGATAACCGAGAGAAAACCAAAAAGATAATAGTTGCCATAGAAGGAGAAGAAGAAAATTGTACCTACATAGGGCATGATTTGACGAAGGAAGAAGAAGAAGAATTAGTTGCCCTATTGCGGGAATATAGAGACATTTTCGCTTGGAGTTACAAAGATTTGAAAGGAGTAGACCCAGATATATGTTCTCATAGAATCCCTATGACTCCAGATGCAAAACCTACGAAACAAAAACCATACACGTACAATGATAACTACGCTGCGAAGATTAAAGAAGAAATAGATCGCTTGATAGAAGCAGGATTCATATACAAAATGTTTGTGCTCAGCACCTATATTGGCAACCCCAGATTGGATTAAGCCATTCCGTGTACATGTGGATGCATCCAACTATGCCATAGGATGTGTGTTAGCACAACCCACGAAGGAAGGTAATATAGATCTCCCCATAGCGTATGCGAGCAGACAGTTGAACGCAGCAGAAAGAAATTACACCACTACGGAACGAGAAGGATTAGGAATGATCTACGCAGTAAAGAAATTCAGACATTATCTATTGGCAAATAAGTTCAAAGTTGCGATAGATTATCTTACCAAATGGGTAGAGGCAAAAGCCACAAAAAATAATGATGCACACATGACTGCAAAATTCTTATTTGAAAATGTCTTTACAAGATATGGATTGCCTATAGAGTTAGTGAGCGATCGAGGAACTCACTTTCTAAACCAAGTCATGGAATATTTGTTACAGGATTTTATGGTGATTCACAAGAAAGCCGCACCATATCATCCTCAAGCCAATGCTCAGGCTGAAAGCACTAACAAGATCCTTTGTAACGTATTGACGAAACTCGTGAACAACAAACATTCAGATTGGGACAAACAGTTACACCACGCTGTTTGGGCATATCGAGTGGCCTACAAGAGCGTACTCAATGTAACTCCCTTTCAGATGGTTTTTGGTCAGAATGTTGTGCTTCCTTTGGACTTCTTGATACCGACCCTTAAGGTTGCACAAGAACATCAGTGGACCGGCCATGAATTATCATCAAGAATAAGGGACTTGGAACGATTAGGAGAAACCAGGCAGAAAGCAGCAGCAGGAATATATGCAGCAAAGAAGCAACAGAAAGCATATTTTGATGCACATGTGAAAGATAAAGGTTTGAAAGAAGGAGATTTAGTCCTAGTATATACGTTGAAACAACACACACGGAAGTTAGGAAAGCGAGGTTATGGACCTATGATCATTAACAGACTCTCAACAAGTGGAGCAGTACAATTAGCCACCTTAGAAGGAGACATAATGCCTAATTACATTAGTGGCTGTAGAGTCAGGTTATACCAGGAACCTCTTACTGAGGAGATGCTTAGACGACTCACGTTGGCAAAGAAGCGTAAGGAGGAAGAAAATAGAATACGAGTTGAAGCTCAGGCAGAAGCCATAGAACACATTAAGCGCATGAAGTTAAGAAGACAAGGACTAGGGAGAGAACATTATAATCATCTGGAAACAACACCCAGATACCCCATGGCCATGTGTCAAGTGAAGTCAACCACTCATCCTAGCATAGTGGACAGGAGACCATTCATTACAGTCAGGCTAGAGCACGGCAACCCTTGCCAAGAGCTTAGGGCTTTAATTGACTCAGGTGCTGCGACTAATGCGATTAGATGGTCCCACTATAAGGACTCAGGAATAGAAATGCGTCCAATTGAGGCATATCTCATAGGGCTAGGAGGCATGGAAACCCCTTGCATGGGTGAGGTGGACCTTCCTATCCTCATACATGATGTGACCATGATAGCGAAGCTACTAGTGTGCCATGACGAGGACCTAATAGAACCCCTAATCCTTGGCCAAGATTGGCTATACGATCACTCAGTGGACCTAAATCTTAGACAAGGCTCCTTACAAATTGGAACCTTAGATCAACAGCGAGTGATACCGCTTGACTTCCCTAACGGCATTCTGATTGAGGTTTGTAACCCTAGACCATATGAACAGCATGCGAAGGAAGACCGAAAGATCTTTGGTCAGATAAGTCACGTTACGTCTACTCCAACCCACTCGGGCTTGGCGATGGACAATTGTCAATCAGAAGGACGTCAGGAGATTTTCCCTTGGACTTCCTACAAACTAGAAGGGGCAACCGCCCAACCGCTTGGACAAATGGGGACCATTGCAGGTCAGGTGGACTTCATCAGCGTCCACATGGTCAAAACACCCTGCGGTGCCCATCCTTCCACACTTACTGCAGACTGGCCTAGATTAAAGATACAAAATGGAGCAATTCCTAATGGGTAGTTTTTGCAAGTGTTGGACCTCCCTTCTTTTCCAAAGCAGAGTGTCCATCGGACCTCTCAACCTCAACCACAAAGGAGTCAACCATGACAGAGGAACCCAGACCGACGACAATATCAAACGACACAAAGAGGACAACAGCAGTATCAACATCACAAAACAAGCAGCACGAGACAAATATGGGTGCCAAAAGGATAGAAACCACCGACAGAATTCAACAAAGTAGACAAAGACAAGAAGAAGTTAATGACAAATTAGAGGCAGTATCCAACATCTTCTCAAACTCCTTCTACAAGTATGAACACTCGACAGATTTGGATCGCCAAGAAGTACCTTACGAATAGACCCACACCCATGCAGATTTGGGTACCCAAACAGTGTATTGTAGCTCAACCATCAAGCCATGTAATATATACCCCTCAGAAATCTCTTCACCTCTCAATACCATCACATCCGATCTCATCTTTTGTCCCTCAGAAGAAACATTCCACCCGCTCAGAAACTCTTAGGAAGTGGATACCGAAACGTATCCAGACCATTTTTCCGAACCCATTATCTAACATTACTCCCACCCCGACTAAACACCATCCTTGTAATAACTCATTCACAACTGAACCTTGTATAAATCCACACACTATAACCCAACATCACCTGTAATAACATCCCATCAAGAAATGTATGCATCATCTGAAGCATGTAGGTGTCTAGAGGCCTGCATTAGTTTGCAAGAAATCATTCCATAAACCACGTCACGACACTCGGCTACACGGGTTACACATCGGTTATGGAAAGGGATTGTGGTCTCACTTTAATGGGATCATGATTAATTTCCATACTAATGTGTTAATCTTTTGTAGTATATCCGCTACACACTCGCATCATTCATCATGCAGGCAGAAGGACCATCTGAAGCTGGCCCCAGTGCACCCATAGCAAATATTGGAGAACTACTCGTGGAACCACATCCTACGGCTCAACCACCAGAAATCCAAGGATTTCCAGGACCTATGCCGATCGACGATCCTCCTAGGGGATATACAGAGAAGATTCATCGCAACTCTCATTGGTTCCAAGGACTAGCAGGCCCGTTGGCAGATGCAGATTTCATTTTTTAAGCCAATTTGACGTTTGATCACCGTACATGGAGCAAGTACCAATTTTTCTCAAGAGAGTTCGAAGGACTATAGAACACAGAAGACTTAACACATGTTTGGGCAAGAGCAGGCTTTACAGAATATTTCAGTGATCCTTTGCCTAAACCCAATTTCTACCGATGCTTCTACTTGGTAACCACTTTGATAGCTTCAGAGAACAAAGATTTGCCAGGAACATTCATTTTGCCATCTTTGGTAAATGATCCGCCATATAAGAGGTTTTATCTATCTAAAGATTTGATTAGAGTTGCTATTAAGATACATGGAACGCATACACCGACAGAACGAGAAAGGCTAATTCCAGAGCCTATGAAACGTGGGGATGTTACTGAGTGGGAAGATATTTCTGCTATCACACTTGAGCTATCGAAACCATTAAGGATATGCATGCAGCATTTTGCATTTCCAGCTTAGGATAGATTCACCATGCCCCACAAGCGTATCTGGTTTGGACTATATTTAGCATGTACTAGACCTCAAACGGTAGACCTAGCAAGCTGGATAATTGATCAGTTGTACCTAGCACAACATAGATGGGAAAGAAAGAAGGTAATCAATGGATGCTTCACTCTTACAAGGATTGTATATATGTGTTTGGCATACGACTTGCCCATAGAGCGTGCAATGACAAGCGAGGAGTTGAAAGCATTCAAGGGGACCGCAAAGAAAGCTAGGAAGGCTAGCAAAGCACGAGCAGGAAAGCATATGAGAGGAACTATTCCCTACCTACAGGTTCCAGAATCACCGTCACTGCAACCCTCCCTAGAACAGTCTCCTACAGAAGCCCCTACTCCTCTACAACCCATTCGCATACGGTTATCATGACCTGTCGTTACAGAAGGCACTACCAGTGCAGTTACCTCACATGCAACATCAGTTCAGGAACCTACCACCACTACAGTAGAAGTTCCCACCACTATTGGTGCGGAAGCATTTTCTTTTCCGATACCCAACTTGGAAGCAGAACCCATAGATACAACGTTTGACTTTGAAATGCCAGATGCTTTCTCAAACGAATTTCAGTTTTCTGAAGGTCAGATCTTTTCTCAAGAATATGAACGTCCAAGCTACCCTACCACTCCCCCAGATCAACAAGGACAAGTAGTATCCAGCTCAGACGGAGAAAGAACAGAAACCGATGAAGAGGACGGAGATGATGAAGCCATCCAGGGCACTCATGACTCCCAAGAACAGGTGCAGACAGATGAACAATGACAGCACACGGACACCCAGGGTGATACGAGCACACATGAAGATGAAACCTTTGAAGCAGCAGCTTATACGTTGGCCATTAAAAAGTTGTACCGTACTATGGAAAAAGTCTGGGCATGCAAGAAGTTAACTGAGGAACTTGTCTCAGGCAGTTTCGAAGAAGTATACATCAGAGGCTTCAGAGAACTTGTCAAATCAGTGGGATCCACCGAAGCCTTAAGATATTTGCAGAGGAAGCCATTGCCGCAATATGACCCCCGACGAGTATGACTACTATCAAAACCAGGTGAATACATTTGCGTACCCACAGGTGCATAATCTTTAGAACAGGCCAGGGAAGCGCGTCTCATCCCTGAAGGCTCATTGGCAGAAGACACCATTGTAATCGACTCCCCACCCCACTCTACTACTGTACATATCACCTCTATGACCGAAGTACCCACCACCCCAACTGCTCCTATTTCACCTCCCATCCATCCAGTCTCTCCCATACACCCTCCTTCTCCTAGAACAACATCCTCCTTCTCCGGCAGAGTAGCAGAAGCCTTCCTTACTTCCATTCATCCCACAATTCCCGCACCCACCCAACCTAGTTTTCCTCCTCGGACATCCACCTTTCTAACCAGTCCATTTCTCCATCCATCTTTCCCATCCTTCCCCACACCTCCACGACCCTTATTTCCCTTTCCACCTCCATTGACCTTTTCCCCCGTCTCACCCCCTCGACCCACCGTAATTCCTCTTTCCCCTTTCCACCAAGGAGTACAAGAGACCCCCTCTGTAAATTACTCTTTAACTTTTGTAAATCCGACATTTACACCCACAAAAGCACCCACGATCACTCCACTGTTCACGGTCACCGCACTTGACACTACATCCAATGACATGGATATCTCACCACCCACCGCACCACCACTCACTTCATTCATGGCACAACCATACATAGGCACATCACAATTTTCCACAATCACCACAGCATCCACTTTCCCACCCCCATTTCCCATTCCCTTTGCATCTACACCTATTGCATCTTCGCTTAGCACATCGTTAATATTATCACCCACTGTAGATACTGCATTCCGACAGATGTTCACATGCATGACTCAAGTAAGAGATGAGTTCACATCTCTTGGCAATAATTACCGGACGCTGCAGCAGACAACGAATGATCTACAGTCGCAGCTTAATTCATTGTCGATCGAGAATGCCTCACTGAACACCCACTACCAAAAACTCCGAGAGGCTTATCATAAACTGGAACTAAAAAGTGAAGAAAAGACCAAAGATGCCATCACCGATATCGATAATTTGTTAAGGGCCCAGACTATTCGGAATGCAACGCTCACTAGGAACATGGGCTTACTCAGACGACACTTGACAGCAGTGAAAGAAGAGAACCAGCGTTTACAAGAACAGAACAGAGAAAATTTAGAAGCTGCCCTTGATCAACCCGACCAAGCATTAAGCCCTAGTCGCTTCAAGGTCGTGCCCTCAAAATCAATGAAAAATGTTGTTAGATGATCATGTCAGATTGCTAGATGAGTACGACAGCATGAACGAGGAATATCAGAAGCTGAAAGAAGATCATAAACTACTCCAACTAAGAGCACCAATACCAGAAGGACTACCAGCTCCTGCGGACCCATCTCCTGACATCCTAGAGGAACTTAACGCATTACGGGCCCAGGTTTCAACACTTCAATCACAGATAGCAGTCTATGAAGCTCCCCCCAAGCCAGACTCCCCACCGGAACTACCAGCAGAGGAAGAAACAGTCACTATTCCGGTGGAGGAAACTTTTGAAGAAGCTTATGAACCTCAACCCATCCTAGGCGGACGAGTCACGACCAAAGGCCAGACTACTTTCGAACTTCCAACTCCCACATGGATGAAGACGATTGAAGAACTTGGAACCACCCACTCAGCACGGGTAGAGGCGCAGTTACATGCCATGGCAATGATTGAAGAAAGAATTTTACAGTCGCCCTACTTTGCTCACTTGGCCCCTCGCAGATACATCTCTGGGCATGAGCTACAGTATAAACCCTATTTCATGTTAATGGCAGAATATCAGTTAGCCATAGAGAAAGAAACAGGCAAGAAACCCTCTCACGCTACTCAGTTTGAGCCTGACAATTTGCCAACATACGTGCAACGAGGAGAAATCTTTCAACCAGATTGGCGCAAGGATCTATTACAAGAATATCCTGAGATGATGAGTACTTGGGTTAAGGCACCACTACACTTAAAGTACAACCCACGTTGGGGACCAGTGCCACGTCGCCGCTCCTGGAAGGCATTCGCTATTAAAGTACAGAACAACAAGCAATGCCAGGATTGGTTAAACTACCCATACTTCAGGCCACCCACCGAACCACCTACAATCGGATACATGATGGCAACGATTCGTCACTGGCTCCCTCGCTTAAAACATATGGACGATATAGCAGCGCATATGACTGTCAAAATCTTTGACATGATGCAAATGGTTTTCAAAGTCTTCCGTCGTGTTAAGGCTCCTCATGTAAACACCCCGGGCTTCCAGCATGGCAATCTAGATCTTGCATATGATATGAGTACAACGCCATCCCTACGGGTGTGTTATGTCTGGCATTGCAGAATTAAATACTTATCGGTGTGCTATAAGCAGACTTTCGAAGAAATGTTCACAACCGATTTCTGGGAATACCATTTGGAAGTGTTCATCAGCAGGCCTACGCATTTACTTCAATTATTTGCCTGTGAACAGATGGTATATTCCACGCACTATCGACTCCCACCATCAGATGAACCACAGCCAATTGATTGGGAGAAACTCGAGGTAGATCTGGCTTGATGCATTCGAATATCAGAGCACACCCTCGCTCAAGACCTCCTACAGAACTACATCCGACAGACCGCACAACAAGGTTATGTCTAGGACGACAGAAGCGAGAGGGAGGGGGGTGTTGGCAGCAGCCAGAGGCATAGAAGATGTGAAAGCATGTAAAGATAGAGCAGGGAGTCAGTCGAATCATTTTTCAAAGAATTATATTTTATAAATACTCTTCAAAACCTCCAACAGTGATTTTCATCACTTTTGTAACATATGTGATATAGAAAAACCCTTTTTGTAATCTATAGCTCCATTTTGTGCAAGCCGATGAGTCCTCGAGCTTGAGGAGCTTAGGTAGAATGAGAGTACCAATTTTGGTTATTTTTAGACACCGTTTACCCTTTCAAATAGCATCTAGGACCTATTTTTTAACTATGTCGATCACTAGATGTGAAACCGGTCAAAACTAGTCTAGAATCTATAAAAAGAGCTAAAGAGCTCATTTTTGGGGTTAGCTTGTGTGAATAGAGAAGAGCCTAGAGCTATTTTGAGCTTGTAAGAGTGTTCTTGAGTAATAGAGTTGATTTCTCACCTTCCATTGTGTCTTGCTTGTCTCTTCGTTGTGTGTGTGTATGTGTGTGTGCACCTCTATGCTTCTCACCTTCACTCTCACTTCATCTCACGTTCACGATCTTCATATCACTCCTATCTCTTCCGCGGATTGACATTAAGGAGGTGGATCTTCTTAACGTGGTTCTCACCATTGTGCTAGAGCAACACAAGGTCAAGGAGGTTGACGATCAGTTAGCATCCATTGGAGAGTTGATTGAAGAAGAGGCTATCATGAGACAATTCTCAATGGGATTCAAAGTGATAAGCAATGGAAATCGTTCACCATGGCTTATGATCTCATCATGGATGTGCATACTCTAGACTTCAACATCTTTCTTGGACAACTCTTCAATCAAGCAGCCAACAATAGCATAAAGGTAACTCCTATCATGGTAATTCAACTAGTTCTCTATATGTAGATAAGAAGGATAAGAAGCTAAAAGGCAAGAAAAAGGAAGAAGATGAAGAGGAGACTTCCGAAGCAAGAGCAAGTGGAAAGGGAAGAAGAAAGGATCAAAGCATGAAAAGCCAAAGGTCAAAATGTTCAACCTTGTGCCATCTGCGATAAGACCAACCACACCACTTAGAATTGTTGGTTCCATGGGAAGATCGATAAATGAAGTGGAAGAGGTGGATATGGCAGCAATAGAGGTAGAGGTGGACACAACTTCAACAATAACAATAGAGGCCATAATAGAAGGGAGTTCAACAATTATCCAGAACATCAACTACATGAAGACTCATTGCTTCTAATGAATCTAAGCCACAAAGAAGGTAACGAAGATGATCGTTTGGTCTACATAGATTCACGATGTTCAAATCATGTTGTAGGCAACATTGCTCTTCTATCTGATTTGGAAAGTCCAAAGCTTAGACATGAATTTCAAATAGGGGATGACACAAAGCACGATGTGGAGAAGATTGGTAATGTCAAAGCTTCAATTGCAGGACAAACATTCTAAATAAGGTTCTATATGTACCCACTATCACTAAAAACCTAATAAGTGTAGGCCAAATAGTTAAAGAACGCTTGCAAGTTAGGTTCACCCAACATGGAGCTTTTGTGGAATATCCATGTCAAGGCTTCAAGAAGATAGCTAGAGGTGAGAAGCATGGTAGGTTCTTTACTTTTGAAGTAGGAGAAACCAGGAACATATCTCTATTCACTTTTGGGTCTCAAACCCTAAGTGAGCTTGAAGTGTGGCATAAGAGAACTGCTCATGTGAATGAAAGAACCTTGAAGGATATATATACAGGGGTCAAAGTGTTCTTCGATTGCGAAACATATCAAAGCAACACATGATCGATAGGTGTGATGCATGTCAGATTGGCAAGGCATAAAGACAACCATTCCACCACAAAGGTTACATCCACAACAACTTATTGGACTTAGTACATACAGATGTATGGGGACCAAGTCAAGAACCTTCATTGGCAGGATCAAGATATTATGTCTCATTTATTGATGACCATAGTAGATGGACTATTCTGTACTTTATCAAGAGTAAGAATGAAGTGTTTGATTGCTTCAAAAAGTATCTAGCACATGTGGAGAATCATACAGGTAGATCACTCAAGAAGCTCAGATCTGATGGAGGGGGAGAATACTCCTCCAAAGAGTTTGATGATTTCTTGCAGGATAAAGGTATCAAAAGGGAAGTGCCTACCAAATACTCTCCTCAACTACATGGAATTCTAGAGAGAAGAAATAAGACATTGGTTGGATCAGCGAGAACAATGCGTGAAGAGAAGAGGTTGCCACATTATCTATGGGCAAAGGCTATTTCAACTTTTGTGTACCTTGTCAACAGACTACCATCCAAATCACTTCAAGGTATGACTCCTTATGAAGCATGGCATGGAATAAAACCTAGTCTTGGACATTGCAACATGTTTGTTTGTTTAGCTTATGTTCATGTACCATCACAAATAAGAGGTAAGCTAGATGAAGGAGCAACAAAGGCAGTGTTTATTGGGTATGACTCAATTCAAATGGGTTACAAGTTCTACAATCCCTCAACCAAGCAATTTACTACAAGTAGAGATGTTTTGTTTGAAGAACGCAAGTCTTGGTATGATGAAGACAAACAAAAGGTAACTCTACCATATTATCTTGATTCTAATTCTCATTAATTAGGAAACAAGCATGATACACAGGTCCAAGATCCAAGAAGTGATACACATGATGACTAAGTGTTAGAATGTAATTTTTGAAGTCAAAAGGATTTTGTAAAATGGATAATTTTTGTACATATGATTATCAGAATGATGTAAAAATGAGGAAGATTCTTCCTCATGGTCCATTAGATGTTATATATTTTTTAGAGATTTTTTGGAGCTCTCAAACTTAGTTATTTTTAGATTAAAAGTTGAAAGGACCATATTTCAAGTGTGAACATGGACACTTGAAAAGTATAAAAGTCAAAATATTGTATTTTGAAGGGGTTGCTGATCATTTGTACTTGCTAAATACTAATTTGAGAGATCTTAGCAAAAATTTGTGTTTTGTCCCTTTTCTCTAATTTTCATGGCTGAATGTGAACGTTATCCTTGTGTTTTTCATGGATTTTGTTGGTGAGAGCTATGTATTACTGAGTGAATCTTGTGAGGAGAGGAGTCTTTTACAATATTGAGTGGTTATTTGCAAGAAACTACTACTAATTATGAAGAATACCACTTATGTCAAAATCATGATTATCTCGTGATGATGATACAGGTACTGAAATTGAATGCTAAGTTCATATTTGGAGTCTACATGAAAAATGGCATGCTTTAGATAGAGAAATCATTGAAAATACTTATTCCTACCTCAAGATACCTCAAACCCTTGTTTTCAACTCCTAATTCAAGAAAATCTTAGATAGTATGGTCTTTTCTTGCAATTTCTTACATCCCATTAGTACTAGAAGGGATTGTGGTCTTAGTATATTTCCCGGATTGACATATTAAAGATGTTGTTTATGCTAATCCTTTCTACTATGATGATTGGAGAGGACAACTCCAAAGTATAACAAACATCTTTTGGCATCGTTGTTGCGGAAGTAAGCAAAGCTTCCATTGGAGCTTTGGATCTTGTTGGATCTTCCAATACTGATGATAACAAACACTTTTGGGAATGGTAGAATTCTTTTTCTTCCATGTGTTCATTGAAAAGAAGGTAAATGTGCTTGTCTTTTGAGAGAAGATTGCTTCATTTGCCTTTAGGAAGGTGAATGTGCTTGTATTTGTGCAAATTGATTGCTTCATTTGCTTATTCCAAGTAAATGTGCTTGTCTTTTGGGAAAAGATTGCTTCATTTGCTAAAAGGAAAGTGAATGTGCTTGTCTTTGTACAAATTGATTGCTTCATTTGCCAAAAACACTAATGGTTGAGGAGTGGCTTTTTGTTCATTGATCAAGGTACAAATTTAGCATCCATTTTCAATTTTCAAGATCATTGAATCATAAAAAAAAACCCTGGATAAATTGTTTTCTCTTTATTTAGGGCAAAAATAGCAAACAAATGGAGAAAAATCTTATATATATATATATATATATATATATATATATATATATATATATATATATATATATATATATATATATATATAATAAAAAAAAAATTCTTTTTATAGTGTAATTGATGGAAGGTGAGAGGTATTGATTGTGAGAAATTGTTTTGATAAGAAAAGTTCAAGGAAAATTCATAAGAATCTGAAAAATTACATAAAAAGCAACAAAGTTTGTTCTTCAATTTTTCTTTAATAAAATCAAAATTTTTATTAATCCTTTGATGTTTGTAGGTACAAAGTGAAGAGGGAAGAGGTGATTGGAGGCAAGGTGAAAAAAAAAAACGATTTTTTGAAAGAACTCAAAATCACAATTTGAGCAAAGAATTGTAATTTTTTGGATTTGGTAACCTCTTTTCAATTTTAAAAATTTAAATGCATAGATATATCAATCAAGGGATGATAGTGAATTCAAGTGGAAAGGCTAAGGATTGGATTTGAAATTTATTTTTTTAGATTTTGATCTTATACACTAAATTGCGATTTTCTATTGAGGAAAGAATATAGGCACAGTGTTGAATTGCTTAGGACGTAAGGATTATACTCATTAGAGTAATTAGTAAGAGCTACAAAATCACGCTCTTCTGCATTCTACAAGAATTTTGGATTATGGAAACCCGTTGCCAAGGTAAGAATCACTACAATATTCTTTGCATCTGAACATTAAAAAAAAAAAAATCAAAATCAATAAGAAAATCTAAAAATCATGACATTTATCATAATCGCAATTTTCTAGAAATTTGATTTTTGAGTAGGTTTCTTGATAGACTTTAGGAAAATGTTTTATTGCATGTCATTTTTTTAATTAGGTTCTCTTGTTGTGATTGAATAATCAAGAAAAAAATCAAATAAAAATTTTAGTTAAACTTGCACAGAATCGCAATTTTGTGCAAGTAAAAAACACGATTTTTAGCAAATACCATTTTTTGAGAAAATTGTGTTTTTCCATAATTGTGAGCAATCATGATTGTGACTGAAAATCACAATTTTGAGCTATCAAAATTTCATGATTTTGAGCTCAAGATCGTTAACACTCAAAATCGTGAAAAAATCACGATTGTGAGGAAAAACGCGATTTTGTGTGAGAATTGCGATTTTCAGTAAAAAATCATAAAATTCCACAAAATCATGAAAAAATCACGATTGTGAGGAAAAATGCAATTTTGTGTGAAAATCGTGATTTTCAACAGAAAATCATGAAAAAAAACGATTTCGATAAAAACACGATTTTGAGTTTAGGATTTCATAATTTTGACTCAAAATCGTATAATTTCATTAAAACTCGATTTTAAGTGATAATCATGATTTTCATTATCGTGGTTCCACAAAATTGTGTTTTGTTGAATTTAGAAAAAAAAACATGATTGTGTCTCACAATCGTGATTTTCATAAAAAATCATGATTTTTGAGAATTGTGTTTTTCTCTTGTTGAAAAACATGATTATCATTCACAATCGTGATTTTTGGGATAAATAAAAATTTCAAAATCATGATTTTTAGTGCAAGATAAAAACACAATTTTATATGAAAGTCACAATTTTGTGATTGAAAATCGTGGTTTCTTATAATTGTGCTTTTTGGTGTGGAGAAACATGATTTTGAGCAAACAATACTTAAAATTTTTGGAGAAAAATGTGGCTGGTGAGAAACCCAAGCAGAGGTCTAATCAATTAATTCCCTTCCAAAATTTAGGAAAATATTCTCATAAAAACATCACAAAAAACATCAGAATCGTGTTTTTCTTACAAAATGCAATTTTGTTTAGAATTTTCTGAAAAAAAGGTTCAATTTTTCTTTTGACATTGTTGAACAAAACTCAATCGAACCATAGTTAAAAGACATAACATTACCAACTCTTCTACTCAAACTTGGCAAGGAATACTCAAAAAACACTCAAAATCTTTTTTTTAGGAAATCATGATTTTAAGTACACAATAAAATCAAGAAAACTACAATTAAGACAAATCATAAAAAGAGGGAGAGACCTCTGGGCTAAACGTGGGAGGAGTTAACTTCTCAAGATCAAATTTCCAATTCATTGACAAATTAGGGTTTTCCAAACATACAATTTAGGTTTTCAAAATACATAAGTGAATGATATTGAGATCTAGAACTACCATTATACATTCCAAAACCCATAGTGAGGCTATGAAACATCAATACCAAGCTAATCATCAGAAGGAGCTTACAAATCAGTCACCAAGTATGGAAATTTTGAATTTACAAGAGGAACACATAGACACAAGAGAATATAGGAATATCCTCAAATACATGTACACAAATAGGTTTGGTACCTATGTGTAATAGGATGGAATGCATAAGAATCTCATCAGATTGAGAAACTTTGAAATTCCTCTGAATTTAATGCTAGTGGCACAATTCAGAGATGGCAGATATGAGGATAGATAAGGATGTGTTTATGTGTTCACTCATGATCCATAGAATTCCAATGATCTTGGTCAATGTGTCGACAAAAGACCTTGGGATTAGGATTTGGGACAATATGACATGCCTAGACCAAGTAGAAATCACACTCCAATAGAGCCACAAAAAGAGAGGAGATCATATAATTCTTCAAATCCCTTTGAAAGAGAAGGAGAAGACATGCTTGACTTCCACGTAAGAAGGAGACCAAATTGCCAGGCTCAACGGAGAATGTTGAGGCCATACCAAGTAGAAAAGTGTATGAAGAACCAGTATGAAGGGTATTCATATCCTCATGTACATGTTGCTGAGTTTGGACAATGAATTAGGGCTGAATAAGTTGAGGATTATAAAGTACACTTTGAAGCATTTGGGCTAACTCTAACTGGACTTTGTCTTGGTTCATACCTTTGAGGAAGGAAATGTATCAAGACATAGAATCCTTCTTGGAAGCCTTCATAGGGAAATTTTCAAAAACTGGGATAAAACATAGTACAACTACTTTGATCCATAGTTTTAAACAACAGAAAGAGGAAGATGTGAGGGAATTTGCTAGGAGATTCAAGCAGTATATAGATAGATGTCCAAAGGATGAGGTTCCCTGGATGGAAAGACAAGTGTCTCTATTCATAGAAGGTCTCAGAAGTGCTCAGCTTAGAACTTTGGTTTATTATAGAAGGTGTTATGATTTAGGATCCTATGTCAAAGAAGCTATAGACTTGGAAGATAATAGAGGGTAGGACCTAATGACATTTGACCAATCAAGATCTCATGAGCTCATGAAGATAGGATACCACCTACAAAGGAATTAGCCAAAGCTATAGCAAAAGCCAAAGAGGCTTCTACTAAGGCAAACCTGGTAAATACCAAATTAACACCAATAAAGAAATGTTATAACTGTGGGGAAATCCATTTGACACATCCATGTCATTATCAGATACCTCAACACCTGCAGGATAGGAAAACACTGAAATATTGTACCTTGGAAAGAAAATGGACTAACCATACTAGGGAAGAGTGTTTTTACAACAAACAACCTATCAGAGAAAAAGACTATTCAATCCAATACAACTAGCAAAGAGAATTAGGATTTGTGGAACAACCAAGGCTGGTATTAGGGCAACAACCTCCAATACCCACAAATGTAGTTCTCGTCAAATACACTAGAGCGGAGGAAATTGAAAATCTAATAACTAGACAAAACTACATTGATGATTCTCATTCTCTAGAAGGATATCAAGATCTAGTTTCATGGGAAAACAATGATCATAGAGAGCCTGATTTACAAGCCCTAAATTTGGGAAATGGAAGGTTTGAGTTAGATGCAGCCACATTCATGTATATCACAAACAATTATATTGTGAACAAGAAGGAAACATTGAGGGTGGGAGAAGTGAGAAAAACTCTCAAAAACAAAAGTATAATCAAGAAACCAATGAGCCATTACAAGAAGAAGGAGCCAATACAACACAACTCCTCACTGTACGATTCAAACTAACAAAACAATGTAAAATTCAATATCAAACAACACTGAGTGAATTGGTGAAACAAAACCCTCATCTACAACATCTTATCATAGAATCTACAAATAACTTACACTAGAACCTCGGAATAGAATAGGAAACTGAGGAAATTATGCATGTACCCATTGATAAGATAGGAGGTTACTATGAATGGGAGAAAGGGAACACCATACTCAAAGTGAAATTTGGTGATAAATAGACAAATGCAATTCTAGATAGTGGATCAAGAGTTTTTCAACCAACTAAATGAAATTACAATTGGCAGATGGTCACATTGAGGCACCCTTAGGGATCTGAAAGAAAGTAATAATAGAAATCTTTGGAATAAAAATAGAACATACATTTGCTATAGTAGAATTTCCACAATTAACATCCTATGAAATTATCCTAGGTAGGCCTTTCATGAGACAAATGCAAATAGTACAGGATTGGGGAAAAGATTGCTTGTATCTCCATAATCAAGGGAAAATCACCAAAGTAAACCTAAAAAATGGACAGTTATGTGATATATCCCCTCAAGAGTGGTTCACGATACATCAAAGTCAGGACTCAAGTGAGGAATCATAAGGAGAAAGTAAAAGTGATATTGAACCACCATTATGGAAGTGTAATGCAATAAGCAAGAAAATCTATAGAAGAATTATATTCAAAAAAGAGGATTGTAAGGAGGAGAGAGGAATTGAAGATGAAAGATACATACCCCTGAAGTTTGATGATGAAGAGTTTGAACCATATGGGTGGAGTCAAATTTTGTCTACATTAGATGTAGCTAATTATGAATATGTGGGAATAAACTTTTAGAATGAGGAGGGGTATGATAATTTTCATATAGGAGTCAAGATGATTAATGTAGCACAACAAAAATAATTTCCAAGACGACCAAACACTTCTGATCAACAACAAAAATACTTACTTGGAAGTAGTTCAGGCAGATGATGTAATTAGAGATAAAATCTCAAGAAAATATAAGAAGTGTGTACATAAAGAGAGGAGTGAGAATCAAGACTCTAAAACAAGGACAAGAGGAATCTAGAGTGGAAGAGAAAACATTTGATGTACCCTCCAACTTCAAGCAATATGAGGTGTAAGAGAGACTAATTTTCAAAATAAAGCCAAGGAGAGAGAAGAAGAAAGTTGAGTCCTATGACAATGAGGAACAGACTAAAAAGGTAGTAATCACCCAGGAAGAGGGAGAAGATAGACACATTGTCATAGCAAATGATATGGAAGAACATGAGGAGGAAGCTTTGATAAAATTAGCTAAGGAATATAGGGATGTGTTTGCTTATAGTTATAAAGATTTGAAGGGCATAGATCCTAAGATTTGTGAACATAAGATACCCATTGCTCCATATGCAAAGCCTAGTAATCAAAGATGCTACACCTTCAATGATAAATACTCTGTAAAAATAAAAGAGGAAAATGAAAAGTTTTTGGCTGCCAATTTCATTTATAAAATTGAGTATACTGAGTGGATTTCTCCTATAGTTGTGGTTCCAAAGAAAAATGGTAAACTTAGGGTTTGTATTAACTTGAAGAAAGTTAATGCTGCAACTGTAAGGAATAGCTATCCATTGCCAATAACAGATCACTTATTGGAAAGAGTAGTTGGCAAAGAGGTCTATAGTTTCTTAGATGGATATTCAAGATATAACCAAGTCCTTATTGCAATAGAAGACCAACACAAGACAGTTTTTGCAACAGAATGGGGCATTTATGCATTTATGGTTATGCCATTTGTTTTAAACAATGCACCAACCACATTCCAAAGACTAATGTGTCATGTGTTCAAAGATGTTTTGAGAAGCATGATGGAAATATATGTAGATGATCTTTGTACTTTCTCAATTAAAAGAGAAAATCATCTACAAGACTTGGAGAATATATTCAAAAAATGTAGAACCTATAGAGTGTGCCTTAACCCTGAGAAATGTGTGTTCTTTGTCAGACAAGGCAAAATGTTAGGACACATAGTCTCTAAGAATGGGATCTCTATTGATGAAGGAAAAATCAAAGAAATAATGGATCTTCCCAAGCCAACCAATGTAAAAGAACTTCAAACTTTATGGGTCACTATGGTTATTACAGGAAATTTGCACACAGGTTTGCAAATATTGATAAACCTTTATATGCTCTAATAACCAAATTTGAATGGACCCAAGAATGTGATGAAGCCTTTGAAACTTTAAAAACTTGTTTGGTGATAGCACCTATTCTGAAAACACCACAATGGGATCAAATCTTTCATGTCCATGTGGATGCTTCCAATTTTGCTCTAGGATGTGTCCTGGCACAACAACCTATTGAAGGAAGTAAATTAGATTTTCCTATTACTTAGGCTAAAAGGCAATTAAATTAAGTAGAAAGGAACTATACCACTACTGAAAGAGAAGGATTAGGAATGGTGTTTGCAGTAAAAAAAATATAGACATTATCTGTTAGCTAACAAGTTTAAGTTTTTTGAGGATCACCAAGCATTGTTATACTTGGTAAAAAAAACCCTGTCATACTGGAAGGATTGTGAGATGATTCTTACTCTTAATGGATTTTGAATTTGAAGTTGTGGTCAGACAGGGGAAAACACATTTGAGAGCAGACCATTTATCTAGGATTTAAACAAAAGAAGAAACTCTTCCAATTAAATGATGACTTGCCAGATGCTTATCTATTCAAAATAGAAAGTGTCCCTGATTGGGAAATGTCTTTGGTGCCACTTCTTACAATTGGACCATGTAAAAATATTGGTAGTAAAACACATGTGCTATTATAGAGTAGAAACTTTGTGTTGTTGGCTAGACATTAATACCATGTAAATCATATTGTTCTGTTGGAATATTGTACCCCAAGGGAAGAGCAAAGAAATTATTTATAGAAAGCACATCTTGTGTTCATGCTTCCAAGATTATAACTCTAAATAGTTTATCTAGAATGGGAATACACTAGCCAACCAAAGAACAGGATGTAGAGAGATACATTACACAATGCCAGAAGTGCCAAAGCAAAAACATTACTAATTTGGCCACTCTGTATTGGTTCCAAAAAAATCCTAAGCGAAGTGAACATATAATTGAGGAACTTAAACAACCACAAGAGCAAAAGTATCATGTGCAAAATGCAAATTCTAGAAATATGAAGGAGGTGAGCCAAGAATATCAATTAATAGTGGAACAATTGTATAGGAAAGGAATAGATGGATACCTAAGAATATGTGTTCCTAAAGAGAAGTATTTGGAAATCTTGGAGATGGCACATTCAAGATTAGCAAGAAGTCACTTTTTAGGTGAGAGAACTACTAAACTGATACTTTACTCAGGTTTTTGGTGGCCAATTCTCTTTCTAGATGCAAAAACATTTGTCAAAAGATGTGATATATGTCAAAAAGCAAGGCAACCTCAAAGGAAGGATGATATGCCTTTGATACTTTGATCTCTGCAAGAGCCTTTAGCAAATTGGGATTATATTTTATTGGACCAATACACCCACCACCCACTGACTATCTCACAAAATGGGCTAAAGTTAAGGCTACAAGAAAAAATGATGCTTAAACAACTGCTAAATCTCTTTATCATAATATAATCACCAGATTTGGGTTACCTATTGAGTTGGTGAGTGATAGGGTCTCTCATTTCCTCAATCAGGTTATTGAGAATTTGACTTATTATTTTAAGATTGTTCATAGAAAATCAGCACCCTATCATCCTCAAGCCAATGGTTTAGCAGAAAGCACCAATAAAGTATTGTGCAATGTGCTATCAAAACTAGTGAATTCAACAAGAACGGATTGAGATCTTCAACTTCATCATGTCATATGGGCTTATAGAGTGGCATATAATACTGCAATAGGAACAACTCCATTTAATTTGGTGTATGGTCAGAATGCAGTGTTACCATTAGAATTTCTAATACCTACACTAAGAGTAGGGAATCAATTAGAATGGACAAGACATGAATTATCCAATAGAGTTCTTGAGTTGGAAAAGTTAGAAGCTTCAACGTTGAAAGTAGTTATGAGTATATATGCATATAAAAAAAGGCAAAAAGCATATCATGATGCTCATATCAGAGATAAGGACTTGCAGGAGGGAGATTTAGTATTAGCATATACACTTAAAGAACATAATAGAAAACTGCAAAAAGGAGGACATGGTCCTTATATTATCCATCATATTGGTCATGGTGGAGTAGCGTAGTTGACTAATTTAGATGGAGAAATCATGCCAAACTTCATAAGTGGCTGCATAATACAAAGGTATAACCAACCTTTGTCCATTGAAGACTGGAGGAGACTACAGCAAGCTCAACACAGAAAATAGGAGGAGAATAAGATGAGGTGGGAAGCTCAACTAGAAGCTAAGGAAAGAATGAGGAAATACAAGAATATAAGAGAAGTGTTGAAATGTGAAAAACAAACAGGAAAAACAAGGGGACATTTGCCAATTATACATTTGACTTTTAAAGGAGAAAAAATTAGGGTTTTATTAGATTCAGGATCTCAGGCAAATGTAATAAGTAATGAATTATTGAGAAAACTCCATGAAAAAAGAAAACAAAGTAAAACCCTAATAAGAACATTAGATGGGCAACTAGTTCAAAATCTCTCTACACAAAGTATCATATTGCAAATTGATCAAGAACAAGTGGAAGTAGAGTGTGAGGAATGGCCATATGAAATAATGTCCAAACAAATGATTTTAGGGCAATTTTGGATGAGAGATAACAAAGTATCAATTGATTTTGAAAGGATGGTACTCCATTTGAATTTGGCCAATAAAAGAATAAAAATCTTGTTTGTTAGTCATGATGTGCAGGAATTCAATGAAGAAACTTGTAGAATGGAAATGGAGAAATTTACTTTCTCTATACAAGAAGAATTTTCATCAAGAAAGGATATACTCAACAGAGCACGTAGCAATTATCAGATGAGGAAACAAAGTCAACAGAATACAATGGAAATAAGAAAAATTCAACAAAAGAATCTATGTATTTTTCATCAAAAACAGAGTCAGAAGGAGAGAATGATTTGACAATTCAAAGAACAATTGGTATGGAGACCAAGGCCTCTTCACACCAATCAAAATCTAAAAGGGAAGTGGATATGGAGACCTAAAGAAAAACATACTCATTCTATTCAAAAGCAACATGCAAATTGGAAATCTGGGAATTCCAGCAACAGTATGGAAGCAAAGTTGAAAATATGTTGGGTTAGAAAAATGAAGCAGGTAACAAAAACACAGAAGGAAACTATAATTTCCAAGAGGCACAAAAGCATTGGAAGCACACAAGAACAGGACTAGAAAAACCTCAACATCAACTAACTACTTAAGTGGAATGCTTAAGACCCCATATTTGCACCATCAAGAGGAATGCATTTCCAAAGTATGCATGTATAGGGATGCATTACAAAGCCGTGCATTCACTAGGCACAAAGGAGATCACCCAAGCACATATCATAACTCTTTTTCATGGAAAAAGAGTAGGGGGAGAAGAGAATTACCCTCATAAAGAATTACCCTTATATGTGGACATATGACCAATGCTAGAAGAAAATACTCAAGCAAAAGGAAAAAATAATAATAATTAAAAAAATAAAAATTTGCAAAAAATGGAAAAAATATTGAAATTTTCAAAAAATATATATTAAAAAAATGGAAAGAAATACATAAAATGCTCAAAAATATGAATATATATATATATATATATATGTGTGTGTGTGTGTGTGTGTGTGTGTGTGTATATATATATATATATATATATATATATATATATATATATATATATATATATATATATATATATATATATATATATATATATATATATATATATATATATATATATATATATATATATATATATATATATATATATATGAAAAAAACTTCATGATAAATTTGATCTTTTCACTCTTTTTGAATTCTTTACCTAATAAGTTCCAATAATTTTCTAAAACACGAAGCAATATCTAAGGTTGGGTAGTGTAGAATGTTAGTTTAATTTATTTCATTTTCTTTAAAAAAAATTGCATATATGAACATAATTTTTTCTTTACTTTATGAAAATTTGTCTGAATTTATTTTTCATTTCTTCCCAAAAGTACCTAGAAGAGAAATCTTGCTTCACTGTAATAATTACTTATTTGAGTCTTGAGAAATCTTGAATTCTAGTTTTTCTTGATTGATTTTTTTCCTTTGAATCAAGAGACTCATTGTGTTGGAGCGGGTGTTTTTTTTATTTTTTCACACTTATAGGATGTTGAATACCAAGGAGCTGCCTATTGCTAAGTTGGAATCGGATTCAGTGTCCTTATCTAGAGGGCAATGGTTCCTTGATTGTGAAACTTTAGAGGAAGTTCATGAGTTGGAGTCAGATGCTGATGGACTATCTGAGAGTGCCAAGATAGCAAAAGAACTTAAAGGATCTTTGGGCATCATCGATTAGCATATATTTACTGTAAAAAATGGGAAGTATAAATATACAATGCTTTGCCACGAATTATATCAATTTCAGAGGGCAACAGCTAAATACAAGAAATGGAAGGTAGTAGGTTTGGACAAGATGCGGATGAACCAATTTTCTTCATAGACTTTGAAAGAGTGGCTCAAATAATGTCAAGTTTACAAGAATTGGGAAGATGCAATGATGCCTATTTCATGTGCAAAGTAAATAATAATGATGGTGAGGAAGTGAAGTTATCCATCAAGCCAGATCATATCAGCAATGCTTTGAAATTATATACTATGGGGACCAAGCTGGATGTCAACTTTGTGAAGAAGATGTTGGAAACAATGTCATATAAGTACATTGTCCATTGGTCAAATTTGCTCAGAATAGCAAAGCATGTGTAAAGTTTTGAATTTGTCCCTCTATAACTAAAAGCGCCCAGCGCGTTGGATAGCGCAATGTCCTCTCATCTCTATGATGCGAGTTCGATACTCGTCAGGTGCACATCGCGTAGTGGAAGATGTTTTTAAATCATGAAACAAAATGTGGTAGCGCATATGCTTTTCAAATCAGTGGCAGTCAACGATGGATTTTTCCATAGCGATTGTACGGCTTTATTAATGTGTTTTTGGAGGAGCTTTTGGAGGGTAATCAAAGCTATATAAGAAGAGCTTGTCTCATTGTTCAATTCATCCTACACCTAGTTCAACACCAGCTTTGGAGCTTTGGTACCTCAATAGAGGTGGTGCTTATAGCACATGGGGCAGCCATGTTGCTATCTTGGAGCATGTTGAGGAGCATCTATGGAGTTCTTCTTGGAGGAGAAGAGTGTGCTCACACTCTTGTTTATGGAGAGGATTTACCCTACAGCAGTAGTGTTGTGGATCGGCCATTCACATGATGTATTTGAAGATTGTCTTCTACATGAAGATTTTGAGTTGCTTCAAAGACATTGGATGGTGGTTAACATAAGATTTACATCTTATGTTAAGAATTCAGGTACATGTTCTCTTTATGCACATAGGTACTACTTGGAGTTTATGGAGGCAGTGGCATCCATATCAAGAGGAGTCCTATTCAGCATAGGTACAAGAGAATCAGTACATATATGCTTTATGCATATTTAGATGAGGTGTTCGAGAAGGTATGTTCATATGAGTTTGAGGATTTCTGATAGCAAACTTGTTAGTATTCTTTGCTAATTTTGTAAGTATGTGATCTTTTCACACACATATCTGATTTAGGGTCTTCCATAGCCTAAGTTCAGATGAGGGTTTGTTGATTATCAATTTTAGACTGATCCTTCCTCTTTCTATCACTCATATTCACTCTTCTACAACCTATTAGGTCATACATCTCATGTATATTTAGATTTCTATCCATACATCTGAATACGTTTGTTACATTTGTACACTCACTCTTCCATCTATTTCTGTTCACATAGAGTGGTTGAGATTTTGAGTCCCACATTCTAATTTGACATTTGTATATATGATAGTGTGAGTAAGTAGTGGCTTACGTAACACTTTACACATGCTGTCTAATCTTTCTCTATCTTTGTCTCATCATTTGTATGATTAAAGTGTGGTATGTTCATGTTTTGTAAATATTGGAAGATTGCTGAAATTTATGTTGTAGATCATGGACCTATGGAACTTGGACCTGTGATATTAGTTATGGTCCTACTAAATTTCCAACATTTGGTATCAGAGCTTTAGGGCTTTGGCATTAGATCAATCAGGCTCTCAGATTCCCAGGTTCCCAAACTTCTAGGTTTACAACATATGATTTAAAAGCATCTTCTAACATTTGAGTTTGTAATAAAATAATTCTATGATCTAAGGGTCCAACCGGTTCAGACAAATCTAAAATCGGACACCGTTTGGTCACTCATGTGTATGGCCAAAGATCTCGAGAATAGACTCAAGTATAAGTTCATGTGCCCTTATATTCAAGTGATCCACTTAGCTTAGTGGTTAAGTCTCATGGTTGTGAAGGAGGAGGTCTTGGGTTCAATCCCCATGGGGAGCATGGGGAGAGAGTTTTGGCCAAGGAGCTTTGGAGCCTTCTAACTCAAGTTAACTCAAGTTAACTCAAGCTAACATGAGTTAACTTGAGTCCAGTGGACTTAACTCGAGAGGTGAGTACACCAACCACTAGTGGACTCTAGTGGAAGGTACTAAAGCAGTGGTTGAGATCACTCCAGCCACTAATAGACTCTAGTGGAAGATACAAAAGGAGTGGAGGAGAGTGAACATGCACTTGTGGACTCTGGTTACATTTGTGGTCCTCGTTGATTCGAGGAAGATACAAAAGGAGCGGAGGAGAGTGAACATGCACTTGTGGACTCTAGTTACATTTGTGGTCCTCGTTGATTCGAGCAGCTATATATATAGGCATGAGGTTGGGAGGAGATTCATCTCTCTAGCACGTGGTGGTCGTAACTTCTTAGTTCCTTACATTGGTATCAGAGCCTAAGCTTTCATGGAGACCTTGTGAGAGACTATCACCTTCTTTTCAAGCTCTTATAGAAATCTCCATATGATTTTCATCATCTTTTTTACACGGAGCATATTGCTGCTTTGTCTTCAAATCCGGACGACAATAGTTCTCTCTATTGTAAGTTCGGCAGTAGAGATCATAAACTTTAATCTCCTCTTGAGCACGATAGTCCGCGGGGTTCGATCGTGAGACCTCATAGAGAGGAGAATATGATTTAACCATGAACGCAAGCACCAGATAGATTTCCTCGCTGCCCAAACAAAAATCCCTACTACAGAGCTCAATCACAAAGCCCCTGTGTTCTTTCCCGTCATATTTCAAATCAAATACATATGAAGATGCATCTGGCTTCATTAGCGGGTATTGAACCGGGGACAGCAGAGTAGAATAATACCCTTTCGCCGCTCCTGTACCTGCGTTCGAATTTCTAATTATTTAAATCAAAGCAAAAGATTTATTTTGGCACAAAGAAATGCTTTCCATTGCTGCAAATCGAACCAGGCCGCTCTGAGGTGGCGAAAATATTTTGTTGTAGACGAAGATGCCCACTGTAGGAAACGTATGACAGTGTATCTATGTTATATGAAATATTTGCTAAGCACGACAATCCGTCCGTGATGCTCATTTTGTTTCTGCATTTAGAAAACAAAAGCAAAATGTTTGTCTTCATGATGCAATATGTATGTATTCGGATAAGGACAACAAAAGCCGTTTTCATAGCAAAAATCGAGAGCCTTGAACCCTTGACCTCGTCGCGAGTAGAACGCTGTCTTGTCCAAGAGTGCAAGCACGTCCAAGAGGAATACTTTCCAGCTTAATTTGGCACAGCAAAAGAACATTGACGAGAGATCAAAAGAAGGACAATATCTCCAGCAGCTTGCAGTTCTATCCAACTTAGCTGGGCGTTGTCGTGCTCTCCAATCTGGACATTTACTTGAGATTTTATATTTGGCGCTAAAACTCACAAACAAAAGGATGGAGGTGGTGACTGCACGGCTCGAGCACGTGATCAAATTGCTTAGAGTGCTCTCCTCTGTCCAATAGAGCGATGGCGTGGACGAGTTCTTCTCGGCAATTTATACTCTACTACAGTCGCTGGAAGCAAAAACACAATAGAAAGATATCAAGCTAACTCCGAGCCTAGTACAAGTGAAGTATCATCTTAAGGCAAAGCATGGGCTAAGACAAGCTAGTCCAAGGAAGGCTTCATTTCTTCAAAGAAGAGAACTATAGGAGGCAATGGTCTTCAAGGAGGAATATGCAATTCTTCCTTATGGACCCAAGGAAGGAGAATGGCTCTTCCAGAGGATCAATGGAAGGATCAATGGGAGATAAGTATTTTCCAAGTTAATGATTGGTTTTAATATTTGTTTTTGCTCTTTGGTTTCATGTAGGATGCATTTTAATCATTGAAGTATGGTAGTAAACTTTATTTTTTATAATATTAATGCAAATTATTGAAACCTACACGAAAGAGCATAAACATATTGAAGCATTCATTAAGCACAAGCATGCATATATGAAAGTGTTTTCATGCATAATTTATATTTTCTTCTTTCTTGCAAAAGGAATAGGATGCACTCAAGCCTGTGCACATGTATATTTATAACTTTTTGTAAGGTAGAAGATAGATTGTTTGTGCATAGATGATTGGATGCACACATGTCATAGCCTAGTATGGATCTCTAGTCGTTGAAGAACAATGTTCTCCCAAGTAGTGAGAAGGAAATTCTTCAAACTCTTTGACTGTAAGTAGTTCCCTAGCAATCCCAAACCACCAAAAGTGGTACTTAAAGTCCAAATGGTTGATATCACCTGGAAGTGTATCAAAGATTTTTAGCTTTAGAATCTGAAAGGCATTAGTATGTGCTTGGACTTGAGTAGCGAAAAGATCTCTAAAAATCCTGCAGGTAAGCCAAAAAGCTTAGAAAAGCTCAAGAGATCTTAGTGATAAAGACTAAGTCTTTATTTTATCGCATGAACAAAAAGACTTGATTAATTTGGGCCATGGTTGTCCAAGAATTACGGTAGGAACTACCCTGAAGTTTGCCCAAGTATTGGCAATCAAAATATTAAGTTATTCCAAGATTCAATAGAGTAGATATTCCAAGTATATAGTCTGCAACCGTGTCTACGGTAATTAAGTTTGTGGAAGGTAAAACATAAAGTTTACCTATCCTTCGAAGGATTTCAGTGCAATCCAAAAGCATGAGCGGATGCTTGGACTTAAGCAGTAGAGAGATTCCTATAAAGTCCCAAGGGTAGCTACTTAGAAGTTTTTGAAAAAAAAGTAATCTAAAGACAAGTAGTAAATCACTCGTCTCACTATGAATTGATCCAAAATGATCAATCTGACTTGAATTGAGAAAATTCAAGTACTTGGAGTTCTAAGTGGTTTTCATTTGAAAACAGGAGCAAAGAAGAATTGATATTCTATCAAGAGGTTTTAAAGTTTCCAAGATAAAGGCATGAGATCATGAAACGAACATGTGAAGGGATCAAAACCTTGAATATAAAGTTAGAGGTAATGCCTGAAACTTCAAATTCTTTTAAAGAGTTGAAGTAAAAAGGTATTCTATCAAGATATGTTTAGACTTTAGGATAAGTATCACCCACACATTAAAAATATAAAATAGGGTGGTATGGGACACCAGATTTTATACTCAGATTGATGTAGGAAAGATGGTATGGGACATTGGACCGTGGAATGATAATTATCTTTTAGTCCTCGAATAAATCTTGAAGTTAGATTTGATCTTCAAGGAAATTAAAACTTCAAAGGAGAAGTTTGAATTCAAGGAGGATAAAAGTATGATCCCCAAATACTTCAAGATCAAGTTTGTAAGTAGATATGAAGTAAGTAGCTTCCAAGATCTTCTTGAAACACTTCAAGCTAAAGTGTTGATGATTCAAAAATATTTGATAAATTTTTGAAAGAGTAAGACTTTGACTTTGAACTGAACCTTTTGACTAAGGAATAGACTCACTAATTCAAGCATTAAGTTCCTAGTGCAACTTGGTAAATTCAATTCTTTGACTCAAAGCAATGCACAAGAATTGCATTCCTAGTAAGGATTCATAAAGAATGAGTTAAGGTATGAACTTAGTCTCAAGTGAAGCATTGTTTGAGTAAAAACTCATCAGAAGAATGTCAGTGGGTTGACACACTGATGTTGGATACCACACTAGTATCTTTTGATTGAATGATGTTTAGATTTACTCTATGAATCTTTTTTAGAATCGAGTTCCTTTCTCTTAAAGATAGAAGAAAAATACTTCAATACCTTGTTGAAATTGATCATTCAAAAGTTAAGGTCTTGAGTCATCAAGTACTTGACTCATAGAAATTTTAGATCTTAGAAGTTTGAATTAGTTATACAGAGTTTTAGTTATTTCCTTCTGCTTCCCAATTATTTTGGAATTGACTCAAATATGGTATCCGATTTCTTTTGCAAAAGTACAGGGTTAGCCAATTGGAACTAGATAACTAAATTAAACATCCTAGATAGATGTTCTATATAAGAACTTATTCAATCTTCCAAAGATAGCAAGTCCAAGTTTGACTTATTCATTTGAGTTTGCTTCTAGTTACTAGCATAACTCTCATGAATTTCTAGAATTCAGTACACTCTAGAACATTGAATTTAGGAATTGCTCATCAGATTGACAATTCCCAAGAACTTGCAGTTAAAGTCTTTGAGAACAGTGTCCTAAGCTAGATGATTTTCATTTTGAATTTGACTTGGTCAAGATATAGTAAGGTTGATCCAAAGTAAATGGAAAAAGTTCTTCTATAGTTTACATAGGATTTTCAAGCCCTTAGGACAAACTAGTCCTCCAGTCGGGTGAAAAAATCAAGTAACTATTAGTTGGGATTGTTGATATATTTAGGTAGTGATGTGTGTGAACACACTAGGACCGCCGGGGTACTTTTTTCCCTCTGTTGGAACTGAAGGACTCACCAGGCAAGGAAGCTTACGAAGGGAGTCAGAGAGAAGAGAAAGTACAAGCAGACAGAGCAGTCAACGACGATCTGGCAAGTAGGCCAATATTTTTTCAGGACACTAACACATATAAAAGAGGTGGACACACAAGGAGAAGGAGCAAGTAGGGAGCTCCAGGAAATGTATGTCAAAATGTTAATAGAAACCCCTACAAAAATAGTGATTTTCATCACTAAAAACCATTGTAAATACTATTTCATATTTTTGTAGCTCCATTTTGTGCAAGCCAAGGAGTCCTTGAGCTTGAGGAGCTTTAGAAGTACCTACCTGTCAGTTTTCACATTTTTTAGACTTCGTTTGAACCTCCAAATAGGGTAGAGAACCTAATTTTTAACTAGGCCGGACACTAGGTCTGGACATGGCCAAAACCTAGTCAAAAACTATAAATAGAGCTAGAGAGCTCATTTTTGGGATTAGCTTGTAATTGATTTGAACTTGTAAGAGCTTTTTGGAAGTAATCTAAAGAACTCCATTGCTTCTCACTCTTTGTCTTACCTTGTGTGCGTGTGTGTGTGTATGTGTACCAAATTTTGGCGCCGTTGCCGGGGATCGAACTTTGAGGACGAGCGTGTGATGGTAAGACATAGATTGGAGACGTTGGCGTTGTAGGTAATTTCTTTACTTTTCTTATTTTTCTCTTTCTTACCTCTCCACCATCATCACCATCATCATCCTCACCATATCTGATCTCCATCTCCATCATCGCGAAAATAATTTTCAGTTTTTTTATCATATCACCTTCCCCATTCCATTTCCCTCATTCCACTTGTGAGAGAGAGCGAGAGAGCTATTTGTGTGTGCTATTTTTGCATGTTTCTTGAGCTTCATTGCAGGTATTTGCTGTATCACCGTGTCCAGCACGCTGCGCAGGTACAGAAACACTCAGAACTGTCTCTATGTCGCAGACCTCTGTCGATCGCGATCGAC
Source organism: Ceratopteris richardii (assembly GCA_020310875.1). NCBI lineage: Eukaryota > Viridiplantae > Streptophyta > Polypodiopsida > Polypodiales > Pteridaceae > Ceratopteris > Ceratopteris richardii. Next base: position 109,539,431 of record CM035406.1, read on the forward strand.
AGAAAATTCGATCATTTGGTAAAACAAAGTGCACCATTGTAACAAGCATAAAGAGCACATTCCAAATCACTAAGCAAAACTTAAAAATTCCGCGTTTCTCTATCAATCGCGACCGATACCATCGATCGCGATCGACAGCCACGATCGACAACATCTGTTGATCGCGACCGACTGAATTTTGACGATTGATTGAATTTCACGCGTTGCCACGTGTCCATCACGACGGACACATCCCCGACTGACTGAAATCACGGTGAAAATCCCGGAAAAAGTGTCGATCGCGATTGATACCATCGATCGCGATTGACAGGACTCACGACCGACTCTGTCGATCACGATTGACACTGTCAATCGCGACTGACGTGTCGATCGCGATCGACAGGCCCCGATGGACACCTCTGTCAATCGCGATTGATAGACCTGTCGATCGCGATTGACAGGCTTTTCGGCCAAAATTTTAGGGTTAATTTTTCCAAGTCCTTGGGGAATTTTGGGCATAATTAGAGAGTCACTAGTGATTTGTGAGGTCCCTACACATGTGTTCTTGAGAAAAACCCTATGATCTGTCAGCCTGTTTGAACCCTGTTTTAGCACCAGAACCCTGAACTGTCATAACTTTCTCATACGAAATCCGTTTGCGGTGATTCTTGTCTTGTTGGAAAGCTCGTGGGGAGTACAACCAAAACTTCCACTGGTTACGGTTAAATTAAGATCCCAAAACTTCCACTGGTTACGGTTAAATTAAGATCAGGATTATTAGATAGGGTATTTTGAAGTTGACCATACCCAGGGGGAACTAAATTCAGGGACCTCTAGAATTGTTTTCCAAATAAATCACAGTGCAAATTGGTGTTTGTGTTACATGAATGAAAGTGATTGGTTTTGTCTTTGGAATTTAAGTCTTGAGCTAACTTTGGAACTCTTACAGATCTATTGAGAGCATCGAAGGGCATTCTGAGCAAGAGTAAGTGCAAGCTTGGGAACACGCTTCCTGGGCACCCAAGGGCAACCAAGAAGGAAACAAAAGGTTGGAAACTCTCAACTCCCTCTGTCTATTCCTAGCTTAGGCTAAGAACGACTAGTGATAGGAGTAGGCTAGGGCGGCGATAGGCATTTATCAAGTTGAAGACTACCTAAATACTCAAGTTCAAGCTAATGACATAATCTTTGTACGGTCGAGAACTTTAGAGGAAAAGAACTTAACGTGGAACGATCAACTTCAAGTGTGGAAATACACTCAAGTATACCTGACGACGTGATATCAGACAAGACCATAAACACGGTAATCAACTAAAAAAGAATCAAGTAACTGGTACAAAAGAACTCAGCAACGAGGTTGTACTTGGGCAAAATAGGGGCTACTTAAATAGGCATATGAACCTTAGATCAGGACAGCATCTAGTAAGGGATAGAAAAAGTCTTAGGTCTTCAGAGGCTAGCGTTAATTATACTGCTAGGTCTTGGGCCCAGCAGTTGAGCCACCACTCGCATTACCCTAGCTCTGAGACTAGTGAATCAGAGATGTCTCAAGGGATGGACAGACCTATAGGAAGTTCAGGTGTGCCATATCTGTATAGGGTGGAAGGCCCCTACAAGACGCAGCTGGAATACCTTAGGACCAACCGATTAGGTGCTAGCATCTATGAGGACGGCCTAGGAAGATCCGTGGTCCAGATTAAAAACCCTGACCAATCCGTAGGACTAGAGCACCCAGCTGTCAAGTTTGAAAACGGGGCATACCTAGACAAGGAAGGGACAATATATGTAGTCACCAGTCACCCAGATAGGACAGATGAATTTGGGAATATGATCTCAGAAGCGGATTTAGGTGACCTGGAGCAAGGAAACATGGGTGTAGAACCCAGGACCCCTCGAGGGAAATCTGTTCTTACTAGAATCCTCAATCCCGAGTGGGTTCCCCAGGACAACAAGAGTATTGATCTGCTTCTGAACCGAGAGACTGACGAAGCCTTTTGGAGGTATAAATCTGATCGGCCAAATGATATAGGAACAATCATGATCTATGAGTTCAAAGATCCTGATAGCCCAGGCAGAGTGACCTACTTAGATCACGCTTCAGAAGATCTTTGTGGTTACAGAACATGATAGACATGCTTACACTTGGAAGGATGAATTCGTTTTCCCCCAACCAAGATCGAACATGTCCTATGGTCACCCTGGAGCTGGAACATCCCAAGCTCATGGAACTCAAAGAGACAGAAGTAGAGATAGGCCAGAAGTAAGCTTTGCCAACCCAGGGGGCAGAGAAAGAACAAGGACGGAAGCAAATAGAGTAGAACCTAAGGTACTTAGAGCTCCCAGGAACCAAAGGAATGCGGATGAGTTTCCTTTACCACGACCTAGAGAGCACACAAGGACTTTGAGGCCAACTCAGCTAGTTAAGTCCATGAAGAACTACTTCGATGGCACTAGAGATCCATACGATCATGTGGCTGAGTTTAGGCAAGTCTTGAGAGTTGAACAAGTTGAAGATCTGTTCACGCAGTACAATGCCTTTGGTCTAACCCTTAGGAACACTGCCCTGACATGGTTTCAGCCACTAAACGAGAGGCAGTTCAGGAGCATAGACCAACTTCTAGAGGCATTCATTATCAAATTCTCTAAGAGTGGCATAAGACATAACACTTCCTCGTTGATTCACAGCTTCAAGCAAACCCCTCAAGAGACCGTGAGACTTGCAGGAAGAAGATTCAGGCAATACTTAGAGAGATGCCCTATCCCTAAGTTACCCACGCCAGCTAAGCAAGTGGCTTTGTTCTTGGATGGATTGCTAAGTACCAAATTGAGATCATATGTGTACTTGAAGGACCCTAGGACCATAGAAGAGTGTGTACGCATGTGCACTGATATCGAGGATAACCTAGGGGAGGAGTTAGAGCTATCCAAAATATATAAAGATTCAGATAGTGCCTCTAGCCTCTCTTCCACGCAATCCACATCAATTGAGGAACTCGCTGAGAAAGTGGCACAAAAACTAGGTGTCTCTAGCAAACAAATCCCAAGGTTTGCCCCAGTGAAAAGATGCTATACTTGTGGGGGTGACCATATGGCGAATGTATGTCCCATTATGGCTCAACCCCAAGTAAATCCTAGTAGCCAGTACTGCACCATAGAACGAAGGTACACAAATCACACAGCACAAGACTGCCCATACAACAAGCAAGCAGTTAGGCAAACCTACCCTCAGCCATATCAGCGAGGCAGATACTAGAGTCCATACCCACCACAACAGTATACTAGGCCTCAGCAAAATTACCAACCACAATATCAGACCCAACTGAGACCCCAGCTAGTGCTGGCACAGCAACCACCTGCTCCTACTAATGTGATTCCGGTAAAGTATGCTGCTGCAGAAGAAAACCTGAATAGAGCTATAGTCCCAGTAACACCATTAATCTCAGAAAGTGATCCCAGTGACCATAGCTTTGATTCTACGCATGTTGATAGCCCCCAGGCTTACTACATGCAGTCTCCTGAACATGGTGAGTCCTACTACAGTGAGGAACCGAGTGAACCTAGTTGGGAGCCAGAGTACACCAATGTAATGTACACAAACCCTAACTCTAGACCCCAACCTAGGCAGGTAAGACCCCCATTCCCTAGAGGACCGTGCTACAGATGTCAGGGAGATCACTTATTCGTGATTGCCCCTTACCTCCACCTACACAACCCCAGTCAGTGACAATTCAAGGCTTTTGCCAAGATTGTGGAAAGGAGCATCTCTTACGAGACTACCCAAAGAATCCCAATAATATGCCGAAAATCACTCCTATCAACGTTATTGGATTAGTAGTAGACTCTACAGGAAGTGTGACGTCCAGTGCACCAGTACAGGTAGTCACTAGAGCTCAGGCATTGCAGCAAAACCAAGGGGTAGGCCAGGAAAAGAGCCCCGAGGTGAGTGAAACAGAGAGCATGACCAAGAAGAGGACTAGAGCTTGGAGAGATAGTCATGAAAGAATGAAAAGGCAATGGGCAAAAAAGATGAGTGAACTCGAGGAAAGCCTCAGAGAAACAAAGGCCAGGATAACTGAACTCACATCTCAAACTCCCTCTCACACTACCCCACCACCACCATTCCCATCTCCATCCGACCCGCCACCTTCCAACCCACCTCACCTAGTCCCACCACCCCCAAGAGTAGGATCAGTCCTAGCAGATCCCACTCCCGAGGTCCTAAACATGATGCTTAAAGCATATCAGCCCAGAATCCAAGATGGGCCAAACGTAACAGATCATGGAAAGTGCTACCCTAGAGCAGAATTAGAGTTTGAACGAACTAAAATTTGTGCTAAGATGGTGGAGTTGGCTCAAACCATGTTTGAAGCCAGTCGCCTATTTAACATCTCTAGTTCAGCGAAGACACAGTTGCACTTTGAAGGACTGTTAGAAAGAATAGAGAGGCTAATTGCACAATCAGAAAAGGAACCCGCCTCTCAACACAAGGACAAGGCAAGTGAAAGGGCAGGTCTTCCTGCCGAGGAAGCCTATGTGCCTAACTCTACGGAGCCAGACACATCATCTTCTATGAATCGGTTCACACCAGAATTCCTACGAGAGATTCAAGAAGACAAATGGGCTAAAGAGAGTGAAGTCCCTCCTCCTATTGAACTTGTGGATGATGCACACGACCAATTCCCACAAGACATCCCATCCATTTATGAGGAGCAGGAGAGCACCCAATCTCAGGAAAGATTAGACTTTGAGTCTAACCCTTTACAAGAATTACCCCACTTCACGGGTCCATGGGAGGCTAAATCTACATGTATGAGAGCGCCCACGGTCATGGTACGAAATGAGGACTTAGTCATACCTAGGAACACAGAGATAGTGAAAAACACTAAAGTACAGTGCAACCTCACCTTAGAAGAGCTACTCAAAGTAAGGCCAGAGCTATGGAAACATGTAGCCAAACAAGTACCAGAGATAGCAAAACCTCGTTCTCAGGTAGGATCCCAGAGAACAGTGCCAGAAATACCATTGGACAAGATAGGAGACATGAGTGAGGGCGAAGAGGGAAACACATATCTTCCTATCACCCATCAAGGATACACCACCAAGGCCATTCTAGACTCAGGTGCAGGAGTTGCAATTGCTACCACTTCCCTATGGAAGCGTTGGGGCAAGCCAGCACTCAGGCCCACGAGGATGAAATTGCAAATGGCCGATGGTCACATAGAGAGACTCTTAGGGCTGTTAGAAGGAATCACTCTCACCACATGTGGTGTAGAGTTCGAGCACACGTTTGCTATCTGTGATTTTAGCAAGAACCATGCCTATGAAATGATCTTGGGACGACCTTTTATGCGACAGTTGCAAGTGGTACAGGACTAGGGAACCAATTCCTTGTACCTGCAACACTTGGGTGTTACGACCAAAGTCAATCTCAAAAATTACTCTCATAGGGATGTCCCTCCTATCCAATGGAATCCCATCCATAGAGCCAAAGATGATACCGAATCGATGCATTCCATAGGATCAGGATCCTCATGGATGCATGAAGACACCCACTTATGGATGTGCAAAGTAGCAGTAGAAGAAGAGAAGAGAGAAAAAGCCAGAGAGATAGGTGCAAAAGAAACACATAGATCAATCCAAGACCCAGCCTATGCACCTATAGTCTTTCCTGACGAAGAATTTGAACCCCACGGCTGGGCAGAAATCCTAGCAACAATGGATGTAGCCATCAATGAAGAACAATGGACACATCACTGTGATGAAGATGGCTATGACATTTCAGTCTTCTCCATAGAGCCGATCATGGGAGAGGCAGTGTTAGAAGAGTGTGAACCTAGCCCTGATGCATTTGAGGATGCAAGTGACTTTGATCTAGAGTCAATCATCATGGATCCACCTTTTGCATCAGATGAAGAATACTTCTATGAAGTAGAATTTCAACCCCAGAGGCATGGAGAGTTTACAAATGATGTAAGGCTAGCCACACATGTGACCCCGAAGGAAGAAGGAAAGAAAAGAAAGAAGAGAGAAGTCACACCAGAAGAGGAAGAATCTTTGTTTGAGGTCCCGGAAAATTTTAAGAAGTATGAGATAGATGATAGGAGAGTCATGATCAGAATGCCTAAACGAGAGGCGCAATCAGGGGAGGCCTATGAAAACAAAGAAACCACCAAGAAAATAGTGGTAGCCGTGGAAGAAGGAGAAGAGAGATGCACGTACATAGGCCATGACCTGACGAAAGACGAAGAGCACGAATTGATAGCCTTGCTAAGAGAATATAGAGATGTATTCGCTTGGAGTTACAAGGATTTGAAGGGTGTTGATCCAGACATATGCTCACACACTATCCCCATGACCTCAGATGCAAAACCTTCCAAGCAAAAGCCATACACATATAATGATAACTATGCTGCTAAGATCAAAGAAGAGATAGATCACTTGGTTGAAGCTGGATTTATCTATGAAATTGAGCACACTGAGTGGGTATCCCCCATAGTAGTGGTGCCCAAGAAAAATGGAAAGCTGCGTGTATGCATTAACTTGAAGAAGGTCAATGCAGCCACAATTCGAGATAACTATCCGCTTGCTATCATAGAACATCTCTTAGAAAGAGTAGCAGGCAAGGAAGTGTACAGCTTCCTTGATGGATTTTCAGGCTACAATCAAGTAGCCATAGCTCCAGAAGATCAGCATAAGATGGCTTTTGCCACTGAATGGGGCATTTTTGCCTTTAGAGTAATGCCATTTGGGCTTACCAATGCACCAGTTACCTTCCAAAGACTAATGTGCCATGTATTTAAAGAGTTCCTGAGAAAGAACTTAGAAGTCTATGTTGATGATTTCTGCGCTCATTCCAACATTAGACAAACCCATATTCCTGAACTCAGACAAATCTTTGACAAATGTAGAGAATATCAAGTCTGCCTGAACCTAGAAAAGTGTGTTTTTATGGTCAGGCAAGGCAAGATTCTAGGACACATAGTGTCAAAGAATGGCATATCCACTGATGAAGAGAAAGTGAGAGCCATAGCCGAGTTACCTAGGCCAAAGAATGTCAAGGAAGTACAAGCTTTCATGGGGCATTGTGGTTATTACCGACGGTTTATACACATGTATGCCATCATAGCAAAGCCTCTGTATGGACTTTTGCCTAACTTTGAGTGGACTAATGAATGTGAGAATTCTTTCAATGAGCTTAAACGGCGATTATGTTCAGCACCAATCTTGACCACTCCAGATTGGAATAAGCCTTTCCATGTTCATGTTGATGCATCCAATTATGCTATTGGGTGTGTACTCGTGCAGCCTACCGGTGAAGGTAATATGGATCTTCGAATTGCCTACGCTAGTAGACAGTTGAATGCGGCTGAACGAAATTATACCACTACTGAGAGAGAAGGACTAGGCATGGTATATGCGGTTAAAAAGTTTAGACATTACTTGCTTGCAAATAAGTTTAAATTTTTTACTGACCATCAGGCACTACTATATCTCGTGAACAAGCCATGCAATACAAGAAGATTAGTAAGATGGTTTCTCTTGCTAATGGAATATGATTTCGAGGTTGTGGTAAGGAAAGGGAAGACTCATTTGAGAGCAGATCATCTATCTAGGCTCACATCGGGAGAAGCCCCACAAGGAGTGTCAGATGACCTTCCTGATGCTTACTTGTTTAATTCGGAAGTGGTGCCACAGTGGGCTAAGTCATTAGTGCCAGTATTGACATACGGGCCTAACCACTCAGTAATAAACACACAGGATAGAGAGTTAGTAAAAGCTCAAAAGTATCACATCATGGCAGGTAGTATGTACAAGCACACAGATCAAGGGATCTTGGCTTGTTGTGTGGAAGAGGATGAGTACGCTAAATGGTTGCAATTAGCACATGTAGGTGCATTAGAGCAACACTACTCAAAACAACGAACCCTACAGACACTAAGGAGACTCGGAGTGCATTGGCCTACTATGGAGGCTGATGTCCAAAAGTTGTGCAAGGAATGCCCAATCTGTTGCACTAAACCACCTGTGGAACATGCCACTCTTTATCAAGTGTCCATAGTGCCAGATTGGAGTGAACCACTAGTATCCTTCCTGAGGATGAAAACATTCCCTCCAGACATGACTCTGGCTAGGAAAAGGAGTTTAGAACAAGAAGCCTTGGATTACTCACTCATTGGTGATAATCTATACAAACATGGCAAAGATGGTTACCTCAGACTATGCGTCCATGAGGGTGAATATCTCAAGATCTTGGAAACTGCTCATCAAGGTGTAGCAGGAGGACACTTTGGACCAGATCGGGTGATCAAGGCAATACTATTTGCGGGCTTCTGGTGGTCGACCCTTCACATAGATGCACATACCTATGTGAAACGGTGATGTTTGTCAGAGAACTCAGTATCCTATACGCAAAGATGAGATGCCACTAAAACCTATGATGGGTGGACGTGCATTCTCTAAGTGGGGAATAGACTTTGTAGGTCCTATTAATCCCCCAGCCAAGGGTTCACATGCTGAATACATCATTGTTGCCACAGACTATCTAACAAAATGGGTAGAGGTAAAAGCTACAACAAAGAACGATGCTCAGACAACTGCTAAGTTCCTGTTTGAGAATGTATTCACAAGATACGGGCTACCTATAGAGCTAGTAAGTGATAGGGGCACTCACTTCTCGAATGAAGTGATTGAAAATCTACTCCAAGAATTCTTGGTAGTTCATAAGAAGTCTGCCCCCTACCACCCACAAGCTAATGGGCAAGCAGAGAGCACAAATAAGATCTTATGCAATGTACTAATGAAATTAGTGAACAATAAACGCTCTGATTGGGACAAACAGCTACACCATGCTGTTTGGGCATACCGAGTCGCCTACAAAACGGTACTCCAAGCCACCCCCTTTCAGATGGTATTTGGCCAAAATGCAGTACTACCATTGGACTTCTTAATACCTACATTGAAAGTAGCACAAGAGCATGAATGGACGGGTCATGAACTCTCCTCTAGACTTTTTGACCTTGAACGATTAGGAGAAACAAGACTGAGGGCAGCTGCAGGGATATATGCAGCTAAGAAACGACAGAAGGCGTACTTTGATGCCCATGTTAAGGATAAAGGATTAAAGGCTGGAGACCTAGTTTTAGTCTACACTTTGAAGCAACATGCAAGAAAATTAGAGAAACGTGGCCATGGACCCATGATCATTAATAGAATCTCAACGAGTGGAGCAGTACAACTAGCCCCCTTAGAAGGTGATATTCTTCCGAGCTACATAAGCGGATGCAGAGTCAAGTTATATCAGGAACCTCTGACGGAAGAGATGCTAAGTCGACTCAACACTGCTAAGAAACGCAAAGAAGAAGAAAGACGAATTTGAGAAGAATCTCAAGCAGAAGCATTGGAACGCACACATGCATTGATAGCTTTGTCTGTCAAACGTGCCATTATTCCTCATATTCGCTCTTGCAGTACAGCTAGGGATGCTTGGGATACACTTACCACATTGTACCAAGCTAGGAATGAGGCTCGTGTTGCTTACCTCCGAAAACAGTTGGAGAGTGAGCATATGAATGAAGGTGATTCTATGGACAGTTTCCTAACGAAGATCAAAGATTTGAAGGAACAGTTGATTTCTGCTCATGAGGTTATACCAGATAGCTCACTTGTGCAGACCGTTCTGAATGGTCTTCCTGATTCATATCAAATTTTTACTTCTACTCTTCAGTTGATGATGAAAGGCAATCCGAATGCCTTATCATTTGAGGAGTTAGTCTCTGTTCTGTTGCAGGAAGATCAGTTCAGGTAGAACAGGTCCATTATGCGTGTTGCAGATCAAGCTTTCCTGGCTAGTCAGAAGGGCAAAGGAAAATGGAGCTCTTCTACTAGTAAGCAAAAATCTGCAAATGCTGCACATTCGAAGAATCAGGATAAAGATGAGAAGAAAATAGAAAAGCAGAAATTGTTTTGCAAGTACTGTAAAGGGAATGATCATATCATAAAGAACTGTCCAAAACTGGCTGCAAAAGAGGCAAAGAAAAAGGAGGCTAGAATGGTTGTTGCAAAAGCCTCTACACCAAAAACAGAGTCTGCTAATCTTGTGCAGGAAGAAGAATGGGCATTTACTACTGTTTGCAGTTTTGACCCATCTTCTCATGAGCAGTGCATGTTTGCAGTGGACTCAGATGTTTGGTACTTTGACAGTGGGGCAACCAAACATATTACCTCGCAGCGCAGTTTCTTCTCTTCACTCGAGCTTTCCCCTATAGGGAATACTGTCACATGCACCAACAACTCCTCTTATCCTGTTATGGGAGTTGGTAAGATCATTCTGACTACTGCTGATGGTAGTTCTTTCACCTTGTCAGATGATTTATTTGTGCCAGGGATCAAGAAGAATCTGTTATCAGTTTCTGCATTAGCCAAGATTGGCTTGGTTGTGAAATTCGTTGATGACAAGTGTACAGTTCATGATCTATCAAATGGCGATGTGATTATTGCTTCTGGCATTTTATGTCGTGGGCTGTATAAGATCATAGACTATGAAAGATCTGTGAATGATTCAGCATGTGCAATTCATGATTCTCAGGCTATGTGTAATGCAAAGCTTTGGCATGCACGCTTTGGTCATCTGAATTTTGCTAGTTTGTTATGCCTGCAGAAATCTAATATGGTGTCTTCTTTGCCCAAGCTTGAGGCACCTGGAAAACATGTATATGAAGGCTGTATTTTGGGCAAAATGCAGCATTCCTCCTTTCCAAAAGATGGTTCGGTTCGGGCTACACAGAAATTGCAGCCTGTATATAGTGATGTCTGTGGTCCTATGCAGACACCCTCTTTTGGGAATTACCTTTACTTCGTGACTTTCATTGATGATTTTTCCAGGCATGCATGGGTATATCCACTCAAAGCAAAGTCCAAAGTGTTCATGTGCTTTAAACAGTTTTTGGTTTTGGCTGAAAATCTGTCAGCATGTAAAATGGGCACTCTCCGTTCTGATCGAGGGGGGGAATATATGTCTTCTGATTTTAATGCATTTCTGGCTGAACGTGGGATAAAACACCAGTGTACAGTGTCGTATACACCTCAATAGAATGGATTTGCTGAACGAAAGAATAGGTCACTCATGGAGATGGCGAGGTGCATGGTCAAGAGTCAGGCTTTACCACATAGTTTCTGGCTTGAGGCTATCATGTGTGCAGCATATGTATTGAACAGGTGTCCCACTAAAGCGCTGCAGTATATCACTCCATATGAGGCTTGGCATGACCGCAAGCCATCTGTTGCTCATCTGCGTGTTTTTTTGTTGTTTGGCATATGCATTAGTGCGTGAACAACATCGCAAAAAATTGGATGATAAGGTAGTAAAATGTATTTTTGTTGGGTATAGTTCTGAAAGTAAAGGCTATCATCTGTATCATCCACAGACTAAACGCATTCTGGTTAGCCGTGATGTTGTCTTTGTGGAAGATGCTATTCAGTCATTGATTTCATGTACTAAGGAGACATCTGTTAGCTCCAAAGACATGTATGATATGTTGATGCCTCTTTTTACAGGTGGATAGTCTAGTGCTGGTCCTAATGAGGCAACTTCTCAGCCTTTGCAGGTTTCATATGATGATGCAGATTTACATGATGCATTTGTGGATGAGAGAGCTGATATTGAGCAGGCAAAAACTATGCCAAAATGGCTGGTGCAGACTTTGCGTGACAGCAAATTAGATGCACCTTTGTCATATCGGACTCGTTCACGCTCTCATAGTGCCTCCTTTGCATCAGATTGCTATGCTATGGCTGCGTCTAGTCTCTGTGATGAGAATGAGCCTGTTTCTTTTGATGAAGCACAGAATTCAAAAAATTGGATGGCTCTCATGCAATCTGAATATGATGCTATAATGAAGAATGGTACATGGTCTTTATGTGACTTGCATCCTGGCAAGAAGGCCATTGGCACTAAGTGGGTATACAAGCTGAAGCATAAACCTGATGGTACAGTTGACATGTATAAGGCTAGGCTTGTTGCAAAGGGTTATGCGCAGGAAAGACGCATTGATTTTGATGAGATCTTTGCACCTACATGTCGTATGACTACTGTTCGGAGCATTTGTGCACTTGCAGCCCATCATGGTTGGAATGTACATCAGTTGGACATTAAAACAGCATTTTTGAATGGTGACTTGCATGAAGAAGTGTATGTTTTTCAGCCCCGTGGCTTTGTGCAGAATGGGCATTAAAACCAGGTGTGTAGGTTAAAGAAGGCATTATATGGTTTAAAGCAAGCACCACGTGCTTGGTATGAGAAGATACATGCCTATCTGGTTGCACATGGTTTTGTGAACAGTCCAAATAAAAGCACCTTATATGTTAAGCGTGCTAATGATGTACTTCTGATCATTGTTGTCTATGTTGATGACATGTTGCTCACTGGTCCTATTGAGAAGCATATTGCTGATTTCAAGGCTGATTTGCATGCCTCATTTGAGATGTCTGATTTGGGGCATTTGCATCACTATTTGGGCATTCAGTTTATGCAAGTTGATGGTGGAATGGCTTTGTGTCAAACGAAATATATTGACACATTATTGCAGCGTTTTGGCCTTGAAGACTGTAAGCCTATTGCCACTCCTATGGAGACAGGTTTACGATTGAGTCTTCATGATGCTGGAGATGCATTTGATGATGTTCTCTATCAGCAGGCTGTTGGATGCTTGATTTACTTATGCATTACTCGGCCAGATATTCAGTTTGTTGTCTCACAGATGAGCAGGTTTATGCATTGCCTAGGAGTCATGCATTGGAAGGCGGTTAAGCGCATCTTTCGCTACTTGAGTGGTACTCGGCTACTTGGGTTGTTTTATCCCAAGGGGGGATCACTACCGCCAGATTTGCATGCTTTTTCTGACTCAGATTGGGCTAGTTGCTATGACACTCGTGTGTCCACCAGTGGTTTTTGCTTCATGCTTGGTAGCTCATGTATATCTTGGTTGAGCAAGAAGCAGCCTACTGTGGCCACTTCCAGTTGTGAGGCTGAGTATAGGGCAGCTTTCACAGTGACTATTGAGTGTGTGTGGCTCAGACGCCTTATGGCTGATTTGGGTGTTGGCCAGTCTTCTGCAACCACCATCTTCACTGACAGTCAGAGCGCATTGGCAGTTGCGAGGAACCCTGTGTTCCATGCTTGCACTAAGCACATTGAGGTGCATTATCACTATGTCAGGGAGAGGTTCTCTGCTGGGGAGATCAGCTTGGCATATGTGCCCATGCAGGAGAACATTGCAGACCTTTTCACGAAGGCTCTGCCTAGGGAGAAGTTTGAAGCTTTCCGCAAAGCTTTGGGCTTACTTCCTTTTGTGGAGTGATTTCCACATAGCTTGGCACTTCCTTATACATGAGTGCCAGCTCCTTGTTCACCGCATCACTCCCAGGGGGGATTTGTTGATATATTTAGGTAGTGATGTGTGTGAACACACTAGGACCGCCGGGGCACTTTTTTCCCTCCTTAGGAGGTTTTTTTCCCCGGGCTTGTATATACGCCTATTGCCCTAATGGGCTACTTATCTTTGTACATTCTCTAGTAATACATTCAGTATTGTGTGTTTGTGCTCCAAGCTTCCTCTTCTTCCTTGTGATGTTCGCGTGCTTCCGCAGACGTCTATCTCCAATAGGGATTTGATCATTGTACACACATCCAAGTCAGATGTTTGGGACAACCAAACTTCAAGTTTTCCAAAACAAATTCAAGTAAATCAAGAGTTCTCAAACTCTTGATTAGGATACAAATCCCATCCTAGTTACTAAAGTCCATGCACTAGTTATGCCCAGAAATGGACTAGTAATTGGAACCTATCCATGTCATATGTTTGTGCCTAGATTGCACATCGAGACACAATGAAGTGGCTAGGGATGTTTTTAGATCCACCCTTATTATTCATCCACTACTTTTTACTTTGATCAGTTTATCACAGTGCAAAGCCGGATGGTGTTTTGAATCATTTGGGTAGGGATCCCACCAAAGAGATGAGACATGTTCTTCTAGTTTTAGAACATGACCATGTTCTTCCAGTTAAAGAACATGAGGCTTGGGGGTTGCCTAAAGTTATATATATAGCTTTATTTTCGAGGACAAAAATCTTTTCCAAGGGGGAAAGAATGTAATAAAGTAAGTCTATGATCTAAGGGTCCAACCGGTTTAGACAGATCTGAAATCAGACACCATTTGGTAACTCATCTGTATGGCCAAAGATCTCGAGAATAAACTCAAGCATAAGTTCATGTGGTCTTATATTCAAGTGATCCACTTAGCCTAGTGGTTAAGTCTCATGGTTGTGAAGGAGGAGGTCTTGGGTTCAATCCCCATGGCAATACATGGGGAGAGAGTTTTGCCCAAGGAGCTCTAGAGCCTTCAAACTCAAGATAACGTGAGTTAACTTGAGTCCAATGGACTTAACTCGAGAGGTGAGTACACTAACCACTACTGGACTCTAGTGTAAGGTACTAAAGCAATGGTCGAGATCACTCCAACCACTAGTAGACTCTAGTGGAAGATATAAAAGGAGTGGAGGAGATTGCACATGCACTTGTGGACTCTAGTTACATTTGTGGTCCTCATTGATTCGAGCAACTATATATACAGGCATAAGGTTGGGAGGAGAGTCATCTCTCTAGCACGTGGTGGTCATAATTTCTTAGTTCCTTACAAAGTTGATGATCTGTTAGCAGCCGAATACTTTTGGAGGGAGTATGAAAATACTTTACAGAAAGTATTGTTTGAAGACTAAGACTTGATGAAGAAGGCTACTTCAAATTCAAGGAAGAACAATGTTTTGGAGAAGATGAAGGAATCAGATCAACATCAAATCACACGTATCACTTTCTATTATCAGATTATCATTTGCAAGTCATATCTTAGAAGAGCAGTTATGAAGAGATTTCAAGGATTCAGGGAGTGCTTTTTATACACTTTCATTATTTGAAAGTTAAAGGCTACATCAAAACAGGTATCTAGAGGTTTTTCTAGAGAGTTTTGAGAGATCTCTTTCATGGCAAGAAAGCTCATCTAAGAAGACAAATGTGGAGAGCATCAGCTTTGTTTTCGGCCAATGTTATGCTGTAAGTTGGTTGGAAGTTTTTTGCTCACATTTTGTATCTAGAGAGGTAACTCTAGAAAGGTAATTCATCATTCAGACAAAATGTTGGTGAATTTAGTCATATCAATCATTTGAAGCTGAATTTTGATTCAAGGATATGAGGAGATGATAGAACATGATTCTATGTTCACTTCCATTTGTATACCATATTTGTTTTGTCTCTTACTCTTAGCACTAGAGGAAGAGAAAAGTAGTTCATTTGAAGAAATCAAGAGTACTTGCTACTTCAAGATGAAGAGAACAAAAGGCATGGAAGAGAAGTTTGAAGATGTTGACATCATCAAGTGGAAGAAAGATGTAGAAGTAGAAAGTCCAACAATTCCAAAGGGAAAGTAAGACTTCATTTTCTCTTATATTTTCAATATACTTTTCCTAATTCTATCCTCTACATCCAAAGACAATTCTACGAGAACATCTTGTGAAGAGGATAGTTTAAAGAAGAAGCAATTTCTTGTTTTGCATTATACTTGGTCATGATTTAGTAGATTTGACAAAGAATTTCATTGAGAGAAAGAAAAGTAGCATATTTTGAAGACTTGTATATTTTGACTCATATGTATGAGTTATATATAAGTTGAAGATTTTGAGCAGGCAGCTTATATGTTCCCTCAAAGAATTCATGGAGTGTCAATTCAGAGCTACTTGGTATATGAAAAGTTGTAGAGGAGTATATCTCTTCTTTATCTAACTCTTAAGGTAAAAGAGTATTTGTAGAAGATGTTGGAGACTTGCAGAGAGGTTTTATGCTTGTAAAGGTTACCTCATATTCAATATTTTCAGAAAACTTCAGAAAATTCAGATTTTTTGATATACCAATCAGTTGAAGAATCTACTTTCTATGACTGTCTTAATTTTTGGATACATGTTTTCAAAAAGGTGTTCCATTAAATCCTATCACTTTATTGAGAAGTGGAGTTAGCCAAAAGAAAATCAAGCAGGTACGATCACATTTCACCCGGGAAGAATATGAAAAGATGAAGTATCAACTTGCAACTTTTGGAGTTCTTAAGGTGAGAGTTTTTCCACTTATGTTTCAAGTAGAAGTTGCAGATTCTTGAGAAGGATTTGGTTAAAGAAAAGTTTTTACAACTTTATGTGAGAAGCATGGACACTTAGAGACATTCAAGTAGCAAATCAAACATTCATTCATAAAGGTTTGATAAGAGCAGATTCTACACAAGTATTTTATTGGAAAGATCATTGACCTTGATAGATCTTGTATGATCTTGTATGATCTTGGATGATCTTGAATGATCATGAAGATCTTGAGTATTTATGAGTCAGTTGTCTATCCTTTGTTTCTAAGGTTCTTTAACATTGGAGGAAGTAAGTCAAAGGTTGAGATTCTATCAGATTTGTGTTGTAGAGAGATAGAAAAAGATACTTGTTCATATGAGTTTGAGGATTTTTGGCAGCAAACTTGATAGTATTCCTTGCTAATTCTATAAGTATGTGATCTTTTCACACACGTATCTAATTTAGGGTCTTCCATAGCCTAAGTTCAGATGAGGGTTTGTTGATTATTAGTTTTCGACTGATCCTTCCTCTTTCTATCACTCATATTCACTCTTCTACAACCTATTAGGTCACACATCTCATGTATATTCAGATTTCTGTCCATACATCTAAATATGTTTGTTACATTTGTACATTCACTCTTCAATCTATTTTTGTTCACATAGAGTGGTTTAGATTTTGACTCCCACATTATAATTTGACAGTTGTATATATGATAGTGTGAGTAAGTAGTGGCTTACGTAACACTTTACATATGTTGTCTAATCTTTCTCTATCTTTGTCTCATCATTTGTATGATTAAATTGTGGTATGTTCATGTTTTGTCAATATTGGAAGATTGCTTAAATTTATGGAACTTGGACCTGTGATATTAGTTATGGGCCTACTAAATTTCCAACAAAAGAATGTTGCAACATATGCAGGTTTCACCAAATTTATTGACTTTAAAGGAAAGGAAAATGTAGAATTGGCTATAAGGATGTTCCTCCAATATTTATGTTTTCCAAGAATGCCTAGGTACACAATACCTCACAAACCAATCACCCTCATTATGCTAAAAAATAAAGATAAGACCAAGCCCTTTGGAGTTATGGATGTAACTCCCTATATTCATGAGCAGCTTAAAGAAGCAGTAAAGCATTGGCCAAAAAGGAAGTTCATGAATGGAGCCCAATTTTTTATGAGAATCATCTATCATGTACTAGGGATGGAAGTGGCTCCAGATGCTCAAATGATTAGAACTCTAATGGCTGTCATGAAGAGTCCTCCAAAATCCATGATGGTTAAAGAGGTGGGCAGAAAGAGGAAGGTGGTAGCAATAGAAGAAGCCCAACCAAGTAAGAAGAGAAAAATGGATCCCAAGAAGCTTGAATTGAATCAAGAGGAAGTGTCCAAAGAAGAAATTCAAGTAGAGCAAAAGAAAGTGCAGGCCGATAAAGAGCCACATCCACCCCAAACAAGAAAAGAGAAGTTCTATGCTTACTTGACACAGGGGAAAGATAAAAGGGTTGTGTATGAGGCACAGTATCAAAAGATGTTAGAATATTATTCTGACAAAGCTACTGACTAGAAGTAAGAAGAAATGGAACACTACGAGGACCTCCATGAGCAGATGATGGTTGCAAAGATAGAAGAAGATTTTGTGAAAAAATAAGTAGAATTATTATCTTATTTCAAAGAGCTTCAAGGACCACCAGAAACCAGAACAACAATAGTAGACAGAAGAAAGGTACAAAAAAAGATATCTCAAAAGAGGAAACCCACAAGAAAAGACAAGGGAAAAGTTATGGAGACTTCAATATTGGAAGTAGATAATACTGTTGAAGGATTTGTCATAGGGAAGAAGCAAGAAATTCAAGAGGAAAGAGTGGAAAAGGAAGTTGAGAAGGGAAAAGGGAAAGGGTCATCTGAGTCAGTCTCAGATATAGAGAGATTCTTATTAACAAGTCTAAACTTGTCATTACCAGGAACACTAGTGAAACAAGTATAGGTGGAAGCACAAACTTAGGTACTAGAAAAGGGAATGGGATCTGGTGAGTCTCAAAAGAAGTCAGAGACCAAAAATGTGCTTTCTCCCAGATGATGTTGAAGATAAGAAGAGGAAAGACAAAGCTAAAGAAAAGGTGGATGAAGTGGAGGTTAAGGAACAAGGGGAAAGTCATGAAGGAAAACTATCATCACCAAACCTTCTGAAAAGGAATATTTTCAAAGAATTATTGAAGATGAAGGAATAAAGAAGATTGAGGAAAAGGAAGTTGCATCAGAACCAGAAATAAGAAAAAACATCAAAGAAGTCCTATTGGATTTAGGAAAACAAGATCAAGGGTAAGAAGATGAGAGAGAAGAAGAGTAGCAAAATGAGGATCAAGCTTTCTAGAGGTAAATGATTAGGAGGAAGAACAAGAGAAGATGGAAACGGATGAGGAAGAAGTTGACTAGGAGAGGCAAGAAAAGGAGGAAAATGTCATCATAGATCAGGGTGTAGATCAGAAAGAACAGGAGAAGGTGGGGTAGGAAGAGCAAAAGATTAGTTCTAAAGATGTCAAAGGTGATCAAGAAGAGGAACAGATAGAAGATGATGAGTCAGAGGAAAAAGAAGAAGAAGGCTATCAAAATGAAGAGAAGCAGATTCAGCTGAAACGATTGGAAATAAATACAAGACTGGAAAGAATTCCAAAAGATATAAGGAATGCATGTCAGACTATCATGGAAAATATAGAGAACTTCATACCATCAAGTCGTAATATGATCCTATCAAGTATGGTGGCTGAATCAAAGTTCATAAAAGGAAGTAAAATCATAGAGGAACAAAAGAAGGAGAAATCTAGAATGAAGGAGCAAATTAAGGAGATATAGGGTAGGATGTACAGAATAAGAATAGGATAAAGTTTCTGGAGGAAAAATGTACAAAGCATGTGGAAAGCATTAGTCACCTGGAAGGAGATCTAAAGAAAATGGAATCAAAATATAAAATTTTACAGAATTCCTATCAAATCATGGTTAGAGCCAATGAGGAAATTAACAAGCTACTTATGGAAGGAGGATAGGGCAGGATTGAAACCCAGACAACTACATCAAATAGTGAGGAGAGTGAAAGGTTAAGGAAGGAAGTTCAGAAATTGCAAGAAGAGTTGAAGGATGTGAAGGAGTTAGAAAGGAAAAACCTAATGTCCGTGAATGAGTGAGATGGCAAGAAACAAATGTGCCATCACTCTCAATAGATAAATCTAATAAAGCTCAATGAAGTGTCCCTGACATATACCGACGTGACCACTATACATGTCAGAGAAATGAAAAAGTGATATGTGTCATCCTAGATCATCACATGTTGAGCTTGATATCTCAACACTCCCCCTCAAGCTCAATGTCATGTCCTCTAATACAAGCATCTTCCGAAACTTCTTCAGCTTCTCTGCTCCAAATGCTTTAGTGAAAATATCAGCAACCTGCTCATCTGTTCTCACATAAACAGGATCAATATCACTTTCTAATACCTTCTCTTTGATGAAGTGATAATGTACCTTTCCTGTAACTCACCATGTAGAAAAGCATTCTTCACATCCATCTGATGTAATGTTCATCCTTTTGTTGTAGCTAATGCAACAAGTGTTCTAACAATACACATTTTAACTATAGGGCTAAATGTTTCCCCATAATCAATGCCAAAAGTTTGTGCATATCCTTTTGCTACCAAACATGCTCTATACATGCTTCTGCTACCATCCGCATTGTGCTTTACCTTGTAAACCCATATGTAGCCTATGGGGTTCTTTCCTTGTGACAATGGAACCAGCTTCCATGTATCATTTCCATAAAGTGCAGCCATTTCCTCATCCATAGCTTTTTCCCAATCTGCATTTCCAATCGCATCTTTAAAACAGGAAGGTCCAGCATCTTGTATTACCTTTTTCATGTAGGCACAATGATGAGCCATGTAACTATCATATGTCAATCGTTGCACTGAATTCCATATCCTCCCAGATCTTCTTGGTCGTAGGTCACTTCTCCTTGTATCATCTGCATGTGCCTTTCTTACTCATGGAGTCTTCAGAGAGGGCAATCCAAGTTCCTCATCAAGACTTTTTTCTGAACCGCTTGAATCTCCATCAACGTCTTCAAAACCTGCACATGTTTTATGACCAGAGGAAATCTTTTCTTTACCTTTCTTGGACGTATTTGATGATTTTTTTGGACTGAAATTTCCACACAATCTTTCACTCCATGGATTTGAGTTGGGACTATTGCTTGGTGATGCATCAGGTCCACTCAAAGCTTGAGATTCTGCACTTGATTTTTTAGCATTTTCTTTGTCATATGGTTCAAGATTCAGTCCTTCTTTGGCATATGCATAGGAGCTTGATATTTCATCAAATACCACATCTCTGTTCACCTTCACCTATTGTATCAGTGGGTTATAATATTTATATCCCTTTTGCTCAAGGGAGTATCCAATGAAGACACACTTTTCTGCTTTTGGATCAAGCTTTGTCCTCAATTCATCTCGAACATGTACATATGTAATACAACCAAAAATTTCAGATATAACAAGTTTGGCTTTTTAGCTGTAAACTTCTCTTCAGGTGTAACTTGATGTATAGTAGCGATCGGAGTTCTATTCGTGACATATACATCAGTATGAACAACTTCTGCCCAATAACAATGAGGCATATTCTTCTTAGCCATCAAGGCTCTTGCTATTTCTGCAATATGTCTATTTTTGCATTCAGCAACGCCATTCTGTTGTGGTGTATACCTGCATGAAAACTGACGCCAAATTCCATATTTTTTAGAAAATTGCTGAACTCATTTGACATGTATTCACCTCCTTCATCACATCTTAATGTCTAAATATAGTTCACTGTCTGCTTTTCGACCATAGCTTTGAAAATCTGGAAGTGAGTGAACACCTCACTCTTCTCTTTCATGAAATATACCCACACTTTTCGTGTATGGTAATCAATAAAAGTAACATAAAACCTACAACAGCCCATAGATGTGGTATTTGCAGGACCCCAAATATCTGTATGTACTATTTCTAGTACATTCTCACTAACATGCTTGTCATGTGGAAATGATGCTCTTGATTGTTTTCCAAATTGACATGCTGCACATACCTTTTGCATCTCTGCAACCTTGAAATTTGGAAGTGCATGGACAATCTCCTTTGACTACATCAATTTCAACGTTTGCAAGTTTGTATGTCCAAACCGTTTGTGCCAAATCTCTACCTCAACAATAATTCATGCACCTTTTGCAAACATGGCTGCATTCATTTCAGGAATTTCCACATTTAAGGTGAACATCCTACCCACTTTGTTTCCTTTGGCAATCAATCTTCCATTTTGTTTGTATTCTTCTACATATAACCCATCAGCATTGAACCTGACTTATAATCCCTGGTCAACCATTTGTCCAACAAAAACCAAATTCTTTGTTATATTTGGAACATGCACCACATCAGCAAAATGTTTTGCCTTCCCATCCTCCATAGACAATGCTATGTTTCCTATATGCTCGATAGGGTGTGATGTGTCATCACCTATTTCAACATATCCAGGAACGAGCAATTTCTGCAAAGTCATAAACCATTCCACATGACTAGTCATGTGATTTGAAGCACCTGAATCAACATACCAAACATTATCATTCAATTTTGAAACACCAGCAGACATCGTATTCATCATGTGATGTTGAACCATGAACAGCTTCTCAAAATCATCTGCACTTGTGGATGCATAGTTGTTTTGTTCCCTTCTGTTATTTTGATTCTTCAACCTGCAATCACGTTCAAGGTGTCCAGGTTTACCACAATTCCAGCATCCTTTACTCTCATTACCTAAATCATTTCTTTGGAAAATTCTGCGACCTCTTTGGCTCCCCCTGCCTCAAAACTATCCTCTTCCTCTTGTATGATTATGTTGTCGACCTTGGTCTTGGTTACTGTTTCCTCTTCCACTTCTGAAACCTCTATCTCTTCCTCTACCAAAGTAGAATACCTTCTCAGAACTGGGCTTTCCTTGGGAGTTTGAATCCTCACCAAGATTCTTTTCTTCAATAATCAACATGGATACCAAATCAGTAAAATTCAGAATATTTTCTCTGGTCTGTATAGAAGTTATGAACTGCTTATATGCAGCTCTTAAACCACGAAGGCACACTTCCACCTTATCATCATCATCATCATCTACATTCATGCCAATAGATGCAAGTGACTCACATATGCTTTTGATTTTCAAGGTGTAGTCACTTATCGACATGCCCTTCTTCTCCAATGAATGCAGCTCGTTCTTGAGTTGCAATTTTTGTGCCTTTGTATTGGTCTCATACAATGTGACCAAATTGTTCCAAGCCTCTTTCGGAGTCTTGGCATTATGTATGTGCCCAATCATGCCATCATGTATGCTAACAAATAGCCAATACATTACCTTTTGTGCTCCTTGCTTCCATTCCTCATATGCTCTTAACTCGTCCGCAGTCCGATTCCTCTTTGGTAACTCCGGAGCATTTTGTTATCTCCTTGATGTACTTTGAGTAGCCTTTTCCCATCAAGAAATTCTTCATTCTGAATCTCGAAGCATGGAAGTTATTCTTGTCCAACTTATCACTCATAAGCTGACTCATTCCATCTGCATTTGCCATTTCTGGAACAATTCACAACACTGCAAAACACTACAAGCAACACTTCTGCTTGAACATTATTACACTATGATGTAATAGTTCAATCTCAAAAAAACATAGTTTCTGCATACCAACATTACACAGAATCAATTGAAATTTTGGATGTGGAATATATGAGTGTTGCCAAACAGGATGCAAGTTACAGTTTTCCAAATTGACATGGTTTTTCTGTGGGCCCCACCTTGCAGGCTTGAAATGGAGGTCGAGATGGCTCTGAAACATTGATCTTACAAAAACAAGTGATCCTAAAGGGGTAACTCTCAAAAATATTTTGAGCTCTTCTACCTTCATACCAATTTTCATAGAAATCTGAGGTCATTTGTGAATTGCGCTTTCTCATGCCTTCTCATGTACTCTTGACTATCGGCCTTCTCCACGAGCTCTCTACAGCCACACTGGCTTTGATACCATGTCACGAGGAAGGAGATAAGGAAGAGAGCGCACACACACACTCTCACAATCAAAGAGAAGCACACGCTCAGATTAAGGCAAGGAAGAGTCATCTTCTTCTTCTTCTTCTTCTTCTTCTTCTTCTATTACATAAAAAGGAATGTACAAGAATGACCTAAAAACGAGAGTACAACTACTGCAATATATAAAGACCGGTACATAAGGAAAAACCTAATGCCCGTGAATGAGTGAGCTGGCAAGAAACAAATGTGTCATCACTCTTGGTAGATAAATCTAATAAAGCTCAATGAAGTGTCCCTGACATATATCGACGTGACCACTATACATGTCAGAGAAATGAAAAAGTGATACGTGTCATCTTGGATCATCACATGTTGAGCTTGATATCTCACCATTGCTCAAACCTATGGCACATATTTTGAGAAAAGATTCATTCTAGTAGCAAAAATGTCTACCATAAGGATTTTGATTGCAATCTCGGCCTCAAAAACTTGGAAGATGTACAATTTGGATAAGAAGAATGCTTTCCTAAATGGAGAGCTTCAAGAGCTGGTTTGCATGGAGTGGTCCCAAGGCTTTGAAGATAAGAGGTTTTCGCATCATGTATGTAGGCTTAAGATGGACCTTTATTTACTCAAACAAGCTCCAAGGGCTTGGAACCAAAGACATGTGGACTGCTTGGTAAAATGTGGATACATTCAGAGTCTTGTTGACCAATCACTCTTTCTGAAGAAGGTAGCAAAATTAGTCTCATTTGTATATATGTTGATGATTTGATCATTACAAGGGATGATGAAGGCAACATTAAGAAAATAAAGAGGAATCTTGAATGTGAGTTTAAATTCTCTAATTTGGGGATTTTAAGGTACTTCTTAGGGATTGAAGTACTATAGAAAGAAGAAGGCATATACTTGATGCAAAGGAAATACATTCTAGATCTTTTGAAGAAATTTGACTTGCATGATTGAAAGCCCATTTCAAGTCCATTAGAAGCAAACATTAAATTAATTGTTCATGAGGGTGAAGAAGTGCAGGATGTGACCATGTATAGGTCATTTATTGGTTCTCTCTTGTGTGCTACTATGACAAGACTAGAGATTGCACATTGCACATGTAGTTGGAGTGTTATATCAATTCTTGTAGGCACAAAGAGTACCTCATCTTATACATGACTCCTACCTCCTTTTAATGATCGATTTGATCCCTTGATTTCATTTCCCCCCTCCACTAGTTTCTAGACATGATATTTAAAGGTTGATTATTTGTTTAATTACAAGGCTGGCAATTATTCCTGTTTGCACTACATATAGTCTTGAGCCATGACTATTAGATTATGTATGTACCTTGTTATTTTGGGTACATTTAGAGATATTTTGCATCATATACTTACCTAAGAAAGTATTTCTCTGGATTTGGCTATTTGGTTTTCTTGTATGCACACATTGGTATATAGATCCTAGTTTTAGTTTTGATGAGCATCTCGTTCATTCTTTTGCAATCTAGTTTGAGTTGCTTTTGTATTTGTAAGTATTGAGGTTAATTAAGTGTAACAAGTACCTTCTATAGTGAAGGCTTAGACATATAGTTTTAATCCTACCTAGAAATGCTCCAATAGCTCAACAAGCAACTTTTGGAAACCCAAAAAGATGGGATTCAAAGGATGCAAAATCCATCGTATCTCTTTCCATGAAGAGATTAGTTATTCCACATCTTAGACCATGTAAGACATCTAATGCATCTTGGATTAGCTAGAATACCTTTTCTATTCCCTGAATATCATTCAAAAATAGCATCTTATTTGTTAGTTACATAGTTTGACAATGGAGGATGGTAGTTCTCTATAAGACCACCTAACTAGAATTCAAGATCTAATTGACTAG
Source organism: Ceratopteris richardii (assembly GCA_020310875.1). Lineage (NCBI taxonomy): Eukaryota > Viridiplantae > Streptophyta > Polypodiopsida > Polypodiales > Pteridaceae > Ceratopteris > Ceratopteris richardii. The sequence continues at coordinate 109,564,539 of CM035406.1, forward strand.
TTGGCAAATATTGATGTGTTTATAGAGGATGATGACATTCGACTATCACTCTATGGCCTTATATGTCTTTCTTTATGAATTTTTCTATCAATAAACTAATAATCACATTCAAAAAGTTACAAAACCTTTTGCTTCAAGAAGAACAATCTAGATGCTCTAGGCCGACAAGTTATTTTTATCATATGATTGAGTACATTGTGTATGATAAAAATAAAAAAGTACTATTTTGTTGACTAAATATAATGTGCTTATCCTCAATATGCATCAAACTCAAATACCGCATTTGTAATTGTACAAGAAAAATCCTTGACTATTACTTGTGGATGTGAATGTACAAATCTTGTATATCATTTTTTTTTCTTGTTTCCATTATGCAAATGTGATTTTTGCAACTTAAATTACTAAAGAGAGTTCTTACACATCTAGTAGTAAACAATTTGTTTCACACATTTCAATTATTCCTTCTCTCTACTTCCTGATTGGACAAACTTCCAGAATTCTATCCAAATCTCTTCAAGAAATGAAAGAAAGGAATGTATCTCTTATTTGTGAGATATCTAGTGATCATATTGTTTGAGCTTTCTGATAGACAAGATAGGTACATTCAAAGACATAAAAACAGAAAACGGAATAGAAAATTGGATTTCTATGATTGAGAAATACCCATAGTTCTTTATCATTCATCTTATTGTGGAGGATAGAAACATATCTTCTTAAGAAGATGGTGGATGAAATCCTTTTACAAATCTAGCCTCAAGCTAGAGTATTGTAAGAGAGACTTGGAATTCTTCAAACTCAGTTTAACTTCAACATCAATAAGAGGAATATCTTCATCAATTCACAAAACAATATGTTTTGAAAAGGTCTTAGGATCTACAAAATACTAGTTTCATACTTAGGTTTATCTTTGGACTTTCAATATGCAGCATACGACTTGTAGTTGAAATCACTTTGAAATATCTTCCGTACATACCACAAGGTTTTTGGAAAGAAAGACTAGAAAGATGCTCATGATATTTACCTTATACCCTTACCCTTCACTTGATCTCTTGTTGTGAGCAGTTTCTTTATGTTCATTGTGTAGTTACCAAAACATATCATCATCTTGTACATGTGTTATCATTAATTGGACCACAGTACATTTGACCATGCTTTATAAGTTTTGTTGTCTTGTTCTTTTGTTTATGTGTACTTATTCTCTCATGTGTGCTATTATTCATATGTTTGGGATTTTTTTAATTTTCTTTTTTTTTTCTTTTAATCTAAACATGAAGTTTTCATCATTATCCTCAAGGTTCATTAAGTATCTAACCTTTTTTAATAGGTATCCAATGTTGCTACTTGTGTTCACTACATGATAAATGCTAATTCTTCGACTATTCCTCTACAAATGCATTTGACAATAATTTTCCATCAATCCCGACAAGGTTTCATACTCGACCATTATATTAAACACAATCATCTTTCTATCATCCTCATTTCTAACTATGCTAAATAGAAAAATTTGTTCTAACTTTGCAAATTAAATTTGCTAATGCTTTTGAGACTTCCATTTCCACCATCATGCACAAGATTGATTTTAGAATAAATTTTTCAGCATTATTTTGGCTTTGTTATTAGGTATCGACTTCTATACAAATCTGCATATAGCTTGGGCCTCATGTTGGAGATTCACTCACTAATTAGACATAAAGACATGAAGACATAAGAAGGATAAATAAAGATGAAGAGAAGCAAAAACAATGCATTCAAAAAATCAAACCTTAGTGAAGGAACAAATTCACGACTGTAAGATAGTTCATCGAAACTTCCAGAATTATGAGTTTTGAATCTCAGATCAAAAATGTATATAAGAGAGTTGAGAGAGTGCTTAAAAGAATGTAGAATGAGAGTAGAAACGTATGTGTAGTAGACGCAAGAGTGCGTATGTAGAGATGAATAATAGAACCTGAACTATCAGGTATTCATCTGTAAGAGAGATGGTAAAAAAGAACTACTCAGCATAAGAGAGTTTTCCATGGCTATGAGCGAAGTGAGGCCAAGCCATTCTGTACACATCTTCTCTAAATAGAAAACACATACTTATGTGGAAAGATGAGCGTATTCTTCTTGTGTGAAGAAATCTAAGTGATTTCATGTTACTGTGAAAGTTAGTTAACAGTTACAATTTTCTCAGTACACATTTTACGGTACTTCTATAAGTTAGATCTCACAGTACAGTGTAAAGTTTTTCATGAGTGATAGCTTATCTTGAAGCTAGTAGTCTCAACTACAAACTGATCAAAGAATTTTGTGAAACGGGACATGTACACACGGTACAGTGTCTGACCGTAAAGGCATCCAAAACTGGTGAAATTTTTTCCTCAAACTTCAAATAAAGTTCATTCACTAAAGGAACCTCATGTATTACTTCTTTACTTCATTTACAACCATTTGAAGTAACCACAAACAGAATTGCAATTGATTCCGGTAACATTATGGTAAGATTACGGTGACAGTCCGGTAACAGTCCGGTGAAGTTCTGGTGGTATTTTGGTGAGTTTTCAAAACATAGTTTTGGCACATCTAAGTGACGGGAAGAATATCTAGCAGTAAGCAAACAAAGAATTGTAAAGATTGAAGTAAATCAAATCAGAATTGAAGCCTGAAGAAAAGGTAAAATTTTCTATAAAGTGAATTTTCAGATTTCACTCAATACAGTTATAAAGTTTTCAATTCAGAAAGGTTGCTAAGCTATTGATGATTATAGAGGTGTTCTAATATCACTTTAGCTTGATTCTTGTGGCGTGGCAAATTCCGCAGCTTAGTCTTCAAGCTCTTGCCGCGTCAACAAGTGGTATCAGAGCAGAAAGGTCCTCAAGAGTAAATGGAAATAAAGATACAAGAGAAGTTGAAGAATTCTTTGTTGGAAAGTTGAAAGTTGAGGTGATCAACAACAAACGGCATCAAAGAAGCTTCGAAGTCATTCTCAAGGGTAAAGGTTTATGAAAGGTAAAATCTTTTAACATTATACTTACCGACAGCAACAGAAACAAGAAGACCATGGCAGATCACATTTCTATTGACAAATTGGACAAAGATAATTATCCTGCATGGGTAATGCGAATGAAAGCCTTACTTATGAGTAAGGACTTAATGATATATGTGATAGGAGAAGAAAAGAAGCCTACTATTGGAGACGACATTCAACAGAAGAAAGAAGAGTTAGAAGCCTTGAAGCTGTGGCAGAAGAAAGATGCAACGACAAGAGCTTATATCTACAATACCATTACAGATCATCTACTACCACATATTAGAGGTCTGGAAAAAGCGGAAGATATATGGAGTGCTTTGGAAGATCACTTCCAAAATACTACTAAAGCTAGGAAGGCTAGCTTATGGTCAAAGTTTACAACGTTCAAGAAAAAGCAAAGTCAAAGCATTAGTGATTATGTCACTAAGATGAAGGACTTGGCAGGCAGTCTTGGATCTATTGACGAAGATATTGAAGACCACAGATTGATAGCGCAATTGCTTGCCCGTCTAAGAGGAGATGAAAGGTGGAAACCTTTCGTACTCTCAACTGAACTTTCATTAAATCATTTTGTACCAGATTTAAATCAATTGCTTGGACTAATGCTAACATTTAAGCAATATTTGAAGACAGATGGAGATAAAGGACATAGTTCTACGATGTACGCAAAAAGTAAGAAGAAAAGTGATAAAGGTAAAGAAAAGGATGAAGAAGAAATGACTATTCAAGAAAATTATGCAAGAGGAAGAGGTAATGCCAGAAGTAGAAGTAGAGGTAATACAAAAGGAAGAGGTAATCAGAATAACAACAAGAAGTCTTGTTGGATCTGTTGATTAAGCAATCATTTGGCTCATGATTGTTGGCATAATTCTCAAAGATCAAGTCAGAATCAGAATAACAATAGGAGAGGCAAAAGCAGAAGATATCAAAGAGGTAGACAAAGCCAAAGAGGCGGATATGGTAGAGGTGGAGCAAGAAGTTGGGGACAGAATCAGTCTCACAACACTACCTACTACAACTATGAGAATGACACGCAGAATGACAATCATACAACATTGATGATGAATTCGATAAGTGTGTCAGGGAATGAAGATCTCAAGGTATTCTATATTGACTCTGCTTGTTCAAATCATTTGTCAGGAAATATAGAATTGTTATCAGAACTGGAAGGAGGTATTTCAAATCATACAATACAAACAGGTGATAACACAAAACATAATGTACGGTCAATTGGAAAAATAAAGTGTAAGAATGGAGCTGACCTGCTAACAAATGTTTTGTATGTTCGAATAATCCCAAAGAATATGATCAGCGTGGGACAGATAGTAGAAAAAGGTTTTCAAGTCAGGTTTACAAATGAAGGAGTATTTGTTGAAGATCCAGAGAATGGATACAATCAAATTGTCTATGGTAAAAAGGAAGGTAGACTTTTTACTCTTAAAGTGCAAGGGAATGTTGGTCAAGCCCTGATCACACATGGTGATGAAGTATTTACAGAATTAGACCTCTGGCATAAGAGGTTAGGACATTTTAATGAAAAAGGAATCAAAACTATGGTAGAGAAACAATCTGTAAGAGGATTACCGAATATGAAGAATCAACATATGATTCACAAATGTGAAGCCTGTCAGATGGGAAAAGCACACAGGTTACCATTTTAGAAGAAGGGTTACAAACATGATGGTTTGCTAGAACTCATACATACAGATGTATGGGGACCAACAAAAGAAGGATCTATCAGTGGCTCAAGGTATTATGTTCTTTTTATTGATGATGCAACAAGATGGATAACTCTTTATGTTTTGAAAGAGAAGTCAGAAGTGTTTGGAGCTTTCAAGCATTTTCATGCATATGCTGAAAGACTTACAAGACAAAAACTCAAAAGACTAAAGTCTGATGGAGGAGGAGAATATTTTTCTCAAGAATTCAATGATTATCTGTGGAATGCAGGTATCAAAAGAGAAATAACTTGCAAGTATACACCACAACAAAATGGAGTAGCAGAAAGGAGAAACCGAACTCTAGTTGAGTTTGCCAGAGCAATGTTAAAGGAGAAGAATTGTCCAAACTATCTTTGGGCTGAGGCTGTAAATACAACCACATATCTTGTAAACAGATTACCATGTGCAGCTTTAAATGGAATGATTCCTTATGAAGCTTGGTGGGGTAAGAAACCAACACTCGATCATTGCAAAGTGTTTGGATCAGTTGCTTATGCTTATGTACCATCACAACTTAGACATAAGCTTGAACCAAAAGCTGAAAAATTCATGTTCATCGGATACGATGAAAAGCAGATGGGTTATAGGTCATGGAATCCTTTAACCAAACAGTTTATTGTTTCCAGAGATGTGACATTTGATGAAGGAAAGAGCTGGCATGCAGATAAAGAGTATAATGATGAAACAATTGAAGAAGAGATAAGAAGAAATGAAAAAGGTAAATCACATATGCAGGTGAATGGAGATGAAGATCATATGCAAGCAAGTACATCCAGATTTGGATCAGTTATGAAAATGAAGATGGACCGAGATTTGATGAAGAAGTGTATTCACATACACATGAAGAATATGAACCAAGAAGGTCAAATAGAGTAAGGAAACAACCAACAAGGTATTCCTATGATACTTCTTATTTGACTCAAAAAGATTATGCTTACTTAGTAAAGGAAGATGAAGAACCTCAAAATTACAGTGAAGCAAAAGGTAAGGAAAAATGGGAAGAAGCAATGAAGGAGGAGTTCAATGCACTTGAGGAGAACAAGACTTGGAAACTTGTTCCAAAACCAAATGGCAAGAAAGTGATTGGAATTAAATGGGTTTACAAAGTTAAGAAACTTGCTGATGGAAGAATAGCCAAATACAAAGCTAGGCTGGTAGTAAAAGGTTATGCTCAGATGCATGGCCTAGATTATGATGAGACATTCAATCCAGTGACAAAGATGTCAACCATAAGGACAGTGATTGCTATAGCAGTATCAAAAGGATGGAAGCTAAATCAATTGGATATAGAGAATGCATTTCTAAATGGATATATATCAGATGAAGTCTGCATGGAACAACCTGAAGGGTTTGTAAGTTCCAGTTACCCAAATCATGTTTGCAGATTAAGAAGAGCACTCTATGGATTAAAGCAAACTCAAGAGCTTGGAATTACAGACTTGTAAAGTATCTCAATGATCTTGGATACCAAAGTTCAAAGGCAGATGCAAGTCTACTCATCAAGAGAACATATGAAGGTATGATCTACATTTGTATTTATGTAGATGACATTATAATCACAAGTACCTCAGATGAAGGAATCAAGGAGGTAAAGAGATTGCTTGAAAAAGAGTTCAAGATCAATGATCTAGGAAAGTTATCATACTTTCTTGAAATGGGAGTTACATATACAGATCATGGTGTATATGTTTCGCAAGAAAGGTATCTTCTCAACTTACTGAAGAAGTTTAACATGGAGAATTGCAGAGAAGCCTCAACACCACTTGAGATCAATCATAAACTCAGCAAATATGATGATGCAGAGTTTAAAGATATGAGAAAGTATCAATCTCTAGTGGGAAGCTTGATTTATGCTACACTAATAAGACAAGATCTTAGTTATGCAGTAGGAGTTCTCTCACAATTCATGCATTGTCCGAAGGATCAACATTGGGTTGCAAGACAAAGAGTTCTTAGATATATCAAAAGAACTATAAAGGAAGGATTATATTCCTTTTACATCAAATATAAAGCTAAGAGCATACAGTGACTCAAACTGGGTAGGAAGTCAAGATGACAGAAGGTCAACACATGGGTATATGATATACCTAAGAGATAAGCTTGTCAGCTGGTGTTCTAAGAAGAAGCATACAGTGGCTTTATCGTCAACTGAAGCTGAGTATAAAGGACTTGTGGAAGCAGCTAAAGAAGTAATATGGATGCAGACCTTGTTCAAAAGCTTGGGTATTGATCAAGGTATACCTATCATACATGGAGATAATATGAGTTCGTTGTATCTTGCAGCAAATCCAGTATTTCATGCAAGAACAAAGCACATAGAGATTCAATATCATTTCCTAAGGGAAAAGGCAATGGAGAAGGAGATTGAAATAGTATACAATCCTACAAAAGATCATATTGCAGATATCTTGACAAAGAGCTTGGATGGAGTAAAGACAAGCAGCTTCAAAGAAATGGCAGGAATAAAAGAAAAGAAGAATATATGAAAGATCAGAGGATGCTAATTAGTGATTGAGGGGGAGCTGTTGGAGATTCACTCACTAATTAGACATAAAGACATGAAGACATAAGAAGGATAAAGAAAGATGAAGAGAAGCAGAAACAATGCATTCAGAAAATCAAACCTTAGTGAAGGAACAAATTCACGACTGTAAGATAGTTCATTGAAACTTCCAGAATTACGAGTTTTGAATCTCGGATCAAAAATGTATATAAGAGAGTTGAGAGAGTGCTTAAAAGAATGTAGAATGAGAGTAGAAACGTATGTGTAGTAGATGCAAGAATGCGTATGTAGAGATGAATAATAAAACCTGAACTGTCAGGTATTCATCTATAACAGAGATGGTAAGAAAGAACTACTCAACATAGGAGAGTTTTCCATGGCTATGAGCGAAGTGAGGCCAAGCCATTCTGTACACATCTTCTCTAAATAGAAAACACATACTTATGTGGAAAGATCTGAGTGCATTCTTCTTGTGGAAATCTAAGTGATTTCATGTTACAATGAAAGTTAGTTAACAATTACAGTTTTCTTAGTACATGTTTTACGATACTTCTATAAGTTAGATCTCACAGTACAGTGTAAAGTTTTTCATGAGTGATAGCTTATCTTGAAGCTAGTAAACTCAACTACAAACTGATCAAAGAATTTTGTGAAATGGGACATGTACACACGGTACAGTGTCTGACCGTAAAGGCATCCAAAACTGGTGAAGTTTTTTCTTCAAACTTCAAATAAAGTTCATTCACTGAAGGAAGCTCATGTATTACTTCTTTACTTCATTTACAACCATTTGAAGTAACCACAAATAGAATTGCAGTTGATTCCGATAACATTACGGTAAGATTATGGTGACAGTCGGGTGAAGTTCTGGTGGTATTTCGATGGGTTTTCAAAACACAATTTTGGCACATCTAAGTGACGGGAAGAATATCTAACAGTAAGCAAACAAAGAATTGTAAAGATTGAAGTAAATCAGATCAGAATTGAAGCCTGAAGAAAAGGAAAAAAAATTTGTAAAGTGAATTTTCAGATTTCACTAAATACAGTTATAAAGTTTTCAGTTCAGAAAGGTTGCTAAGCTATTGATGATTATAGAGGTGTTCTAATATCACTTTAGCTTGGTTCTTGTGGCGTGGCAAATTCTGCAGCTTAGTCTTCAAGCTCTTGCCGCGTCAACACCTCACACCCTATTGAACTACATTGTGGTATTTCCCAAGCAAGGTTGCCCCATAAGCTCTCTTCCATTTCTTGAAACACACCCTCTTTTCTCTAGACTAAAGGAGAAGATTAGATAAGGTAAACTTTTATTTTTACTATAAACAATTGGAGCATCATTGGTGCCACTTTGTTGCTGTCTTGCATTAAAATTCTTGGTTGTTTCTCATTTCCATCAAGTTTGAACATCCACTAGAATAAGTCAAAACACTTGACAATAATTATCATGACTCACTTCTTGGGAATGGTCAACACATAAAGGTAAAATTTTTTTGTGACCTTGAGTATCTATTTAGGGTTGAAGTCATCGCAAGATATGTGTAGGTGGTATTTGTTTCCTTTTTCTGCTTTGATACCACTTGTGGATGTTTTCATGTTCCAACGAACAACACCACAAGAAAACAAGCTAATCTTGTATTAGAACGCTCCTATAATCAACAATAGCTTGAACTACTTAACCTCAACTTTTGGAGACAACCGGGACTTATTTCGATATCTTTTCGATGACTTTTCGGTTGAATTATGATGGTTAATTGTATCCTTCTGGTGCTTTCCCATGGGTTCCGGTTTCTTCCCGATGACTCTTTCTGGAGCTAAAACTCTCAAACATTGCACATCCTAATGTCCTAATAATATATCACCTGCGCTTACTATACAAGAATTTTGAACATTTATCTTTTTCTGGTTAATCATACCTTTACTTGTCCGAAACATTGCTCTGAGCACGCGTTCTATTCCACGGAAATCTTTCGGTTATCTCTGAGAAGATCAAAAAAACCGAGTCAAGAAAAATTTGTAACTAACTTTCATACGGTTATAACATATACTCAAATTTCTTTAATGAATAGGATTTTCTATTAGAGAAAATATGTACAAAATGGCATGACCTCTTCTCCTCATAGCCAAAAAGAAGAAAACCTATATTGAGTAATATTTCCTCGCCATCTCTCTAAAAAAATTACCTAACTGCCTCACGACTCTTAAGACTTACAACTCAGGTTCTGTCATTCTCTTCTCTTCTCTCTTACTCTTCTACTACTACTTCTCAATACTATCTACATATCTCTTCATACGTATATCCACCTATCTACTTACTCTATTGCTGGATGGACTTATATACATTTGGTATGTACGCTCCAGATTTCAAATTTGTATCCCAGAAGATCCGAATCAAAACGGATTTTGATCTTGCAATCCTTTATATGTGTGAGATTGCACTTTCATATAGGCGTAATTTCTTAATGTCTAATTCACACTTCCCTTCCTTCATATTGACGTCTTTCTCATCTTAGTATCCTTCTTTCCTTCTTTTTCCTTGCCTGTTTTGTTTTGTCTAATTAGTGAGTGAAGCCCCAACATTATGCAATGGATTCTTCAAAGATTTCTGCCGAATTTGCACGTAGGTGAGTAGCTAAATGGCCACTCAATTTTCATGTGGACAATATACACAAACCTTCAACCATGCTGGTAGATTGATTTAAAATATCTCTTGTGTCATTCATATTCATTCATATCTCATTTGGCAAAAGAAATCACACCGTTCTTTGAGTTTCTTGTGGCATATAGCTACAAAGCCCCATCATGAAGATGGTCCTGGTATTCTGAACTTGATCACACACATGCATACTAGGCAATGCACGCTCGTAGAATTTGTTCAAAAATTAGTCCCTTCGATACTAATTGCGTGCAACATAATTGCAACAAAATTTGTGCACTCGAAGAGAGGTCAAAGCCTAGATTTATGGACGAAACTCTTGTTTCACTCAAATTTCCCTATAATGTTGGTTCAATCTTGGTCAAATCATATATGCGTCTGCTTACATAACTACTATGGAATGAAAGGAAATCCTCTGAGAAACTACATGTTTCTTCAATCTCCACGTGTGGCACACACATTTGCCTCCTCAGCTCGATATTTCCATAGAAAAGAGTTTTTCACTTTCGATTATTGCTTTGATGACATTGAGCTTGGATTCCATTAGTATGCAAAGATGCAAGAGTGTGTGCAAACAAAGCAAAGAAAACAGTTCCAGAACGTACATGCATCAAACTAGCATATAGGATGAGCAGTCTCCATATACTTCAGGAAATTGCAAGGAAAAACTACAGGGAATGTCATCTCCTTGCCACAAAATTCACAAAAAAAGTACACTAATCAACGCCTGGTTGTGCTTTAGCATCCTTTACATATCTGACAGGCTGAAAAATTGAGAAACAAAACACATGCACCCAAGGAACCTCCTTGATCCCCCCATATTCAGGGGTTCATGTTGAGCTGATCGACAGGACTTGAACCTTTGACCTTCGGCCCGGAGGTTCAAAGGTGTTGGGAAAAGGTTCTACTGCTTAATCAAGGTTTTGTAATCCTCATAAGGTATGGTGGTTCGGACTCCCTAAACCTGAAACATGAGCATTGACGAGCCATGTCAAGTACATATGATATCAATTTCCATCTTTGTTAATAGTTCTTTTTCCTTTTGTAAATTCTCTATCAACAAGATTTTCCTGGCAGTTTATTTCTGATAGAGTAAAAGAAAAACATATAATCCAGGCAGGCCTGAAAATGAAGCATCACTTTAAAAGGATACTGACAGTTGAAGTATCAATTTGTCAAAATACTGATACATAAAGAAACAGCCCTCGTTTCACTTATACTCTTGCACACCCATTAACCTATATGTGCAGATGGGTGATGCTAATACATGAAAAAATAGCTCTCTTTCATTACACTACTGCACATCACTCAGCCTATATGTGCAGACAGATGCATGCTGCCTTATTTTCTACGGTTTGATGGGCTGCATGAGCTGCAGCCCTTCACAAGAATATGATCCAAGTGCCTTAATCAAAAACTCCATACCTCTCATATGAACGATAAAACATCACACTGTACAGAAGAGTCCCTGATCTGCACCTTATAATGTAGATATACAGGAGTAACTAGCAAAGGTAGGTGTGAGATTTTAAAACAAAAGCTTCCAATACATACAGCTGCCTCGAAGGGTAGAGAGTTACTACAATACTCTCACATTGCTCTGAGTCAGCCAGCAGATACTACTCCCTGCAACACTAATCAAAACACCACGGGAGACACCACAACCTTCGAACTCTAATGAGGAATGCTTCACACAGGCTAAAAGACCCAGATGTCAGTTGAGTCTTTGGTGGCCTTCTATCCCAGTGTCTGTAGAATGCATCAACAGCAACTTCAACACCATCCTCCTCCAGAATTTGTGCTGACAACTCAAGGGCTCTCTGTTTTACCTGTTTTAGAAAATGACAAAAATGAAAAGTAAACATTGAGAGTGATCTAGAATATAGCTACTTCATGTCAATCATACATAGAAAGAAGATTGAGAGAAAGTTTCCATCTATAAGGACCTCTGGATCCTGCATGAAAGTCATAGCTTGTACAAGTTTCTCCAAGGAAAACTGCTGCACAGGTATAGGTGGAGGACCTACTCCTTTAGCATAAACTCTCTCACCCCAGAATGGCTGATCCCCAAAGAAAGGAACAATTGTGGTGGGGCACTGCTTGAATCATAATTGAATGACACGCATTATGTCCACAGTCACAATGTGCGTAGAAGAAAGGAAAGGGTAATCAAAGAAAATATTAATAATATTTAAGTAGCATGATGACAATACTAATCTTACTCCAGCTTTCAGCCCTGCAGCAGTAGTTCCAGCACCACCATGATGGACCTGCTCAGTTCCATTATATATAATAAAAAAACCAACACACATTTCATAATACAGGCATGTAATGCCTGCAAGATATTGTCAGACATGTCAATAAAAATGTTATGCAAGCTAGGTTTGAGCCAGAATCCTGTTGAGGAGAACAGGTTTCGTATGGTTTACACTTCAGACTTTAGTAAATGGAAATCCTTCGGGCTAAGCCTGCTAAATTAGGGCATAGGAGCATTATCTAACACGGTGGTCTACAAGATGATCTTTTAACTACCCTAAATAGCAATTCGAGCTATTGACATTTTGATCCATCACAATAAGCAGGCATTTACTAACTACAAAACACAGCGATTCGATCTATGGATCCATTGATTCAGTACAAGCAATGTCTTCAACGACTTTTGAATGGGAGTGCCCATAAATCAGGTTATGAAGCAGAAATGTCAGCTGACCATAAAAAGAATAAAGATTAAAAAGAAAAGTACATGAATTTTCCATAGAAACAAGAGGTGTAATAATACATACCACAGCAGCACATTGTGGAAACAACCAGTCATGTGGACAGTTTTCCAGAAGGTAAATGAAGTCAGGAGTCTCATCTACTGCAGTTGGATCAAATGAGTCAAATTAATTGACTTCTCATCAAGCAAACAGAAAAAGAAGGCCACAAAAAAAGGGTTCTGTGGAGGGGAAGGAAGGGGAGGAGAGAGGAAGAGAGGATGTAATATTTCTTTCTTACTTACAATTTCCTAACCCACCCCAACCTTTGTCAATTATACCCCTCTGATTCGTATGCTTCAGTGCCTCAACAATAATATCTGTCATCTTCTTGGGCTGCTCAACCGGCTGCATCCAAAGTGCAAGAAAGTTCAACACAATTCTGAAATGGAATCATTCAATCCCTACACTGATCTCAAATGAATAAGATAACCAGAAAACTTCTTACAAAATTGAGCATTAACTACAGATTGATCTGTCTTCAAGCATCTGCCAGTTGTGAAGGTTTTACACAAATAATTTTGTTCTTTACAAAAACCTGTCTGTTGTTAGTGAGTTATATTTTTAACTTGAACATACAACTCCAGAAAAGCCTAAAACCCCTACATCCATGCATCGTTCCCTTTGTCTCACTTATCCAGCTGATATCAATTTTCTAGACGTGAAGTTTGTCTCGACAAGGATTTCCCAATTGAATGACATCAATGGTGCTCATTTATCAACTAAATACCAAGAGTACGAGTGTCACAATATAAGGAACACTAGAATCAGAACAGAATCATGTGCCACTTTTATCAGCGAAGCAACTAGACTTCAGATATAAGGACATAACCACTTAACCTTGGAGTGCCAAAAAAATATGACAAAATCCCACTGGCTAGGACATCCCTTGAGATCAAAAGCTTACAGTATTGGGAGGATGGTTAAAAGTTTATAAGGTTCAGACATACTTACAAGACTACCAAACCCCACGTAGATTGGCTTCTGTCCAGCTGCAAGCCACTTGACGAGTGAATCCGGTGGCGTATAATCATGAGCCAAACTCAGGTAACAAAACCCAACTACATCCACTAGTGGTCCCCAGTCTGCAGAACCATGCAGCATTAGTTTAGTCCCCTCGAGAAAAAATAGCAACTTGTAAACTGAATTGCATTGAATGAAGACAACAGTTTAAATGTCCACAAAGGCTGTTCATCAGAAATACTACAGAGAATACTGATATTTCTTTAACCCAGAGCAAAGATCAATATGATGAGCGCATAAGACCAGAAGCTTAGGAAGGTCTGATCCTGCAAATCGAAGGGCAGTTATAAAAGTGAATGTCACAGGAAAAAAAAATCTTGGAGATTTGTGTTCACTTTTCCTTTCTTTTTGAAAGTGTGAAAGAGAGTGTGCAAATATGCATCCACACATACTCATGCACATGTGCGCATGCATGAATCTTTTTTTTTTAATTATTTTTTGAGTCGGGGAAGGGGGCCCCAAGAGACATACCCGCTCAGAAGGCAGAATCTATCCACCCACTTCATCTTCCGAAGAAGACTTATATGTGGCCAACCAGCACAAGGCCAGTGGTCTACTGATCCCAGAGAATCAGTGCGGTGAGATGCATGAATCTGTGCATGTGTGCGCATGAAGCAAGCAAAGTCAGAAAAGCAAAGCTTGAAAGTCTATATATAAAAAATCACTATAATGGATGATATTATAAGTTATTTGTACATGGAAATCTTTTAATTTGAGAATAGACCTCTTAACAAAATGGCAAGGGATCTCACTATCTCTTTTATTTAAGTGTGCTCCTGATCTCTATTTCTTGACAACATAGACAGAGCACCATCCTAGCATGCTTCAAGTTTCTTTACTCTATGATAAGGTGAGCTATGGTCCGAGCACATAGTGAAAAGCAACATTTTGACAATGGAAATGGGTTACCTAAATATATCAACAGAGAAATTTCAACGGAGGAAGATATGTTACATTGATTGATGCGAAATCTATCGGCTGGAGAAAAGTGAAGTTTTCACATCTCTGATTCAGTGAATGAGATAACATCTGAACTAACAAAATGAAAGTCCAAACTCTTGCAAGGCATACTCTGATAACTGATTTTTACACATGCAAGAAGAGAGAACATCTATCAACTGTCCTAGAGAGAGAGAGAGAGAGAGAGCAAAGTAAGCTTTTCTTCAATGGACCTCTCTACAAGACATGAAGATCGGCAACTAGCAGGGATCAGAACAAGACCAAGATTATGTTGTTCCACTGTTCCTTTTGATTGACAAAAACTGTTGGCAAATGAACATCTACATCCATGGAAGAAGGGTGAATAGGCCTGCACTCCAGTGTATCATACAAATTATAGTTCCGTGCTTGTCAATGCAGTGAAACTTTCCAATTAAAAAAAAATATTCCATCAGATACTCCCATCTTCATCTATGATTCAATAACTGATGGCAGTACTTCATGCTCGCCTTCAAAGGTCAACCTCCTCCTTAGGCCTTTGAGAACCCCAAAGATGCTGCCATCGCTAGACTATCGATCTTGTCATGAATTCACATAGCACAGATTCTCATTCCACCTTGTGGTTCTTGTGATGATAAAAGGGCTTTCACTTTAGTTAATAGTAACCATATGTATACATATACATACATACATACACACACACACATACATACATACATACATACATGTTGGTTTTTAAGGCCCACAATCAATATAGAGACAAAAAGGAAATAGAGACAGAAGAGAGAATAGACAAGACAATAGAGAGATGAGCAAAGCTCCACATATATGCCATTTATTCCAAAATATGAAGTACATGAATGTTACAAAGAATCATAGAGTTTGCATATAGACGCACAAATCTACCACATATCTTCATAACTTCACAATCTCCATAAAGTGAAGATGATCTCCTCCAGGTATAGATAAGCTCCAAACTCATGTCCTCTTTGATATTGAAGAAGAATCACAAACCCAAACTGCTTCCCTGCTTGACACAGAAGTCGCAAACCGTGATTTCAACTCCTCAAGGTAGAAGAGAGACCACCTTGCCAAGTTCCAAGCTTGACCTCCAAAAGTGATGATATGCGTGCAATAGGCCTCCTGTTTATATCGTTTTTGTTTCCCCATGAAAAGCAAACATAGGAAGCACAAAAAACGAACTCAAAAAAAGCACCTTCCGTAATTTGTGACAAAAAATTCACCACATTACGGAGAGGGTTTTTTTTATTATTTTTTATGATTTTTAATCATATTTTACTATATCAAAGAATATATATTATAAATCTCATGCTTTTCACTTGAAAATTTGCTTTTAAAACTGATTTTGGCATTTTGACCTCATTCAAGGGTTTTCCTTTTGACTTAGCAAAACACCTTCAAATTCTTTATGTGACATATCATTGGATACTTTTTGACCTGTACTTTCCAAATATCTGATAAAAATTTCTGCTAAAATTGAACAATTTTGACCATCTTTGACCTTTGTTTGATTATGGTTGACTTTGTCTAAAACTGACCAATTTTGAAAATATATGCAATCCCTCTTGTGGAAGGTTGCATTTCCAACAATCCCTTCCTAAACTGACGCCAGGGGAACATGCAAGCAAAGGTATATATATTGTTGGACTAAAAAACTATAAAGTGATGTTGCTAGCTGAAAAGGTGATGATGTTGTTGATGTAGGTACTTGTAAAGATCATGCCAATGTCCATAAAAATACCTAAGGCTTTTGACATGAAGAGCACTCCATCCTATAGAAAAGGAGAACTCATAAAATGTTCTCATATACTCCTCTCATGCAAATATTTGCATGGAAGGATAGAGACAAGGAAAGCAAAAGATAAAGTATAAACTTAAAAATACTTGCTCAACTCTCAAGGTTGGCCAAGCTTATCAAGTATCAATCATATGCTCTCATCTACACCTATTCACAAAAAATGTATACAAGAGGTTGAAAAACTATCCACCATAAGGTTTTGAATGTAGATCTGTTTCCTCTCCTTGTTCAAATAAATGTATGTCCTAATAATCTTGCAAATCTTCAAAAAGTCTGATATAATAGCTGAATATGAGATGTGTACAATATGTGCAAAGTGTGTGATTGCTTGTGGAATCAAATAGCACTAATGTGACCCCTCCTTGAGGTAACTACCTGTTTTAGGGATCTCCTTCCACATGCTAAATAATGACCTTAACTTGACTTGTGTCTTCCATAATGCTCTTATCTTTCTATATATTGCACTATTTTCAACATGCTCTATGTGCACCATTTCCACCTACTCTGATACCAATTGTTGGTTTTAAAGGCCCACGATCAATATAGAGACGAAAATGAAATAGAGACATGAGAGAGAACAGACATGATAATAGAGGGATGAAGGAGCAAAGCTCTACATAAATGCCATATATTCCAAAATATGACGTACATGAATGTTCCAAAGAATCATAGAGTTTGCATATAAATGCACAAATCCACAACATATCTTCATAACTTCACAATCTCCATAAAGTGTTGTTGAAGAAGAATCATAAACCCTAGGTGCTCCCCTGCTTGTAGAAGAAGCAGGAAACCCTAATTCCTCCTCCAATTAGAAGAGAGACCACCTTGCCAAGCTCCAAGCATGACCTCCAAAAGTGATGATATGAGTACAACAGACCTCCTATTTATATAGTTTTTGTTTCTCCATGAAAAGCAAACTTAAAAATCACAAAAAAAAAGAAACTCAAAAAGCACCTTCGTAATTCGCGACGGAAACCTGCCACATTTTACGAGAATGTTTTTTTAATATTCTTATGATTTTTAATCATATTTTGCTACATCAATAATATATATTAAAAATCTCATGCATTTCAATTGTTTCAATAAACTGATTTTGACATTTTGACCTCCTTATAGGGTTTTCCTTTTTAGGTTAGCAAAACACTTTCAAATTCTTCATGTGGCATATCAGGGGATAGCTCTAGACCTTTGCTTTCCAAATATGTGATAAAAATTTATGTTGAAATTGAACAAGTTTGGCCATCTTTGACCTTGGTTAGACCATGCTTGACTTTGTCTAAAATTGACCAACTTTGAACATATGTGCAATCCCTCTTGTGTAAGGTTGCATTTCCAACCATACATACCTACATACATGTTGGGAAACATTGTTCAAATCTGTCCAAAATTCTAGCAACCCTAATTTTGGGACTTAGTCAAAATTTGGCCAAAGATTAACAAAAAAAATTATTGTGTCATTGGAAAGTACTCATTGAGAGATTTCTAATGATATATAACACTTCACCATTTAACACCTAAAAATCAACCAAAAGTCAAACCTAAATTCTGCTTTTCAAGTTGCTTTTCATTAGATTTTTTGGAGCTGTTGCTTTAGGTTTAAGAGCTAAGAGGAGTTTTGAAGATGTACATGCAGATTTGGAGGAGTTTTTGGCAGCTTCCTTTTATTCTTCTTCACAGTTTCTAGTGTGCATGTTGATTTTGGAGAGTTGAGGCTTCTACTTTAGGATTTCTTCATGTGTTGCTGCTGCATCAAGTGTTTATCTACCACTTCATCGCGAGAAGTGACCATTGTTGATGCTCTACATCAAAGAAGATCTAATTTCAGATTAGGGTTTGCTGCAATAACTATTTTGGATACTTCATATCCTTCTTTCTGCACATATTGACTCACATAATACCTCTTTGACACTCAAACATTACTTTTTGTTACTAGAACCCTTAGATTCAGCCTTTATTCAGACTTTTGTATCGTACACACATTGTATATTGATATTTTGCATTTATTAGTGTGTGTAGTAGCATTAAGCTGCTGCACTTTTATAATTGTCTTCTCATCTCTCTATACTGTCATGTTGATCAAGTTAAGGTGTAATGTGCTAAGGTCAAGTGTTGGAAAGATCTTGGATTAGACCTATGATTATTGTTTGGGCCTACCACACTTCCAACATTTGGTATCAAAGCATAGCTGACATACACCCTTGACTCAAAATGAGTGACTATAGAGATACTTGAGCAAGAAGACAAACTTGATGGAATGTCTAATTATCCAATGTGGAATTTTATGATAATGAATCTGCTAGTTTGCCAAGACTTCTAAAACATTGTCAATGACAAGTACCCCAAGCCAAGACAAGCAGAGGAAGGCATTGCTTCTTCCTCCAAGAGGGAGGCTACTCCGATTTCTGCTTAACAAACTAAAGAGGAAGAAGAGAAGATTATATCTTCAACCACAAACAAAGGGAGACAAATGCAAATTCAACCTACAGAAGGGCAATGTAGATGGGACTCTAGAGATGCACAAGCACTCTCATTTATTGCTATGGGAGTAAAGAGGTATATTATTCAATAGGTCAGGTCATGTCGAGTAGCCCTTCATAAATTACTTATAGGTATTGGCAAAGCCTAGAAAACATTGGACATCACGAACATATGAAAGTGTTTAGGAATCAAACGGAGTCTCAATCTTTCTAAGGTCCAAAAAGATCCCCCTTTTCTGAGACAATTTAACCCAAGAATTCCATCTCCATATGATAGAAAGAAATTGGCATATAATCTTTTTTTCTCTAAGCTTCTCTAGAACAAGTTGTACATGATATTCATGTTCCTTTGGGTCTTCTTAAAGTACCAAGATATCATCTAAGCATATGACCAAAAAATCATTCGGATATCTTGGAAAGAAATTATTCATCATGTATATGAACATTACACGAACATTGATGAGACCAAATTGCATAACAACATATTCAGATTAGCCATACCTTTGGTAGAATGTTGTCTTCCATTCATAACATTCTATGAGTTGAAAACATTGTAAACCTTAGAAAGATCAACTTTATTAAAAATCTTTGCCTTCCAGAGTCGGAGCTTTGATATCAACGAAAAGGGATGCCAATTTTTAACAAATATCTTGTTAAGTTCTAGATAATCTACACAAATTCTAGGTTTTCTTCATGAAAAGAATATAGGTCCCTCCAAAGGACTTTGAGGGCCTAATAAATATATTGAATAATTTCTACTCAATGTTTTTATGCAATTCAACTAGTTTTTTGGGGAATATAACCTATAGATTGGTCCAAAAGGTGATTGAGCTCCCTCTTGGAGTTCTATGGCACAATCATAAGTTTTGTGTTCTCGAGAATATATCTACATTTCTCTTTCTAGAGACATCTTAGAAATCCTATTACTGGTTTGGTGGTTCTATTAACTCACCTTTTATTGGGTTATCAAGCTGATATGGATAAATCATGTAGCCTAATCTCTTCTTGGCTTTAAATCCTAAGTACGGTGCATTTCTATGAACATTTGGACAAGTTATCCTAGGCTTGACCTTACCAATTTTGGGGTTGTGCATTTCGATTCAAGCATTCCAACAATAACCATTTTCTAGGATTCTCTTGAGCCAATCAAAGTGATGACTTGGCAAAATGGTGCACGGGTGGTGCACAAGTGGCCAAGGATATGGGCAAAATGGTGCACAGGTGGTGCAAAAGTGGCCAAGGATATGGTTGTAGAAGTAGTGCACAAATAGTTGTACACAATGATCTTGCACAAAAGTTGAATGCACATCGCAAAAAGGTTTTTTTGAAGGGTTTTTAAGGCTTTTAAAGTGTTATAAAAAGTCAAGGTGAACCCTCCCTTATGTGCCCATTTTGTAGAAACTAAGATCAAAAGTGGAAAAGATAAGAAGTGGAGATGGTACGCAAGAGCTTATATGTGGCCCCCCCTTTAAATTTTTGTTTCCATGAAGTCACTGTAGAACAAAATAGGGAATCATTGGTCTTTATATGAAGAGGTTCTTGAGACATAAAAGTGAGCATCAAGATAGACAAGTAATTGAAGCAACATACATAAGGGGAATCAACACACTATAAAGGAGCATTCTTGGAGATACACTAAGATAAGCATAAGCAAAGATCAAGAGCGTATTCTACAGTAAGAGAGAAAGAGAGAGCAAGTCACACACTTGAATAGTGCATGCACAGAGAAGCAAAGTGTGCAAAGAGAGAGACAAAGTGCGAAAAGGAGGTGACAAAGTATGCAAAGAGAGTGCACAGAGAGCAACCAAGAGAGCAATTAAAGTGTGACAATATCATCAAAGAGGTGTTGCATGCCGACAATAGAGGTTGATTGGAAGCTTGAGTGCAAGGAGTGCACAAAGGAAAGCTACGAGACAAGGTGGAGGATTGGCACAGAGGTTGACTCCACAAGTAATTGTGGTATTTCATATACTTGTGTGTGCTTCTTTGGCTTAATTACTACGCACAAAGAACATTTTGTCTTATTCTAGACAAAGCTATTGTAATCTTTTATTCTAATCAAGACGTAGAGGCTTCGGGTGCATTCGTCTTTCTTCTTCTTCTCCATTCTTCTCCTACAAACACTCAAGCCCCTTTCAACTAAAGAATCCCCCAACAAATTCAGTATCACATCAAAACATATGTGATATTCATGGTTACCAAGATTTAACCCCTTTTTTATCTAGTTTCCTTGGTAGCATTCCTAGATACTAGAGGTTTCCCTTTTTCCACTTTAATTATTGTAGGTTTGTTCTTGAGTATTGGAATTTATTTTTTCTCACTAAACCTTCATCAATGAAACATGCAACGACTTCAAAGACAACTAAAGGCTTTGAGGGAAAGGGCTTTGTTTGGCATAATCAACTAGATTGGGAGAAGAAAAGTTTTTAACAATCTTTCTTGGATGAAGAGACCCTTTCTTTATCACAATCAATTTGTACAGTTTCATTTCACGTGGACTTCCTAATTTTCATGATCCAAAAGGATGACTACAACTCCATAGTATTTTTCTAGTATTCATCCAAGGTTCCCACAATAGAGACATAATTTGTTTTCCCATCTTCTTTCTCTTGTGGGGTCAAAGTAGATTGTGTCTATTTGCACTTCCGATTTCTCTTATGAGCTCAAAGGTTTGTTGTCTCTATTTGCATGGGTTTTATGGGTGGGTGATTATGTTCTAGAAGGTGGGTTTGGGAGAGTAGTATAGTATGCATGTTTCTCACCAAACAAGTTAACATTAAGCGAAGCAATATCTGAAAGTCAAAATTAGGAAGATCACACTTGCACATAAATTAAAAATCACACTTTGATGGAATAGGCTATTTCAACTCCTCTAATATGATTATTACAACCAATGAATGGCTCAAACAATACTACAAATGATAACACAAATGGCTCAAATGATTGATACAACTGATAATATCAATGGCTCAAATGATAGTATAAGGTGGTAATACAAGTTGGATAGATATACAAGTATGCACCCGAGTGTGCCAAGGAAGGTAAGAATCCCCCGTTCAACACCCACTGAGCATGTGAATCCACACAAATGAACTAAGGTTGTTCCCTTCTCGTTACTGCTCTACACAGGTACCCCTTAGTGCTCCCTTCTTAGAGCTCTCAAAAACCCAAGTGTCCACCACCAGAAGTGTACTCACTGTACTATGGTGGAGCTGTCATAGAACTAGAACTAGTCAATTGGTATGCATCATCCCCTTTTTATATCATCTTGACAGGGTGGGAGGATTGGATAGGGTGGGGGACAATGGGCAGAGGAGTGGGCAGGTACATGGTCTGACAAAGGTCAGAGAGAGAGGGAAGACAGCCTTGGTCAAAAAGTGAGTGAATGGGGAGCAAGTTCCTGGAATTTAGCGGGTGGACTCAATATGATGCAATCAAAGGAGCCTGATGGTCGTAGACGTGACAGTCCACAGAAACACCACACATGGTTGCTTTTTTGCTTCAGATGAGAGCTCATATGTCTGCCCGTTTTTCATCTTCTCCTGAATCTCACTGAGCTCTGACTCAAGCATGTGACAAGTTGGTCCTCTGCCCGTGCTGAAGGTGAGGCTTTTAACTCAGCTCTTAAACCTGGGATAGCTTGTTGGATGGATCTCGATATGGCTGTGGTCCTGGTGGTGCCTTGGACTAACATCCAAAGAGAAAGAGAGAAGACAGACGGATGATAAGTTTGCTCTGTGAATTCCTGATCCTATGAAATCCTAGTCCTCCATGCTCTCCTCGCCCTCTCTTCGTTCGTTTTTTTTTTAGACGTTCTAAAATTTACGAATTGTTATTAGGCCGGATCAGACTATTACGAGTTGGAAGAACCTTCACCTGTCAAAGCAGATCTTGACTCTGGAATAGAATCTCTCCTTTCAAATGTGAGTAGGTAGAGTGACTGGGAGAAGAATGTAAGTGTGTGCATGTGACCACAAACGTGAATGTTGCGTGTGAATGTGCACATGCATGTATGTGAGACACGCATGAAGCAGACAATGAATGTTAGTGGGTGAATGAGAGAAAGAAAGAGAGGAGATGTGAAGCGGGCTGGGTTTTTTATTCTTGTGTAAGGGGGTGGAGGGGGAACTAATAATTCATAACTCAAGAACTAAAAGCAAGATAGACAATAGCTGTGATTTCTAATTTGAATAATACTACAAACGGTTACATCTAGAGAAGCTTTCCAAGACTCAAACAGGCAGAGCTTATGTTTAAGAATAAAAAAAGTTCCCAAACAGCGAATGTGAAAAGATAAAAAACAGCCAATAGCTTCTTATACACAGCAGAAACCGTTCAGCTTGGGAACCAAGTATGGACTCCACATGTATCCGATTGGCAAATTAATTAAAAAATATTTCCAAAACAGCAAAGGTGAAAAGGTGAAAAATAATCAAAAGCTTATTAATCACAGCAAAAACCTTGTGGCTTGGGAACCAAATGTGGGCTCCACATATACCCAGTTGGCAAATGTGCGATGGAGCCTTGATTCCAGCTGAAGTAATTCATTGGATTCAAGTGAAGTTCTTTCACCCTGAATTCATTTATGAGACCCCTCATGCCCCACCACATAAGAGAATCGACCACATGATACGACATCTGCATCGACAGAACTCCTGAGTTTCCAGAAATATCAATTTTTGGATTTGAACAGATCAGAAGACAGAAATCCATGTTACTCTATAGCCGGCCTGCTGCTTGACTCGTGCCAATGGATGAGGAAATTCGTTAGTTGGTCTATAAGAAAAGATAAAAATATAGGTCAATGAAGAACACATTCAATGACCTCACATATTGCTCAAAATCAGAAAATTATAATGGTAATGGAGCTGCTACAGCAGGAAAAATGAAACCAACATATTGGAATTCCAGATTCAGCTTACGTCCAAGGCATTGTAAAGAATATGTGTAGTGGTACATCCAGATACTCTGCCACATGCACATGTCCTGCAAATCCAAACAATTTCAGATAAATGGATACTCATCACATGAGGGCTGCATGCTTGTGCAGTAGAAATTGACCAGATCCATCAATACCAGTTGAACTAATAACAAAATGCATGAATCACACAGTGCATGTCACAACTGTCTCTTTGTGTACAGTTATTACAGTTTGCATTTGCTTATGTATCAGAAATGGACCATCCTTAAAAGCTATCGGTAAACATGCATTTTTTTATGTATACTATTCTTTATTCAAGGAATCATGTTAGACCACTCATACCATAAATAATTCACACTTAGCACTGCTCACCATAGGCTGGCGGATTTGCAATGATCGCATCAGCCTTGAAAGGAGTGCCAGAACCACCATCAGGTTTTGTACAGGCTGGTAAAAGGGAGTTCATTATAGCTTTCAGTTGTTTCTTCTGAATAGAGATTTCAGATGGCCCTGATGGTAAAAATCCCTTGTTCTTCACCATATCTATACATACGAAAAGTGATTCATTTAAGAAGGAAACAGGAAAGGACATGTGAAATTTTCATACAAATTTAGTCAAACTTTTTTCAATTGGCTAGCTTTTACTTAAGAGGACAAAACTCACACACACTCTTAGGAGGACATCCCTGCCTAATATTTCCCATATCCAATGAAAATAACCAAAATCCATGCCAAGCAACACATACATGAACATTGGACTTACAACCTATAGTTTATTTACATCATTTTCATGCCAGAACTTTCACATGCTGAGGATTTCAACATGTGAATTACCTGAATAAAACTACAAATAAATTGGCTACATTCATTTTCAGTTCATATTTTGGTTCAGGGGTTCAACAAACAATCAGTAATAATAACAAGAAAATTTAAGATGAATACAAAAATATTTTCAGCCAGAGATTCATACCAAATCAGACTGATCTTAAAGATGCAGAAACTTACATCCAGCAAGAACTTTAGGATCCCCACCCAAAGGATAGAATTCAAGGCCATTTGATATGACGAAACTCCGAAAATTTGCATGTGTAGCCAACCTCACACGATGACCCTTTTCCTGACCAAAAAAAAAAACAACTCATAGCTAAGGAACAATCATGGTATTAACCTAGACAAAGAGAGACATATCTAAGCATTGATACATAGAAAAATGTTAATGATGGTGGATAAACAATCAAGCATGTTGTTTGAGATCCACATAGAATTCCTTCAAATAAAAACAAAAACTGGCAAGAAAACTTTGCTTGGGAGTAAGAACCCCTTTCTAGGGGCAGTTGAAAGTGTGACCGCAAATCCTGTGTCTTATATCCTCACAACTTCTGTTCAATATCAAGCAAAAAGATCAAAAAACTAGTTTTCTCGAGTAGAATTCGCAAAGATATCTCACAAATCTCCACATGCATTATGCCATCTAAGATCATCCACTAGAATTCAATTGTCAACGAAGCATACACTGAACTGATGCTCTCTATGCAGGAAAATAAACAGTATGAATGATATGTACTTCAAGGATATAAAATAAGCTATATAAAGAAGAAAGCATCATGGAGATAACAGCTCATAAACATTATAGATGATGCAAAGTCAGAAAACGGACTACCATATATAGTATCAAGTTTAATATGAAAAATTAAAAAAAAACAGAAAAGAAAAATCTTTATTGCTCTGTGTTACTTATCCAGAACCAGCACAAAATGGGAATTCGTCCCATTCTATATATGTTTGGGCCCTCAACACTCCTCAAAGGAGTCGCAAGTCTACCCCATCCCAACAAAATAAATAAATGAGATATGCAATGCACCATCATGCAAAGTTACCAACCATTCACAACACATCACATTGCAAAATTGACAGGAAAATGTTTGAAAATTATTTCCAACTTGTACCTTCATAACTTCTTTATATCAAGTCATTAACCTTATTATGCACATTTTTAAAAAGAGCTATGGCATCAATACTCATGTCACAAGTGCCCAAAACGTGGTTGCAAACTTGTATAACTAACCATCCACAGGATTCCAACTACATGAATGTGAAAACTCAAAAATATAACATAGGCCATTATTAGACATCTTGCACATTAGAAAGAAACAAGAAGGGAACCCCTTCATGCACTAGATTCTCGTTCATGAGAATCTCATTTCATATTCTGTATCATCAGCAAGAAGGTGTTGAATACCTACATTGAACTTCATTTTTATTTGGGTGTGGGAAGAGTGACAGTAAGGGGGAGTTCACAATGGTTTGCGACCTGGATTTTATAGGATATTTGAAATTTCCCATTCTCAATGGACAAAGATTATCTAGTAATGATTTTGAGAGAGCTAAGAAAGATAATCTTTGTTTCCATTGTCTCTTCATAAGTCATGCCCAATGGAATTACCCACTTCGAAATGGGGAAAAATAGAAGCACTCAAATACTAATGCAATACATGAAGGAAAATGGAGCATCCATTTGGTTCAAACTTTCCCCATATATGGAAGCCAATGCTACAAATCAATAGAGGTTCAACATGAAGATACGTCACATTCATGTAATCTTAGGCAGTAAATGTGGTCGCATACCTTTGGACCACATGATTTGGTGAAATTGCATGGATCTATTCATGGAACACTCGTTAGAGTCATGATTGATAACTTAACTACCCATAATTTTATAAATTATACATTAATTAAAAGGCTCAAACTTCCCAAAAGTCCAAGTGCTCACCAATATCTCATCTCTCTGATGAAAGATGATGACAAACATGTATGGGATACTATGGCATCCAATCTGCAAATCATCTTTCAATGTTAACATGGACATATTACTTTTCACATCAAACATGGTGCAGATGAACTTAGTATTAGGGAGTGAATAGCTATAGGGTTTTAAGTGATACATTGAAATTTAGTTATCATATGAATACTCTTGAGTTTCGCAAAAATGGAAGTCACTATAAAATCTAGGGTGAACAAATGTGCCCAGCTAGCCTCTAACCCCATCTCTGGAACTCATTCATATATTAGAGGAAGACTCAATTAAAGAAATGTATCTCATTATTCATTCTGGAGATTTATCTTTGCCAAATATTGTAATTGAATCTCAAAATACAAATACTCATATTTCATATTATTTTTTGATGTCTGAGTCTCCTCAATCAACCTAAAAAATTGATGTTTGAGTATCATGATGTTTTCCCATAAGAGTTACTTGGAGGATTACAACTTGACAGATGAGACATAGATCATGCTATTAAGTTAGTAGTTGGCTCAAAGCCTATTAGTAAAGCACCTTATAGGATGAGTCAAATTCAACATGAGAAAGTTTGACAAAAAAATACACAATTATTTAAATAGGGGATTCATTCAACCATGAAATTCTCCTTGGGAAGCTCCAATTTTATTGGTCACAAAGAGAGATGTCTCAATGAAAATGTGCATTGATTATAGGGTTAATAAAATAACAATCAAAACAAATTCCCTTTTCCTAGGATGGATGAGTTAAACAACTTACATGCAGCTAAATATTTTACTAAACTTGATCTTCGGCAAGGATTTCATCAAGTTAGGATTAAAATGAAAGATGTTCCCAAAATTGCTTTCCAAACAAGGTATGGGCACTATGAATTTTTGGTGATGCCCTTTGGACTCACCAATGCCCCCTCAACTTTCGTCTGAAGCTTACAAAGTTTTACGACCTTATCTTGGACAATTTGTGGTTGATCTCGTTGACGATATACTAGTATATAGCTCCACATAGGAGGAACACTTGGAACATTTGAGAAAAACCTTTCAAGTGTTAAGAGAAAATTTCCTTTATGGAAAAGAGTCCAAATGTGAATTTATTAAGACAGAGGTTTGTTATTTGTAAATTGGGACATATAATATCTTAGGACGGCATATGAATGAATTCATAATAGATATGAGCCATTCTTGAGTGGCCATATCCCCAAAACCTAGAAGAGCTGCAAATCTTCTTCGATTTATTTGGATTCTGTCATTGGTAACAAGTTCATCAAAAACTATGCTCAAATATGTGTACCTATGACTGATCAGCTTGAAGAGAAAGGATAAGACTTTCATTGGGAAAAGGAGCAAAGTGGAAGTATGAAAAAGTTGAAGTTGGCAATAGCTACAGCTCTTGCATTGCACATAGTGAATCCCAATCAATCATTTGTGGTGGAAACCAACACTAGTGATTATGCATTTTGGTGCCATGTTAAGACAAGATGGATGTCCAATTGTTTTTGAGAGTAAGAAGTTACATCTTGTGAAAAATAAAACTATTTGATACATGAGAACTTAAGAGTTGTATGCAATTATTCATGCTCTTAAGAAATGGCGACATTATTTCTACGGAGCAAAAGTCACAAGTGTGTTTGATCAAGAGAACATTAAATGGTTCTCTAATTAAATGGATATAAAAGGAAGAAAGACAAAATGTGAAAAAACTCTTCAAGAATTTGATTATGAACTTAGAGACAGAAAAGGATGATTTGATGTAGTGGTTGATTCACTTAGACATATGTCACTGATAAATGAATTGAGCTTTACTCAAATCAATGATGAGTTGCTTGAGCCGATTACTCTTATTTCGAAACCATTAGTTTTCTGATTCATCGCATTCATTGATGATTCCACTAGAAAGGTATCAGCCTACCTCTAGGCCCTCAAAGCCTAATTCATCACATTCATTGATGATGCCAGTAGAAAGGTATCAGCCTACCTCTAGCCCCTCAAAAGTTTTCTAATTCAATGCAGTTACTAATGATGCCACTAGAAAGGTATCGGCCTACCTCTAGGCCCTCAAAGCCTAATTCATCACAGTCATTGATGATGCCACTAGAGAGGTACACGCCTACCTCTAGGCCCTCAAAGCCTAAAGATGACATGTTTCCAATTCCTAAGCTATGGAGCATGGTACCATACGAAACATCAAGATACAAAAAGTTATTGAACATATCATATTAATTATAATACACACACACACACATACATACATATATATATATATATATATATATATATATATATATATATATATATATATATATATATATATATATATATATATATATATATATATATATATATATATATACACACACACACACACACATATATATATATATATATATATATATATATATATATATATATATATATATATATATATATATATATATATATATATATATATATGATGTGATCGACCCTTCCATTCTATATTCTTAAGACTCAAATGCTTCTAAATGTAGTTGATAAAATCAATTACATGTGGCTCTTCGTTCACATATGTAGTGCTTTCAAATTTGTCCCACTTTGATGCTTTTGCATTATAATAACTGAATTCTATGCACAAGTTATACAAAAGGATAGTTCCAGAAGATTACAAATTTGTTCTATTGGGCAAGAATACAAGGCAAATTATTTTCTTAAAGGAACGTTCCAAACCTCGAGTAGAACGCAAATTCTATACGGAACATGCTGTATAGTCCAATCGGGTTTGGAGTGTGTTCCAATTGAACCTTGATCCTAACTACGAGACATGTGAGAATCTATCACCTAGCATGGCACAAAAAGGATCAAAGTTGCGCAAGGGTTATGAGCCAAAAAGGCATCAAACTACGATCACCTAGAAACTTTCAATAGTCAAGCATATGTGCATGTACACACACAGCCATATGAAGTTAGATCTAAAATCTAGAAGGTGCACATTTCTCAACTACAATACCATAAGACAAATAG